>OU974010.1:10600000-10911545 GCA_918843925.1 Eulithis prunata
GAGAATGGGTAAACCATCTCGGCTCCTCTCATCTAGTTTTTTGGACTGGATGAATGTTGTGGCTGAAATTTACTATCTATGCGACCTGCTGAAAGTGACGCAGAGTTGCACTTGGGGCACGACCTTATCGTGTACCCAACCTCACCACAATTAAAACATTTGACTTGTTGATTCCAAGTGCTTTTCCTACAATCCCTAGACCAATGACCTCTCGCTCTGCATCTGAAACAATTTGACTGTGCCTGTGGTGTCCTCCTTGCTGATTGCTGTGTTGACACCTCTGCAAGATGAGATCGTGGTTTTGAACCTTTATATGCTAAAGTCGGGTTCAAGGTTTTCGACGATGCTCTCGATGGCTCTACGAAAAATTCTGAGCGCTGTTTTGCTGCTTCCAACCTCCTACATTTTTCTTTCAACGCAGCGACTGTTGAGATATCAACTAAAGCCAGTTGCTCTGCAAAAGACGGCCTAATATTATGGAGTAAGATCTGGAGTACATCCTGCTCTGGAAGTGTGTTCTTGAGTCTAGCTAGTAAACAATTCATAATTGAGAAATATATATGTACTGGTTCGTCGGCGCCTTGTGTTCTCGCCCTTATTTCCCCTAGCAATCTGTAATCGTAATCTATTGGATTGAACTCCTCTAATAACAAGGACGACAGCTCGCTCCATGACTTGACATGCTCCTTGACGCCTCTAAACCACAATAAGCCCTGTTCGCTGAAAAGTTCTGCTGCTGATGCAAATAGTGTCTCTTCTTTTGTGCTGTACGCCGCGCTCAGCTCCTGGATTCTCTCTAGGAACGATCTAACATCTCCTACGCCATCGAACTTGACCCCCCATCTTGCGATTGGAACCTTTGGACCCGCACACTCTACTACAACCTTTTGTTGACTACTGACATCTTTGACTGGATCATCCTCTGGCACTAAAATCGTTGGTGTCGACATTGTGAAATATCAAAACCAAAATAAGCAAATAAACAAAATAAACAAATGAGCAATGAAGGGAAACAAAAGATTATCAAATATTCCCTACAGATGTAATATTTTCGTTCCTGGCTAAAAAAAACAAAAATAAAAAAAAGAACGAAAATATGCTAAGGAATATTGTCTAAATTGTTGAGCTAAAGAACCGTTGGTCCCTAACTTTGTAGTGTGCAATGTGTCTAAACATTTATCAAAAGCCTCAAAATTGCTATAAATTGCTGCGATGAAATAGTACTCATTTAACTAAATACAGCTAAGCAACTTAACTAAATTAAATTACCTAAAAATAAACACCTTAAAATAAATACTTAAAATCAACTTAAAACTAACTGGATCACTTGTCTTCGCTTCGTTGCTTTAAAAAAAATACCAGAAAATATTATACTTAAACGAAACGTTGGTCAGACGTACAAAATCTAATTTACAGTTGTAATGTTTTATCCTGAAAATATAATTTACACAAAAAAATCTCATTTAAATTGCTGAAAAATTTAAATTAAAATACAGTTGGGCGCCATTTATAAGGTGGGCCCAGTGTCAATATTTTACAAGAAGGTGTCAGAGTAGGATCTTTTATCAGGCGTTTCATCAGTTGAGGTCGAAGACGAGCAGCTGATTTCGTGGAATCCTGGTTCACTTGTCTATCGTTTGTTTGTCGTTAGTCTGCGTTTGAGTATTGTTTATCCTGCAACGCTATTAGTTCTTCGTTAAACTTTTTAGCATACCAGTAGGAGTAGATCCGTAGATTTCAGTGCAGGTTGGACCTGTGGTCTGCCCTGGTCCAGACGGGGCCAGTGCATTCCTCAGATCAACCCGAGCAAAGCTCATATGAGCCATAAGTGGTTGTGCAAGGTGTAGGAAAACGTTGGTCAAAGACAAATGTACATTCTATAGCTAGGATTATAAGCTAGTAACTTTATGCCCCTGGTGGCACCTGTAATTAGACTAGAACAAGTTCTAGGGATGTGCGATTAGAAGTAATTTTAGAATTATACTATTTCACGAGGCTGATTCACTTTAAATATCCGATTAGTTAAGTCCACATCTTTAGTATAATAAATAATGTTTTAGGTCCTCTTTAGAATATATGTATAGATGGTAGAATAAGATGTCTATGTTTATATAATCATAGGTTTATTTTGCAGCAATAAATGGTTATTTTCTTGTGTTCCACATGTTTCTTTTGTCTAGAATAAAAATAAATTTTGTACGGTAGGAAGATAGGCAGAACCACCCCGCAGGAGCTAGCTGTGGTAGTCAGGAAGGTAGATATCCTGCCATTCCTTTCCTTTGTCATCTCCCCAGAATTCCAACCGTTACAAATAGATGTCGCTGCTACTTGCCTTTATTTAATTTTTCTAAGAATGAGGCGCGAAATTTGAATTGAGCCAGCGAGGGATACCTATTTCACGAAGCTGAAAAAATGAAATGCTACAAGTGGTTTTTCAAAATAAAATTATTTTACTTCAGCCTTCCCTTCCCCATAATTAACAAACTCTGAAGGAGTATATTTTAAAGCACACACACAATTTCAATTTATTTAGATAAAATAACTTAGCAGAATCTTTTCCCTGACGTTGTAGCGCCATCTATCTTGCTACATGAGAACTATCCTAGATCGCGCAAACGAAATTATCACGGAGTTTGAACATTTATGTAATACTACCGAGTACCATCCATCGGTCCGAGGACCTCAAGCCTTAGGTGGCTTGGCGTGGAAGATCTTCCTTTTTCGTAGGAGTACACATACCTATTCTACCGTGATCTCCTTAACGTTATTCTGCTTAACATTAAATTACACATCTTAGTAATCTGTACGTTAACGAAGATCACGGCCAGAACTAAAATCCCCTTTTTTTTACTAGGTATTTTTCAATCTCATTTAGATGCATGCATCTAAACGAAACAAAAAACTCATGCTCATGTTCCACTCTTCGCTACACCCGTTAACGAGGCATCCCGTACCTCAGAAAAATACAATGTAATGACGTAATCATGTTGTGAGTAATCGTTCCGGAATGAGTGGAACGATCATTTTCAACATTATATTGTACAAAAAATCATGTACAGCACTATAATTCCAAACATGTTTTGGATTATTTGTCGGGTATTATCGGGGTGTACTTTACTGTGGTGCGATGTAATGTATCATGCTGCATAATTTATTGACTCCACAAACAAGGGTGCCGTCATTTCACAACCATGGAAAGCACAACCCCGGAATGTACAGTCAGGAATTGATGTATATTTTGGCAGCCAATTCCATGGTTGTGCAATCTCGGGACGTGTTTTCCAGGCCGTACAATGTTGTGCACAGGGTGGGAATACACAGCCATGGAATTGGCTGCCAAAATATACATCAATTCCTGACTGTACATTCCTGACTGTGTTTTCCATGGCTGTGAAAGCTCAGCACGTGTCGGGAATGTCCATCCACGGAATGTACAACCTGGGAATTGGATGCCAAAATATGTCATCACCTATGCTTTGTTTACACTTACTTGCCTGACTATGTGAACGATTGAACGATTGAAAGGGAACGTAAACAGAACAAAATATTTATATTTTTACATAATTATTTTTTGTTTACTGCTATCTAAGCGAATTATTCGTAAGAATTTTATGGGTGAACTCTTGATCAGCCACCCTATTAGTCAATATGAGACTTTAGTGCTTGATTTGAGTCTACAAAGACACATGAAGCGATGCAATATTGAGCCATCTGGATGGGAGGACACCGCAGCGCAGCGTTCCGAGTGGAGGCAGCGAATCCACCTACAGGTTAACGAGTTTGAAGAACAACGCAGACTCGATCTAGATAGAAAGCGAGATGAACTCAAAGCCAGACCACCTACGGCCCTCTCCTATAACTACGTCAGTGGAGTACTGACCTGCCCCAAATGCGAGCGTACATTTACCAACGAAATCGGGTACGCAAGTCACACTAGAGCGCATCAACGGGCAGAACAACAAAGCCCTACTAACCAGAGTTTAAATATGCCTGTCCAGAAAAAACGCAGTCGCCATGGCCGAAATCGGCTAGGAGGACATCAATCATCATCAGAGTCAATATGACTATAAAGTGTTTGTAACTTCTGCACAACTGAAGGAATTCTTTAGAAAAAGTCTTTGAAAAGCGAAAAGATGCTCTACCATTATTGGTATAATATATTTGGTGTGAATGCCGTAAATTAGGAAAGGAATTCTAAGACATTTCACCCACTTTACCTATATGAACACTATAGGACTTACACATACATGTAAGATCCTAAAACCTACTTTTGAGTAAGTACCTACCGGATACTTGATGCACAAATATCTACATAATCTTTGTAAAGTTTTCCTGTATTTGTATAAGACAACAATTTATAAAAACCAGTGTTCTCAAAATATAGTGAAGGAAAACATTCAGGAAACATGGTATTTAGTTAGCTCCATACATGTTGACCATGTTTTTCCTGTGTACACCAAGGGCCGACTAAACTGTGGGAAAAAGTGATTGGCAATCATTACTCCATCTAACTAAACTATTTCTCAGACACTTCATTGTCCTGTAAGTGTTTGAGAGTTCCTTACGATGCTAATCCTCAATCGTAAGGCATTTTTAATAAATATTTTACTGTTATTTTTATTCTTTCAGCAGTTGTAACAATGTTTTCCTAACCAAAATACCAAAGAAGGTACCATACCTATCTGAATCCATGCATGGGTTAAAATTGAAGATCAACAGTGAAACAGAATTTTATTAGACAGATATTAATACAGGACAGAAGCCGTAACAATCACTTCAACATCTTGGCAGTTGCATCATTATTTCTGCCTTGCAAGTATAATTATTATTATGGTTAAAAATGCATTAAATTTTGAAACTTACAGTCACACTCAAAGATGTACATAATGTTAAAAGATAATCAAACAATATATTGACATAATATCTTACCAATGAGTAATGATAAATAGAGACTTTGTAAACTTCAGTAATAGGTCCTCATTTTGTGGTATGATCTTTACTTCTTAATTATGTCATAAACTTGTCTATCTAGACTCTAGATATAGACACTAAGACTTGTAGGTATGAATTTGCCTACATTAACATTGGGCCTAATCACCAAACATGTACAAATTAAACAGACTAAAATGATTTATAATATTTATATCTCATGGGTACTATGTAAACTATATAAGCAAAGTAAATAAAAAAATCATTTTTCCAGGTACCTTATACATTCATCGGATCTACAACAAAGTCCAGCGGTGAACACTTTCTAATAAGCCGCAATTACCTCCTCTACTCCAGTACCTAGAAATCACATATTATTCCAGTGGGAGGCTTTGGTACGCCTTATCACAGGTTTTCCTAGTTTGGGTACCAATGTTGTCCAATCTGAATTAGCATAAAATAAAACCCTTTGTATTTTTTATGTAGGCACCAACCTGCTTATTTTATTTGTAGGTGCATTTATGAATTAGTAATAGTGATGACTATGCTAAGATTTGTGCAAGTAGCTACCGTGTAAAAGGATGAACGACTTTAACAAGCCTACATAACTAGACTAAGATAAGAGTTAAGTAGGTACCTACATAGAATAATAGCAACTGTATAGCATTATAATAATAGCATTCCTAAGAAGGTAGGCACAATAAAACAAATGTCTTTAAGTATGTATGTATACAGTTTTTATTATTTAAAGTTTTTATTAAATTATAAATAAATTAAATAGTTTACGCCAAAAAATATAACTTTTATTTTTACAACAATCGTACATTATTTAGCGAGTTACGAACAGTAAGTCGTGGGTTTGAATCCAGACAGGCCGCATTACTTTGTGTAATTTATTTCATCACCATTGCTCTCAAAACGGCGAAGGAAAACATCATGAGGAAACCGGCATGTCTTAGAACCATAAAAAAAATTAAAGACTTGTTTTAACGCCATCTAGTGTCGAGGACTTGTTTTTTTTTCATTCACGCCATCTAGTGTCGAGTTTTGTAGGTACTCACGTCTGTGTGTGTAAACGACGCTATATTGAATGACAGATGTTAAAATGGAGCTTTATGTCGAATTGAGTGGATTTTGTGGCAATGATATGATCCAGTTCGATAGAGCGTAATGTCCGATAACCGCGAACTCTACTTTTACGACTTAATAATTTTCCAATTACACAAAAACTCAATTAAACTAAAAATGTTGAGTTTAACGCCATCTCTCGGGAAAATGGCTGGGAGCAGCCTGTATGTTTCACAGCAAATACATATTCCTAAACGTAACTATTAATCATAGGTATAGTAATTAGAAATTATTTATTTTACATAGGTAAACATATCATTTAGGTAGTACATAAACAAAAAATGTCAGGTTATTGCAGTTAATAAATAACTTTATCAAATCTATCTGCTAAAATAAAGTTCTACTGCAGTCACGCATGACAGACAGGGTGACCTGCAATGCAACCAGCTAAATATAAATAATATACCTACATAAAATATCTAACAAATCAATAATCAACATCAACCATTAATGAGGATTTGAACAGATAGTATCGATAGAGTCAGATGGTTTTGAACATAATTAATGTACCTATCCATCAATAATAATCTAGTTAGCAAAGAAAATAATGACTAATACAGTACTTACAAAATACACATGAAGCAGTTAGCTATCTTTGAACCGTTGTAAACTATTTCTAGACAGCTCAACTCAAATCAGTGCCAATCAGAAGCGTGCCTAAGACACTGGCTGCATTGCCGAGCTTATTAGAAATATTGAGACGATTAATATTGTTAGGTACTAAATAATAGATAACATAATGTGTGCTGAAATAATGTTTCATAGCGCCTTCCTCCTTTGACGGGCTGAAGACCGACACATTTAATGCTAGTAGTAGCCAAGCAATTACTTTTAAAAAGTGCTGTAGGTATGTACGTACCTAGTAATTAATGTTAAACATCAACATTGCAAGACCCAAAGAGTAGCTGAGGGTCTTGTAAGGTCTACGAGTTTGTATAAGCATATTTTATGAGCTACTACTAGTGTTCACCAGGTAAAGTTTAATGTGGCGGAGTTACGCTGGAAAACATTAGGATTATGTGGGCACACAATACGTAGAAAGATAAATATCTACCTACCTAGCTATCTACCTACAGTACCTACCTACTTGTGGGTTCGATCCTCATCTACAAGTAGAAGCGCATGGCTTCTATGATAAATGATCTGCAAAAAGGGCAGTCATTAACGCGTTCTCGACAGTACGAACACAGAAGGTGTCCACACGGTCGGAGAATCATCGTTGGTGGTCTTTCAGTGCAGATGTTGCAGATAACTACTACTGGCCCTGGTCTCTGAACCACTTCTGGTTCCGGTACCGGAAGTTGTTCCGGAGCCAGGTCAAGAACAACTTCTGGTTCCACTACCGGAAGTGGCACAGCTGGAATAGCCGGAATAGCTGGTTCCTCTAGAGCCCCGCCATCCGCGCCAGGACTACTTCCTCGGCAACGTCTGGCACATCGTCAATGACGATACCAATGTTGTCAACAACGCCTACACGCAACAGCCTACTCGTTGCAAGTAGGTACTCTCTTTGAATGTTTGAGAACTGGTTTACCTACATAAAAATTACCAATCATAACCCAACGTACCTAATCATAATCAGATTATTCAGAATACTTAGGTACCTAGGTATCTACCTAGTTAGGTAGATACTTACCTACTTTATTCACGTCGATACCTACTTATATGTATACCTGCCTATCTACCTAGTTGGTAAGTAAGGTAGGTAGGTAATTATTATGGTCTAGTAGGTACCTACCTAGTTTTTCACAAAAAGTAGAGGTAACTTTGTGATTTTCTTCTATCGAGAAAATTTTTCTCTATCGTGTTTCGAGAATAGGACGGCCTTACGAATTAGGTAGGTATAATGAATTTTCTGTACCTACATATTTTTATTCTTGGTTTACTACTTGTATTTACGGAAAACAATCAACACGAAGCTTGCGATTTTTACCCAGTGCTGTGCACTGGGTAAATCACTTCGATATAGCTTTTATTTATTACTAGCTTCCGCCCGCAACTTCGTTCGCGTCCCGTTGGATCCAGTTTATTTTCCGGGATGAACTTGTCGTAGGTGCCAATTCAGAAACCTTCGTGGGCTCATGCACAATACTTTGCTGAAGATCATCACATGATCAAATGCATAGTTTACGATTCTATAAAGGACATACAGACAAACATTCATTTATATATATATAGAATAAACTCTTTATATTGCAGTGGATTGAGCATTCGAAATAGGTATTGAGTAGGTACCTAGGTAATATTTCTTTGGCAGAGGGGAAACTACGAACTATCCGTATAATTCTGAAACCATCTAAAAGTCGATTTTATTACACTCTGACGGAAGGCTTACATTTCTTTTTCGATCGTAATAACCCCTGACACACATGACATGACCAATATAAATATTGGTCATGTCTTGTGTCTCTATAATGATTAGGTATAGGTAATCATTAGTTTCGCTGATCTAATTTTTGAAACATGTAGGTAGGTACCTACCTACCTACCTACCTACCTAGCTCGTAATTACCTCATAAAACCAGAGTGGTTCTCAATATTGTGGCCTGAGTATTTAGGAATAAGGGTAGGTACCTATGGAATAATAGTAGTTTATGCAACGGTCATATAACAGGGGTTATTAAAACACGAGTGTGAGTTTATCATACTAGGTATGTACCTACTAGGTACCTACTATTTTTTCCGTGGCTGAGAGTTTGGAATAAAACTTTTATTTTATTTTAACCTGTATGAGTGAATATAAAGTAGGTAGTGTATGCAACGGCATATACGCAGCATATAGGTACCTACGTAACGCTCGTGTGATACTATTATCACACTCGCGTTTTAATAGGTAACCCCTGTTAAATGACCGTTGCATAAACTACTAATCCATACCAATCGGTGAACATAATAGGTAGGTACTATGTTCATGAAATAGTCTAAAAGATTCCGCGTAACCTATACCTACCTATACCTGTGCCTATACGTAGATACCTACCTACCCTGTCGCATGTTAGTGATAGCTAAAAATGCTGTTTATATTTTTAGCTCCAATGTTTTTAATGTTAGATAATTAATTTGTAAGTAATGTTCTTCCAACTAGTTAGTGTTGTATTTAGAGGTTGATTTTTATTTGTATTAAAAAAAGGCGGTTTTGTATTTGAGATGCACATTATTATGACCTCTTTTACACTTTCTAAACAAGGTTAAAAAGTAATATTTAGTTACAACTTTATTTTGTGTGCGTTACTCCAGCAAAAAAGTGTTGAATCTGAAAATTCTAAAAATGCAGATAATTAGAGCCCACTGCCCTGTAATTGTGCCCCAAGTTATAAATTAGTGCCTATAGCCGTTTTGGAGTTATTGAAGAAATTCACTTTTTGCTGGATTAACGGTTTTTGCTGGGTCGATTTTCGTTCCTGGTTAAGCTAGCCGAATGAATGTTAGCTTAAAAGGGGGCTAGAATTTGTGCCAATTAGTGCCCCCATTCCTGAATTTGTGCCTCCTAGGGCTTCAGAGTTATTCCAGTTTTTGCTTGAGTAACGTTTTGCTATCTCCGAAACTACTGGGCGCACAATCATGAAACTTGGTCAGTATAAAGGTATTTATATTTAAAAATTTGTGCCAGCTCTTGTTTTCCAATAAAAGGCTTCATTCACGACTTATAAGGCTTTTATTAAAAATCTAAAACCCGCTCCTAGCTCGCTAACCATTACACTGAGGAACCTATTGAAAGTGTCATTCTGTACCTCTTATTACGCTGCAACTGCTGACGAAGTTTCTTATATCTATTTTTAGTGGTTTACGAGAAATAACGATTTTAAAATTGACCAGAGATGTCATTACTTTGACCCCGAAATACACCCATTTCCTCTAAAGCTGTCGTACTGATTCTTTGCTAGGAATTAGAGCCTATACTCAAATATATGCACACGAAATTTCAGCTTATGCTATGCTATAATTATAAAGATATCGATAAATAACCTACAAGAATCATTTTCTAACCCATATTGGTGGTTAACCGGCTAAATTCAAATGACTGTTAAAAAGCGAACGTCCGATACATGGCGCCTACCTCTTGCAGTTGACGGTGTTGTATTTTAGTAATAGTTGGTACAGATACAACCAAAATGAATTCAGATTTTTTTGCTTCTATGTACTAGGAGTTGGGTTGCCAGATGCGAAGAACGTTCACTAGGTAGTTCGTTAGTAGGTAAACTGAGATTTCGTAAAGTTCCCGATAAATAATACCCAATCATGAGTCTCCTTAGATCATTTTTATACTTAATTGCTGGTCATCATCAGACCTAAGAGTATGGACTCCAGTTTATATAATTTTAAAAGTTTGAGATGAATTAAATGCTTCAAACTAGTTTTTGATATGTGTAATATTTTATAAGTAATAAATAAATAAATAAAATATATAAATAAATAACTGCAATTACTTATGCCTGAAAACTATTTACTATTTATTGTTTAACTTTTTTCAGATATACAATAGTTGATACTAATTATGTTGGGTACCTAGGTAAGATACATAGGTGGGTACCTAACCTAAATAAGTTGAAAAAGTATTTTTAAAGCCAGCTACCTAGGTAAATAGGTAAGCAAGGTACTTATGCCTAAGCTTGTTAGTAGGTACGTAGGCTACCTACCTAAAATTTACCTATGTACGTAGGTAGGTACATCTGATTCGAGCCACACGAGTAGGTAGGTACTGCACACCATCGACATTCAATGAGTTCTGTTGAACAGCTTGTGACTTCTTGGTATCAAGTAGCTAGTATCCTATAGGTAAGTCTACCTCCTACCTACCTAGGTAACTTATCCTTCATTAAACAGCGTCAGACTCCAACAGGTAGGTAGGTAAACGTTCGCTAGGCAATGCAGTAAGTAGGTAGGTAAGTATGATATCTTGTAATAAAAAATAAACATTCTACTTAGTCAATTGTGACTATACTTGAATCTGTGTCACTAGAAGCACCTCGGGAAGCTTGTACTAATTTTTAGATAATCTGTTACGCAAAATGTAAGTGTAATAGTAACTAGTAGCGCATCTGTAATTCAAAATAATTCATTTCTCACTTACTGTTTCATAGACTAAATGGTGATCACTCCACCCCGTAGATTTTAGCATCCGGAGAAAAAATGTTTGCTAATGTGGTTTGCTAACATCATACACTAAAGTTTTTTTTAATCCAAAAAATGTTGTTCGGTACCTATAGCAAAAAAGTACTCTGTGGCAGCGCCGATACACTTTTGCACAAGACTATACAGAAACCAATAATGCTATGGTATAAATTTAAGAATGTAGGCGCCATGTATATGACGTTCGCTTTTTAACAGTCATTGGAATTTAGCCGGTTAACCACCAATATGGTTAACAAAAATTAGAGTACCAGTTAATTCTTGTAGGTTATTTATCGATATCTTTATAATTATAGCATGGATTAAGCTGAAATTTCGTGTGCATATATTTGAATATAGGCTCTAATTCCTTGCAAAGAATCAGTACGACAGCTTTAGAGGAAATGGGTGTATTTTGGGGTCAAAGTAATGACATCTCTGGACCATTTTAAAATCTTTATTTCTCGTAAACCACTAAAAATAGATATAAGAAACTTCGTCAGCAGTTGCAGCGTAATAAGAGGCACAGAATGCCACTTTCAATAGGTTCCTCAGTGTAATGGTTAGCGAGCTAGGAGCGGTTTTAGATTTTTAATAAAAGCCTTATAATTCGCGAATGAAGCCTTTTTTAGGAATACAAGAGCTGGCACAAATTTCTAAATAAAAATACTTTTATACTGACCAAGTTTCATGATTGTGCGCCCAGTAGTTTCGGAGATAGCAAAACGTTACTCCAGCAAAAACTGGAATAACTCTGAAGCCCTAGGAGGCACAAATTCAGGAATGGGGGCACTAATTGGCACAAATTCTAGCCCCTTTTAAGCTAACATTCATTCGGCTAGCTCAACCAGGAACGAAAATCAACCCAGCAAAAACGTTACACCAGCAAAAAGTGAATTTCTTGAATAACTCCAAAACGGCTATAGGTACTAATTTAAAACTTGGGGCACAATTACAGGGCAGTAGGCTCTAATTATCTGCATTTTTAGAATTTTCAGATTCAACACTTTTTTGCTGGAGTAACGCACACGTTTATTTACCTAAGTACCTATATTGTTCTTTTTGTAAGCGCAAGAGTGTGTAGAAAAAAAACGCGCTTTTCGCTTTTTTAGTTTCTTTCGTTGAGTCTCGTTCGTTTTTTCCTCTGACTACCCTCTTTGGCATACAAAAAGAGCTATCGAGAAACAAAGTTCACCATGACTCAGCGAAAAACTAATCTAGTCTTTTTATAATATTTCATGCGTTAGGAGGCTTACCTATAATTAAGATTTATGACGTATGGTATTCGAAACACCTAATTAAATGTAAGTTTTACTTACACAATATGACCAGTTTATTTGGTAGGTAAGTAGGTGGGATTCGCTACGAACCTGCCTATCTACCCATCTTGGGTACCTTCCGTAGGTATATCTTCTGTTTGAAAATAGTTCTACCTACCTTAATGTTACCCATAAAATGGTACCTACATAAAACTCTAGGTAATGTAGATTTTTGTCACGAAAATTAATTGTAATTGATATGAATTTATTCGCATACTTACATTTTAACTAGGTACTTAACCTACGCATATTATTTTATTTTTCTCTAAAATAAATTTTCAAAGTTTGACCGAGTTTTTCTAATAATAAATACCTAAGTACAGGTACTAGGTAGGTAGTAGGTACCTATTACTTATCAAACCTCTATTGTTGGTAAGTACTTTTAGGTAGGTACCTACCTACATTACTAGGACCCACCTCCCTCCCTACGTCTAATCAGTACTAGCATGGACTAAATATGTATATTAGTTCATGGTACTAGGTACCTACCAACTTAGTTGTAGTTTTGGACTCATTGTTGTAGTCTAGTATATTAGGTACCTATAGGCTATAGAAGAGCTATTAAGTTCCTAGGTAAAAGGTATCTTAGGTACAAAACGAAAACCTAGAAGAGTTATTATTATTTTAAACTAGCATTTATGTTATCTACTTTTTAAAAAGTGTCAAAAGTGGTGGTGCTTTGTTTGTTACATTGATAAAAAAGTTATTGAATGCTTGAGCATGTGGGTCCGCGAGAAGCTGACCATCAAGAATGATTTGACTGATTGTATCACAAGATTGAGTAGTATCAACTTTATCCTTGATAATTTGCCAAGACGCTTTACATTTATTCTTAGATTTTGACATAAGTTTATGGTTCATGTTGGCTCTCGATGTATCAACGCACCTTCTTAGAAGATCACTGTATTTTTTATATTTTAATTTCAATTCAGATGACTTATGTTTATAGTATCGGTATCGTAGCCCTCGTTTGTGCTTACTACCTTTTCTTATACCTTTTGTTACAATACAAAACGAGCAGTACCTACCTACCTAGGTATATTTTTTGTTAGACTTGCGAGTCCTGAAGTAGGTAAGTAGGTAGCTGCTATCAAATAAAATGTAATATGTACGCAAAGATGTACATAATTAGGTATTACATGCGTAATATGTATGATAAATTATCATTATTTGGATTTAAAGTAGTCCATTCATGGGATTTATTCCGCCTGATACCACATCATCCCCGCTTCAAAAAAATAAAAACCCGCTACTTGCTAAGCTGTCATGCGTCGGTTATGTCACTGTCATCTTGGCTTGGCAGTGACTGCTGCACTACTTGTAAAAATACAAACTGTAAAACTGGCAACTCTTTATAAAATATAACAATTCAGTGGCCCGCCGCTAAAGTAAATTTGTCGCCAGGTTCAGCTTTTCTTCGCTAATATAAGTACTATGATCGTACTGTTTTATTAGTAATAATATGTTAAAATAAGGATCAGAGGTCGATGTAATTAAACATTATTCTTGTTAGATGTAGTTTTATTGTATTGCGAGTCACACGCGTTTTTGGAAAAATGAAAAAGTAATGGAGGCAAAATTGATATTAGAAGTAACATGACATTTATAAAGTTTTGACAGTTCCACAGATAATAGCAGACGAATATAAAAGTTTAACACTGCCCCTCGATTGAGAATCTTCAGATCTACAATCGTCACATTTACATAGATATAAACATGAATGACAAATTACTTACTAATGTACTTTACACAATATTTAATATATTTTTCATAATATCAAGTTTTTCACCAGACAAAGCTTTGGTGAATAAATCTGCTACATTACTGTGTGTTGAAACATATTCAACATTGATTAATTTTTTAGAAATTATATCTTTGATAAAATGACATTTTATATCGATGTGCTTGGCACGTTTACTATTTTCATATGATGTAGCTATTTGAATAGCACCCCTATTGTCCATATATAATATACATGTCACATCACTTTTGTTTGCATTCATATCACTGTAAAGTCCTTTAATGTAAAGTAAGTCACACACACTGGTCGCTGCTGCTATGTACTCAGCTTCTACAGTTGACAATGAAACGCAGGCTTGCTTTCTAGAGAACCAGGCAACAGGACATCCGTTGTATAAAGTCACAGATCCAGATACACTTTTTCTGTCTGTGTGTGAACCGGCCCAGTCAGCATCAGAGTATGTCTCTATAGATGTCAAATCTTCAGATTTTTTATAGTATAGTCCAGCATCTTGTGTTCCTTTCAGATATCTCAAGACCCTCTTGGCTTGTATCCACAGACTCTTTGTAGGTTTGTCTAAATATTGACTTAGGTAAGAGGTTGCATAGGTGATCAGGTTGTCAAATTGTAGAAAATGGTCTTGGAGGCTTTGACCACTAGAACACTTCATGGCGATAAGCTTCTTTCTTAGGAACAGCTTGTTAAATACACTTTTTCTCTCAAAAACTTCTTCTAGAGATATGAGCATTTCCGCCGCTGTTTTGCACTTTTTTATAATATTCAAATATCGATCAGTAACACACTGTACGATAATCGACCGAGCTTTTGCATCACTTTCTACGTTTTCTTTGTTTCCCTTGTCATACTTGTCTAGGATGCTTGCAAGGCTTCTTTCTTCCAACAAAATCTTTACTCGAAACTTCCAGTTGGAGAACGATATGTTGTCGTTGAGTTTTGGGAAGTTACACGTTCCCGACGACGTCATTTTATACTTTCTTTTGATCAACCACGCTCTGCTGTTAAAATAAGGATCAGAGGTCGATGTAATTAAACATTATTCTTGTTAGATGTAGTTTTATTGTATTGCGAGTCACACGCGTTTTTGGAAAAGTGAAAAAGTAATGGAGGCAAAATTGATATTAGAAGTAACATGACATTTATAAAGTTTTGACAGTTCCACAGATAATAGCAGACGAATATAAAAGTTTAACATAATATTCTTGATTACCTAAATAAATTAAAAAATAAGGACTATGTTCTTAGCTATTAAAAAATTAAGCATTCGAAAGATTTCGTTGAATTTTTTTGTTAAAAAAACAAATAAAAATGATAAAATGTTTATTACCCATTAATGTACACGCATAAAAGTTTATGCGTGTTATTTATTACAAAAACAGAATTGAAGGAAACAGAAAATAATACCTTTGAAATGAAACCTGTGAAATCTGGCATATTTTTTAGTCTAACTAAAATAATATTCCGGTAGCGGCAACACTTTAACCAATGTTTACAGTGTTTAATTTTTTTTTTTTTTAATTTATTTGCAGGGTTTTGTCGCTTAGCGACTATATAACCCTATTATAAACATCATCTTAATATAACAACTACTATACATGACACAGAACACTAAATAAAAACAGTTATAGTGATGCATGTAAACATTATGTGGCGCCCATGGATGTAACGTGGCGCCCTCATTCATTTATTTTCTACTCCTTATGCTCGAACATAAATAACTTAAAGAAAAAAACACATTGTTCAAATAATTCATTTATATTTATTATTTATTTTCCTATTCTATTCAGACTTAGGTACAACTTTGTTGTTTTTCTCTATGCTTTTCAATCGTTCTATTTCTAATCTGTTTAATACCTTTGATAGCCTGTGCTTTACTAATCACTAAATTCACACTAGTACCATTTTTACTCTGTAGTTACATCTGAACGAAGCATAGAATGAATCGACCAATCAGGAGCAAGTACATCAATTCCATGGTTGTGCTTTCCACGGGCGTGCATTCCCTACACGTCCCGGGAATGCACAACCATGGAATTGATGTATCAGTTTTTTTTTTTTTTATACATGAATTCCATGGTTGTGCTTTACCGGGCTGTGCAAAATCGGGCTGTACAAACTCAGCACGTGTCAGGAATGCACGACCGTGGAATTCACGTATATTATACATGAATTCCACGGTCGTGCATTCCTGACTGCGCTTTCCACGGCTGTGTTTTGACAGGCTGTACATTCCATGGTTGTACAATAACCGGACCCCTCTTTGGACACCAATTGACTCGTTGTTGAAGTTGGGTCGAAGTGTTTATTTTTATTATTTTCATATTTTTATTTGTAAAGTGCAAGTGAGTCGTGTGTAATTTTTGATATACATTAGTTTTGTTTTGCTTACTAGCTGTCTGTGCATTTGTATATTATGGAAGAGGTCCACAGAAGAGCTATTCAGAGTAACTATAGTTCTCTAGTGGAGACGACTGATCTCGATTCCATGGTAACAGCTCTATTTGAAAGAGGAGTGTTTTCAGAAGAAATGATAGAACCTTACAAAGTGAGTAGGTACCTATTTATCGACTGCTTACTGCGTTTTATTAATTTTCATAATTGAACTGGTAACTGAATACCTGAACCAGTGGATGTGAGTAGTAACACTAACTATGCCATTTTATACGAGCAACTCTTGACTTGAGAGTGATCATTACTCGATTGTTTGCCTATAGGACACAGCATTAACTCAACGAGACAGAAAGCGCAAACTCTATCTGGACATAAAGCGCAGAGGGCCACAGGCATTCAGTAACCTGCTGGAAGTGCTCAAAGAGCTGGGGTACTGGGACCTAGTGCGAGACCTTGACCCTAACAGTTCCTTGCACATGCGCCACAGAACCACTAATGCCCCAACAAGCAAGTACCTACTTATGCATCAACGCATTGCACCCTTAACACTCCTTGTTGGAATTCACAGATATACAGACCCCTGAAGTAATTCCTTCCTACCTAATTTGAAAATCTAAGGCCCGTATGCTGATATTTTTATATCTGTTTTTTTTTTTAAACTACTTCAGCTGGCTGAATACTGATAAAGACATTGCTACACAACCATATATTTGAATGAAGATTTTCATACAAAAATATGTGCTCGAGTCCGGATAAGTGCTTGACCAGTTAATCAGAATATGGGCCTGACTTCTAGAAATTCTGCAGTAAATTGGAAATTGTCATTCATAACTGAACATTAGATATTTCTGAAAAAAAATAACAAAAAAAAGCTGCTACACTAATATCTTTAGTGAAATATATAAATAGCTAGTTAGTTTTTTGGTTAGTAATTCAATTAGCAATGACCAATAAACACAGTCACACATGAATACCTATCATTATATTCATCTACCAAATACCTCAAGTAACCACATTACAGTTTATGTAACAGTAATTTGTATTGTTTATAATTTAAATTATTACAAATTGTGTTATATTTCAGAACCATCTAACACAAATAATACAAACAGTTTCATCAGTATCAGTGAAGAGAGACATAAGAATAAATCAGAATCTGAGGCCTCAAAAAGTATGTATTTAGTTGTGTAAGAAATATAGGTAAGTACCTACATAATTAATCTACCAAATGATATTGAATAGATAAATTAATGACTAACAAGTTTGGTGGTATTCAAGAGTTTTAAGATATATTCAATATTCTTATAATAGTGTGGGCTGGTTTAACCACATAAAACATAACTAGCATGAACTATGAAACTGATATCTTTTAACTATGAAACCTAGTTTTGTGGAAAGTTCATTACCCACATGTAGTTTTTTCTTTCTAGCTACAACAAATGGTACAGCGGCAACCGTCATCAATAACAATGAAAATCCTCTGCCATTTGTAGTGACGAAATCTACCAGGTTCATAGATGACAATGAAAGCAAAGGTATTTTTCAAAATTTATTTTTATTGGTAACTATTACAGAAACAAGGACCACTGGTGCAGAAGAATACCCTTGTTCAGAGCTGATACTAGTGCCTAACTTTAGGGTACTATACCCACTATACCTACCTATCTACTCTGTGCCTTAGGTAAAAGTAAGTGATAGTGTGACGAAAAATCTTTAGGTACCTACAGGATGTTATCACTTTTTATGGTTGGAATTTACAAACGGTGCCATCTTCATGTAATTAATTTACGCACAGGATGTGGTCACCTGAAATTGATAGGAAACCTGACCTGAATACTCATTATCATCATAACCTTACGTACTTACTTAGGTACCTACCTATAATTCGATATCCTTACCTACAATGGCTATTTGAACTACTATTTGATTGTTTTATTTTTTGAGCCATTGTTCTAAGCCGACACTTCAGCAGTGCTATTCTGATCTATTTGGATCGAAATCAGAAAGTTTCTAAGAATTTGATAACTCCTCTGAAAGTTTCGGTCCGAATTAAGCTTCCAAATAAATCTGAATAGCCTTACAGATAAGAAATAAGAAACATTTATTGTAGAACTGTGTACAACAGGTGTAGATGATGTAAACGATACGGTGAGACGGTGTGTAAACGATAAGCTTGATGTTTATGGACCCGATATCGGGCAAAACACGTACCTACTTACTATGCGGAGTCTAATACTCATGACACTCCCACTAGGATTTCGCTAAGGTCCCACTCAGAATATATTTCTATGATTTGAGGTGGAATTAGACTGCTGAATGTATGTATATTGTATTTGCTCCGATATGTTTCAGATATAAAGCTATACCGGACACGCGGCAAGAACAGAGGAGTAGCACTCCTCTTTACGTACGTGTCGTTTGATCACAACATCGAGTCGTACCGCAAGGGCGTCGACGTCGACTGCCATAACCTCAAGTATCTGTTCAAGGAGCTCGGCTTCAGCGTGCTCGCCTACATGGACCTCACCTTAGAGGCAAGTGGATACGTCACACGCACCAAGAAACACCTGGGCTTCACGGGAGTAGGGCGAGTAGGTACCTAATACATTCAATATTGAATATTATAACATAACATGTTCTAGGAGACGGAGAAAACCCTAGTAATGCTGAAGGAAGTGCTGCTTGATTGCGAGAGCGTATTCGTGGTGGTGTCCTCTCACGGGCACGAGCGGCCGCAGTCATCCGACACAGACGTGCGCTGCAGCGACGGCGGCCTGCTACCGCTGCGTGACGTCATCGCATACTTCAACAACCAGCGCCTGCCGCACCTCGCGCACGTGCCTAAGGTCTTCATATTCCAGACGTGCAGGTAACTAAGCTAACTATCTATTGCACGTCCATTTTTATCGGAAGTTTGTCTCGCTATTGTACTTAATTTCTTTTTGGAATAAAGCTAAGGCGTGCTTATGAGGCGAAGTATTTTTGAGCATAGTTTATATTGATCGCAAGAAGTCGATAGATGAAGAACGTTCTTTCGGAAGGTACCTAAGGTATCATTTTCATTGTGTATTCCAGAGGCAAGAGCATCGACTACGTGTGGAGTGAGAGCGAAGTGCCTCAGCCGAGCGAGCTATCGATGCCGGAGACGGACGGCACGCCGTCGTCGCCGGCCGCGGTCGCGGGGCCTGTCGCACACCGCTCAATGCGCACTCTCAAGCGAAAGTCGCTCTATTCTAACATACTCATCGCGCAGTCTACCTTGCCAGGTAACAGACCTAGCTCAGCTACCGTCGTCATCCGCAGTCTCTCCTTTGAAAGTTTCCTATATCGATCTGACAAGGCTAGACAGACAAGAATCAGAATAGCCCTAGTAGAATTTACAGTTGCTTGCAGTGGGACCGTAAACACCAACAAAGCGAGTTTTTTTTAATGCCATAGCTGGCAGACGAGTTGTGCGATTGGTTGAATGTTGTTTACCACAGTAAGTGGATTATCCAATGCTTCGTCCTTCGAGCCGGATCCGCGAGTGAAATATTGTTATAAGCAGGAATAACCCATCTCGCCACGCGTCTTGTCTTGTCCACACGTATGCGGAAACAAGGCGAGTTATTCTGATTTATAGTGAAAGCCTTTTCAGACCGATGATGTTTGAAACCTTCGGAGGATATCAAATAGCGAACTCGAAATCTCCTTTAAAAGTTGTCGATATCGATCCCGAAAAGGCTTTGATACAGATGTGCGCTTATTGAATAAGAAGCGAGTGTAAGTAATGTGAACTGAATGTAACTACAGGTTTCGCGTCTCACCGCGACGAGAAGCTGGGCTCGTGGTACATCCAAGCGGTGTGCGAGGTGTTCGCACGGCGCGCGCACGACACGCACGTCGACGAACTGTTCACGTTGGTCGACAAACGGCTCAAGGAGCGCTTCGAGATCCAAACCTCCTCCGTCGACCGCTGGGGCTTCAACCAGCGCCTCTATCTACATCCCGGCCTGTACGAGTGATTCCACAAGTACAAAAGAAGTACAACGCGTTTCTTAGGCAATCATTTTACCCACACACAATGAATCATTACGAAAGATCCTGAGAAGATAATAATGCAAACCATATCTAGGTAGGTAGTTACATCAAATGCTAAGTATACAAACCTATATGGCTCGCTGGCCAAAAATGAACTATGTAGCAACGGCATTATTCATTATTCAATGACAGTGACTGCGTCAGCAGCCTCGTCTCCGGGGCACATAGCGTGGCACATAACACAAATGTGATCGATTAAAAAGAACACAATGCGTATGGATTATGAACGGACTTACGCAATACATAGTTTGAACGTGTGCGTTACTCCAGCAAAAAAGTGTTGAATCTGAAAATTCTAAAAATGCAGATAATTAGAGCCCACTGCCCTGTAAATGTGCCCCAAGTTTTAAATTAGTGCCTCTAGCCGTTCTGGAGTTATTCAAGAAATTCACTTTTTGCTGGGGTAACGTTTTTTGCTGGGTCGATTTTCGTTCCTGGTTGAGCTAGCCGAATGAATGTTAGCTTAAAAGGGGGCTAGAATTTGTGCCTATTAGTGCCCCAACTCCTGAATTTGTGCCCCCTAGGGCTTCGGAGTTATTCCAGTTTTTGCTGGAGTAACGTTTTGCTATCTCCGAAACTACTGGTCGCACAATCATGAAACTTGGTCAGTATAAAGGTATTTCTATTTAGAAATTTGTGCCAGCTCTTGTTTTCCAAAAAAAGGCTTCATTCGCGACTTATAAGGCTTTTATTAAAAATCTAAAACCCGCTCCTAGCTCGCTAACCATTACACTGAGGAACCTATTGAAAGTGTCATTTTGTACCTCTTATTACGCTGCAACTGCTGACGAAGTTTCTTATATCTATTCTTAGTGGTTTACGAGAAATAAAGATTTTAAAATTGACCAGAAATGTCATTACTTTGACCCCGAACTACACCCATTTCCTCTAAAGCTGTGGTACTGATTCTTTGCTAGGAATTAGAGCCCATATTCAAATATATGCACACGAAATTTCAGCTTATGCAATGCTATAATCATAAAGATATCGATAAATAACCTACAAGAATCACTTTCTAACCCATATTGGTGGTTAACCGGCTAAATTCAAATGACTGTTAAAAAGCGAACGTCCGATACATGGCGCCTACATTCTTAAATTTATACTATAACATTATTGGTTACTGTATAGTCTTGTGCAAAAGTGTATGCTCAGATTGTTTTTTTTTTGTTTTTGAAACTTTGAATTGGTTTTATTTTAGATCTTACTTTTTACTCTGTTTTTTTTTTTATTTTGTTCTGGCACTGGAGGCTTGTCCTTTTGCCAATTTTTACTCTGTAAAATTCTTGGGTTGCCCACATACACAGCAAGTATTTTGTAACCAGAAGTCCGTGACTTTAGAACGCCTAAAATCGTTCTTTCAGGAAAATCTAGAAACAGACTTTTAGAGGTTAATGATGGTGATAGCCGGATACGTTAATCTAACGAACGAAACGCGATAACGGCTCTTAAGATTCCTGAGAAAATGTAAGTACCTACTTGCAAACATAACTATCTTATGATGTTTCTATAAATGATAAGTATATCTATAAAATATATTTGTCATAGGTAGGTTGTTTGTAATAATAGATCTAGGTAATAGTTTATTAAGTAATAGTTTTTTATCTAGGTAGGTAGGTACCTACATAATGTTTATCTTGATGACAATGGTCACAGCTCAGTCGGTTTTAGCTCTGCCTTTCGTGCTGTGAGTCGTGGGTTCGATCCACACAGAGAACAAACATTTGTGTGCATTACCTACATAATTATACCATAAATAAGTAGGTTTTGAGACAACTTTTAGGAGGTCGAGATGCCAGTTTATGCGAGTTTGGTATCTCAAATTCCGAGATTCTTCCCTAATTTTGACTGGACTATTTAGTTTAGACCTATATAGCCATGGTCATGGTTGGGTATTATTTATCGGGAACATCGCGAGATCTCAGTTCGGGGCGAACTATTAGTGAACATTCTTCGTATCTGGCAACCCAACAAAACCACTGAATTAATTTTGTTTGTATATGTACCAACTATTACTAAAATACAATACCGTCAACTGCAAGAGATAGGCGCCATGTATCGGACGTTCGCTTTTTAACAGTCATTTGAATTTAGCCGGTTAACCACCAATATGGGTTAGAAAGTGATTCTTGTAGGTTATTTATCGATATCTTTATAATTATAGCATAGCATAAGCTGAAATTTCGTGTGCATATATTTGAATATGGGCTCTAATTCCTAGCAAAGAATCAGTACCACAGCTTTAGAGGAAATGGGTGTATTTCGGGGTCAAAGTAATGACATTTCTGGTCAATTTTAAAATCTTTATTTCTCGTAAACCACTAAGAATAGATATAAGAAACTTCGTCAGCAGTTGCAGCGTAATAAGAGGTACAGAATGACACTTTCAATAGGTTCCTCAGTGTAATGGTTAGCGAGCTAGGAGCGGGTTTTAGATTTTTAATAAAAGCCTTATAAGTCGCGAATGAAGCCTTTTTTTGGAAAACAAGAGCTGGCACAAATTTCTAAATAGAAATACCTTTATACTGACCAAGTTTCATGATTGTGCGACCAGTAGTTTCGGAGATAGCAAAACGTTACTCCAGCAAAAACTGGAATAACTCCGAAGCCTTAGGGGGCACAAATTCAGGAGTTGGGGCACTAATAGGCACAAATTCTAGCCCCCTTTTAAGCTAACATTCATTCGGCTAGCTCAACCAGGAACGAAAATCGACCCAGCAAAAAACGTTACCCCAGCAAAAAGTGAATTTCTTGAATAACTCCAGAACAGCTAGAGGCACAAATTTAAAACTTGGGGCACATTTACAGGGCAGTGGGCTCTAATTATCTGCATTTTTAGAATTTTCAGATTCAACACTTTTTTGCTGGAGTAACGCACACAGTTTGAACTAGGACCCTGTGTTGTATAAAAGTATGTGTAGCCAGTATCTAACGGCGCACGACGGTGTAGCATCATAAATGTATTGTTATATTTAATTTGTTACACAGGGTGTACAAGATCCTTTGGAAAGTTACTTTTAGTTTTCATCATTCTCGGTTGAGGATCTTGTAATGGCGGTAACACTGCCATGAAAAACATATTCCATAAAATGTCTTCAATTAATATAGGTGACCAGAAGATGTATTTTGTTTTAGAAAATCAAATGGTGCTAAGAGACTAATCAATTAAGATGGATCTCTGTATTTAAACGTTATTCACATCTCTCCTTACATTCCATAATAAGTACTTACCTATAATAAACTGAAAATTAATAAGTAATTATTCACAGAATTGTGTGTGAATAAGTTCTGTGATATTGTAATGATCATAAAAATGACTCGCATTACCAGGTGACTTGTGACAGGTGATCCATTTTCTTTTAATATGTTGTATTACTTTCAATAAGCCCCAAATATTTTGTAAGATAAATTTTAGAAATTTTATAAGTAGGTAATTGTAATCTTTTTGTACCAAACAAATAAAAAATAATTTACAATGCAATTATTGTGTAAGTTTTATTTTGATACAATTATGTAGAAAAATAGATGAAAGTTTTAGATAGTACCACATCAAACAAAGTTATTGCATCAACATACATATTTTTCCAAGAAAAATAGTAAGTAGGTACTTTAGTGGAAATAAGTATGGTATATAATATACTCAATAAGATTAAAAACAATTAAGTACATACTGAAAATTAAATATTTGAGCAAAACAGGAAGTATCTAGTCATACATAATTAAGGTTGCACTTTTATTATTCAAATTTTGATCTCAATAGACGGTAACATTTAATTCTGTATAAATATACTTATCAAGGAGATCCTGGATAACATCCAATTAAATGCTCTTAACGCCACAAGGCGGGCTCAAATATGATTTTCAAAAAATTTTGGGTTTCGATTTCATCGCGGAGCTCGAACTACCGATCGGACACTGTCACCAAGAGCGCGCTCAACTTGCTCAGGTTCAGCCACTGCCGCGCGCAATGCTGCGGCGCACCGAGCCTAGGAGTCCCGGAGCCGGCCGCGGGTCGCATCAGCTCCGCGTACTCGGTGACCCGCTCCAACCAGCGGCGCACGGGGCTCACCAGCGTGCTCCAGTACAGCTGGCTCAGGGCCGAGGTGCGCGACCACCACGGGTCGAGCCGCTCCACCTCGTCCCGTGTTGTCGGCGCCGGCCGCCGCTTCTCCTCGCAACGGTGCCGGCTCCACGACGCGCAGCACGGGAGCCTCGCGTCCGCCTCCATCGAGCCGACAGCGGCGAGCGCTTCGATAGCCAGCTCGACGGTCGCGTTGTTCAGGAACGTAGCGGGCGTGCCCTCGGATGGTACATCGAGAGCGGAAAGGTCAGCGGAGGGGCGGCACGCGTGCGACACGAGCAGGGCGGAGGCGAGCAGCGCGGCGGCGGCGGCGCACAGCGCGAGGCATGCGGCGGCCAGCGCGCGCGCCAGCTCGGCGCCGCGACACGCCGCTGCGAGGTCGGTGTACGTGAAGAAGCCTCGCGCCCGCGCCTGCTTGAGAGCCACCTGCCGCTCCAGCCGCGACAACCCGCCCTCGAATGATTCTTCGTTCACGAAAACATTCCAGTCCTGCAAGGTTATACTTTCTAAATCTTTGGTTCGAATGCATTCGATGAACTATCAAGGAGTGACTGATCTACCTAGACACATACTATGGCATCGAGGAATTCCATCTCTAGTTTGTTGAGTTGCTTGATGTCGATGCCCCCGGAGGCGGCCCATTCCGAGCTTATCACTTCGTCATCTTCGCCATCATCGTGCAGGAATTTGTTCCCCACCATCTGCAAAAGAATATTTTGTAATTAAATACAAAATAAATAAGCAACATATGTTAGGCCATTCAATAGCTTTAAATACAAATACATTTTTGTAATGATTAAGGTAAAGTAAGCACATTTTCGTTTCATGAGAAATATCATATTATATAATGAATTTTAGGGTCAATGCTTTTTTTTGTATTGCTAGTCTGTTCACATGCTTTGCATGTATGAACTTACGGTGGAAACTTCACTGGTTTCTGTGCTATTTTAAGTTTACTATTTTTTATTATTATTGCACTGTTTGTTTCCCTAATAAAATAAAATGTCCATGAACTTCATTATAATTATCATATTTAACATAACAGTAATTGCTAACTCATGATCGCAAAACACGACTCAAGGCAATATGAGTAGGTACTTACAAGTCTTACGACCTAGTTATCTTGTGATACACATAATATGTATGTAGCTATTGAGGTGTTAATATTTGTACCAATATGTAAATGCAAGTGAAGTGTCTCTGTCTGTTATGTTTCACAGCTAACCAGATCCAAAAGACTGATTATTGTTCCAGTGAAGATCTGTGTCAACTTAGGTGAATCGGTGTTGTATTTTTATTAGACCATAACTTTCGACCTATAATCCAAACTTTGGTACGTCGACAAAATTAAATAGTACTACTATAGTTCACTAATTGTATGATTGTGAATATAATATAAAGGATGTTGATCATTGAATAAATGTCTACTAACCAGGGATATAAGAAAGAGGTCTTGTGGCGCGGCGGTCCTTAAGTAGTCGGGGCTGCAAGTATGGAGCCGCTCCAGATAGAGCAGCGCCAGCACGAGCGCACAGGGCGAGACGCAGGCGCCGCGAGCGACGCGCGCCGCCGCCGCTGCGTTCAGCCGCCGAAGCGACCGACCGCGCTGCGCCTCCGACCACACCGAGCATGAGATTTCTGCAAACCATTCAACCGGTTCTTCTAAATATTATATTTCAATTTTCAATCATCTGTTACCTAAACTAGAACTGGTTCAGTTTTAATTTGTAATAGTAATAGTTTGTTACAACCCAAAATTAATAGTCGGTAAATGAAAACAATATTCTGAAAATTAGAGACCATTACATCCTAATGGTCTGTACTGACATCATCATAAAATGAAACATTCGTAACAAAAGCAGATTAAAAAAAGAAAGATTACTAACCAGTAACAGGCAGGCTGAGGCAAGGTAGTGTTGGCAGGTGTCCGTAGTACAGTGTCTTGGTGATTCGCTTTAGGAACTCCTTGTGATCTCCCATAGTCTGGATAACAATACACAAACATAAAGACAATGTTTGTCATAGATAGATACAATGAAAAAGCTATTTACCTGTCGGTAAAAGACCGATTCAGGACAATGTAGCATGTTAGAGTTATTTGTAGGTAGGTATAAAACAACTGCATTTTTTGTAAAGTATTGTAGCATTGTGCATTGGTATTTTACATGTGTCAATAGTAACTTTGATGACTAATATGGCTTTAGCTGGGCAAGATAGTACACACTACACAGTGATGGTAATGCCTAGAATGTTATGGTTTGCCAGGTAGGCAGGTAAGTGGCAAACCATAACATTTTTGTTTTATGATACTTATTCACCTGCAAGTGCATAAATAACCTCATCGACGGTTACTAGGTAGGTAATTGCAATTATTTCTGGAAGTCATAAATTCAGCTGACTGGTGTAGCCTGGTTGTGCCACCACGACATGACCTTTTTCCTGAATTCTCCTCACCTTGATTTTTGTCCGGGAGCCTTCTCTTCTCCTTTTCGAAACGTTCGACATAATATTGTCACTGATAAAGGGTACCTACGCCACCGAACACCTATATCCTAGCGACCTACGCTACCGCTACCTACGTTTCACAAAAAAAAATACTCTTTCTTTATCCTATGTATGTAATGCTATGTAACAACTTGTAAGGTGACTTGACTTCACCCATAGAAAAAAGTCTATGGTCGGCCTTATTTCTACATACTTGTACGGTTGTATTGTACCATAGGTGTTCGGTGGTTGCACCAGTATCCAGTATGTATGTAGAAATCAATAAAATTAAATAGACAACTGTTGGTGTTCCAATAAGAAATAAATAAATACATACAAAATGGTGGACACATAAGTGTGTGTTTTATGTATGTATACGTGCGTTTGTGTGCATGAACCCTCAAAACTGACATTACGTAGCTGCTTGCTTCGGATGGTTTTTGTACTACCATGGAATGCACAGTCTGGAAAAACGACCACGGAATTACTGTACATTACATGGCATAACTGCTCTTTTTGATACTTGACAGTAAATATCAGTTTTGACAGTTAAAATGCATTTAAAACTCTTATGTTTAAGTTCTTCATTTTTGTGTTTTTCTTTTGTATTTTTAACTAGAATTGTGTTTTTTTGTTGATTTTTCTTATAATTTTGCTTGGATCCAAATTCTCCACCGATCATTACTTCTCACCACCGGTCATTCTCCATCGTGCTAAGGTCTAATAAGACGTGACATTGGCGAAATTGCGGGCAACACTGCAAAGGCCATGCATAGACAAGAATTGAATTGAACTCTTAAATTTAAAATAAAATGTTTACGCACACGTGCACGCACTACTGTGTGTTCGCCATTTTTATGTACAAATAAGGCTGGCCCCAAAAAATGTCTTAAGTTTGCTAGCGTGACGTAGGAAACCAAAAGTTTGTGGAAATAAGAGCGCCGATTTATTTTATTTTATTTACTGAAACAAATAGAAGTACCACTTACGTACCGATCATGCTATAGTTATCTTGTGGATAAAAATCCTATTTAAAATAAAAAATGTCATTTGCAAGAGGACATCAGTGATAATGTGACCAGCAATATGAAAACTAAAAATTTTCTTCTGTTCTCGACGTCCGTGTTCATAATCAGTTTATTTCTGATAGTGTTCCACTCGCAGCCCCCGCAGTCGATTCAGAGCATCGTCACACAGACTCATCAGCATATCAAGGACTTTCAAGTAATTATCAAATACATTTATTTTATCTCCCTCAATAGACAAAAAAAACATTCACAGCTTGATCTAACTCTAACTTATCAACCAAGGCTGCGAAATTTACAGAACCCCTGAGCACTACTTGCCATCAAGTTCAGTATAAATACCTAATTTAATTATTTATGACCCTTATGCTTATCTACTGCTCAAGCACATCTGTATGAAAATATCTACTCAAATCTATGCTTGATTAACGATTTATTAATCAGCATAAGGGCCTTCTTAAAATCAAAAGGATCATTAGTGCCAGTGCCTTACAAGCAAAGTGCAGAGACAGGTCTTTGCTAAATTTTACTTTAAAATGAACCTCCGTGACCTACACTTTCAGGAGTCGGTCAGTACCTATGAAAAGCTTTCACATAAAATGAAGATTTCAGTTCTTTGTCACGGATTTAAACCCAATTAATAATATTGTCATAGTACATAATATAATAAGGTGACCTAATGCGAGACTATCGAGTATCATTATGAGGTCTAATAATGTTGATGATGTGTCAGGCA
This sequence comes from Eulithis prunata, assembly GCA_918843925.1. NCBI lineage: Eukaryota > Metazoa > Arthropoda > Insecta > Lepidoptera > Geometridae > Eulithis > Eulithis prunata. The sequence goes on from OU974010.1 coordinate 10,629,042, forward strand.
TCTGTGTCGGTTCAGGCGAGCCTGCGCTCGGTGGAGGACGGAGGCGAAGGCGCGGAGACGCGCTACGCATCGCTGCTGGGCCTAGAGGCGCAGCCGCCGCGCTGGCACAACACCACACTGCCCGTGCTGGTGACGTACGCTCGCGGCGACGCTCATGCGCAAGCTGTCGGCTTCGTACAAGACGCCGCACGCCTACCGTATTCAGTGCTGCTCTATGACCTGGGACTCAAACCTGCCTCCTTGCACATTGTAAGTCGCATTCTTTCCGAACTAAATAGGATTGTAATCCATCACTTAGTTGTATAAAAAAAGACAATGACAAAACTTTTTTTAAATTCAACGTTTTACATGTAGGTTTTATTGTTGCAGCTGTCCAACTTCTGTAATTCGTCGAAGTGCGCAATCATCGAGTTTGACCTGGATGTGTTCCCCTCGCACGTGAGCGACGATACCATTCACGCATACCGGCCGCTTATCATACAGGTAAATCTATTCGTCATTACTTCTCACTCTCATTCTGCATTCTCTTCACTTTTTTTGATGGCGTGCTTTGTATGTATGTTTGTAAGAGCATAACTTTCAAACCGCGTATCCTATCCGCATAAAATTCGACGATTTTTCAATTCTTGTCTATTTAATTAAAGAGGTCCCATTTCGGGGCACTTCTGGTGAAGTACTAGTATTTTTGTAGAGTTTCAACTTTCAACATCCTTCAGAGCGTCGACTGTCGGGCACTAGGTACTCGGGCACTCGTAGTTATCTAGGTAACCATTTACCATAGTTATTTGTGTGAAAACAAACATGCTATGCTAGAGTACAACAAACTAAGAAGCACGGTGGCATTACAAGGCGTCGGTTTCCTGTGATCTTACATACATCCGCGTGTCTGTCGAGGTCGCTTAATTAATACGACTAGTCTACAAGAATGACGAGCTAGTTTAGGCCATAGGTACGAAACAATGAGTAAATGTGTAGGTAGGTATTATACACTTTACATGCATCCACTCGTCATTGAATATCTAAAGCTCAAAATCTGCAGAGGAAGTGCTTGTATTTGTCTGGCGGCCCAAAATAGATAATACAATTGTACATTGCTATTGACAGTCGGCAAACGGCCGACACTCACCATATCGGCCCTGTGTTTGAGTCAAACATACAAACGCACCCTTCTTTGTTTAATAACATTTACTCCGCGCGTGACCTAGCAGCTCTAGCTTGTCTTGTCCCATGGTATAGTATAGGCTGATGGTGCCAAGATTTTATAGTGACGCCTTTAATTGCAGTTCAAGTGGGGTAATTGTAAGGTCGGTAGGGCAGTTTTAATTACGTAGTAATTTGACAACTTGGTAGGTGGATAAGATACATACATAGGCTACCGATCAATGCTGAGTCATGATGGTTTGTTTATTTATATTATAATAATATAGGACACTTCAATCTTATATGCATTCATAAACCAATTATTTCGTCAATAGTGCTAGTCAGGTAGAGCCAGTAGTCTCTCCAGATAACGAATACCACCGATGTAGTAGGCACAAGTATCTACCTATCTACACTCTTCAGTGTAACGAGCTACACTTGGCAAAAGGAGGATGAGCTGCGATGAATAAAATGTAATACTGCCGCAGGGCAACAAGCGACAGCAGCTTGTCACTGTCTCGGACGAACAATAGGTACAATAGTAATTGGTTTATGTTTTGTGGCCTCATTGGATTAAAATGGATCCTATAATTATTGTATAATGTCCGTTTATCGTCCTTGGGAAGACGACAACGGCAGAGGCCAGTAGGCAGGGCATACTTTAAAAAGTAGCTTCAAGCATTCTTTATGCTATTTTCTAAAGGCATGAATCACTCGTTTAGTTAGCGTGTTACTAGTGTTACACACTTCCTCGGTGTGATAGTGATAAGACAACATGCTATCTCGCATTATTTACACTCTGATTTCAAGAGTGATTGCATTTTGATTAGGTACCGCGAAACCGTACGCACGTACGCGATAAGACGCCGTATTCATGTACGTTGGTAGGTACTCTTACAATAAGTAAAGCGGGGAATTCACTAGACGGACATGCTCGCGAGCATGTCCGCGAGCATGTCCGTCGGACCTCGCTACTATAGGTCTGTGCAATGTTCGCTAGTGTAGGACCGTCGCAGACAGTCCGGCAGACAGTCCGACGGACAAGCTCGCGGACATGCTCGCGAGCATGTCCGTCGGACCTCGCTGCTATAGGTCTGTGCAATGTTCGCTAGTGTAGGACCGTCGCAGACAGTCCGGCAGACAGTCCGTGTGCTAGTCCGTGCGATCTCATTTTGTCCGCGCGGACACATGTCCGTACGGACATGTTCGTACGTATATGTTCACCGCGGACCGTCTGCTCAGACCTGATGTTGCGTTTACACTATGCCGCAGCCGGCAGGGACTTGGGCAGGGAAGTGGGCACGAGCATAGTGTGAACACGAACATGCCTCTGTCCCATCTCCCAGCCCAAATTCATGCCGTAGCTTCCTAGTGAGAATAAAGGCGATGTTGCTGTGGCTATAAGTCCGCGGCAATAATGGCTGTAGCGGCATGGGCATAGTGTGAACGCGGTATGAGAGCGACAGCAACCAGTACCGACGTTTATTATGATAGGAAGCTACGGCATGAATTTGGGCTGGGAGATGGGACAGAGGTATGTTCGTGTTCACACTATGCTCGTGCCCACTTCCCTGCCCAAGTCCCTGCCGGCTGCGGCATAGTGTAAACGCAACATCCAGGTCTGAGCAGACAGTCCGCGGTGAACATTCACTACACGGACATGTCCGTACGGACATAAGTCCGCGAGCATGTCCGTCTGATGAGTCTGAGTAGTGTATTGTGGCGACAGACATGTCCGTACAGACTGTCCGCGAGCATGTCCGTCTAGTGAATTCCCCGCTTAATTCAGTGTAATACCTCTCTCTCTCTTCAAAGACATTCCCCTGAATTTCTGAATCCATAGTTCTGAGCGTGTGAGGAACAAAGAGGGGTTGGATTCGTTTCGTCTAGCTAGGTTGTAAAACGTCTGGGTGAGCAAGAGCAAGATGATTGGGCTTACGAGTAGTACGTAAAAAGTAGTAGGTAAGATGCTGTCGATTATAATATAATTAAATAGTGCCGTAGGTACGTGTGTCGGATAATCACCAGACGCATTTAGCGATGATTGTCGTCAAGGCGAATTGAAGTTGTAATTTTTTTAATCTGAAAAGTTTTTCATAAATCTAACGAGGTACACACTCGTAATTTGTCTCTTTATTATAGTTCGTCTCATGGTCATTGTCGCGCGTCACGCGGCTGTTTTAGCTACAAAACTAATTTGCTCTTCTGATAATTTCATATTTTATTCAAAATTTTAAAGATCATGAAAGTCCTACTCGAGCACCAGTAAAAAAATTGTTTCCGGCTAGCTAGTGCGTTTAGTATTATTCTTTACATTGGTAGGTACAAAGTTATTCTACGTTGCTATAAGGTGGTGCCCTAGGGTTTCAAAGCGTCCAAATTTCGTCTGCTGAGCACAAAGTTAAAGTATACCAATGGGCTGGCCACAGCTCGCAGAGCTGACGTGCCGAACGCGAACCAGAAAGCGGGGAATGAGACGGCGGCGGCCGACTGACCGATCAGATCGACCGACAACATTGTTAGGATCTAGAGAAGACGATGGATAAAGAAGAGAAGATCTATAATCATTCCTTCTTTTATGGGAGAGGTCCACGTCCATATAGCAGTGGACTTGGATAGGCGGATGATGAACTAGGCGTTCGATCATGCGTTTGTCACGAAACACGGTGAGGACACTTGGTGGTATGCGATGTTGAGTGTGTTGATTGTTATGTTGTCAGCACGCGTTGAGTCGCGTCGGTGGCGTGATATTCTGTTCGTCGTGGCTGCGATGGGCAGCCGGCGGCGCGGAGCTGGCGGCGCTGTGGCGGCGCGCGGACGCGGCCGGCGGCGGCGGCGTGGTGGCGTGGCCGCGCCGTGCTGCCGTCACCTCGCTCACGCACCCGCGCATGTTCCGGCACTTGCACGCGACGCCCGACGACTTCCTCTTCGTGCAGATGGTGGACGCCGACCGGCTCGTGCTGCGCGCCTCGCCCCCAGCTGCCAGCCTCATGCGCGCCTGGACGCGGTGCGCGCTCACGCTCGACTGCATCATGCCACTAGGTACTTAACTTATCTTCTTCTTTCGAGACTTCCGATAAAAATCATTCTAAATAGGCTAAGTTAGGATGGCATGTGTAGTGTGTACGGTAAGGGTAATCGTCGTGACTAATGTGACTAATGCGTGTCACAGAGGCAGTGCGCCACGCCCCTTCATTCTAGGCACTCCTGAAAACCAGCGCTAAAGGAGCCACCGTGCACCTTTAGCATTTGCTGAGAGAGTACCCTTTTTACGCATCATTCTCTTTAATTTAATGCTTATTTAGTTGTATCCTTGTGTTTTTGTAAAATAAATAATTTCTATTTCTATTCTATTTCTAATGTTATGTATGTAACGTTAGGTGCCCAGGCTGGCGGTTGCCGGTTCGATAAGAAGCCGCAGTACCGGTACTCTGGTTGTCACGAGCGCGACGCGTCGGCGCTGAGCATCCTGCTGGGACTGCGGTCCGGATTCGAGGAGTCGCAGTACGCGGCGCGCGCGTCCGACCGGCGCGCCTGGCGCCGCGTCTCCGACGAGGCAGCGCGCGCTGCGCTCGACTTGCTGCTCAAGAACGCGACGGAGCACGACACGCTCGCGCCCGACTCCGACACGCTCACGCCGCGCGTCACGCTCTCTGCCCACACCCACGCCCACGCCCACGCCGCACACTGAACGCATCTCAACGATTCAACTCGTCTCAGTGAGTCTACCGATCCGACTACGCCCCAGATTTGCGACTAGTTGTTGAAGACGTTGTAGGGCGATATTGTGAGTGAACATTTGGAACCAATAATAATTAAACGATCTATCTATATTTTACTACGGAACTTTGCCGCTATATAAATATCTTACGCGTAGCCTCGATTCTTCTATCCTATTAATTGTATTACACTTTGTATACCTCGCTAAGTATTCGGTTTGATTATTGAAAATAATGTATCCTTGTATAAATAGTTATCGTTATCGGTAACTGCGCTGGGCGCACGCTATACACCACGACTCGACCCCTAATATGTATGTATGTATGTATACCCCGTGATGGAGTGCATTTGACTGTGGCAGCTAGAAGCAGCTTCTGAATGGGAGATGCCTTCGCCAGTGTGTTGTGTAAGTGACATAAAACTATCTTGACTAAGTACCTAGAATGTAAGCACAACAGGTAACTTAATTTGGCACTACACAATGACGTTCGATTGAGGGCCCACTAAATTGTTTATATATTTTATTGTTGAATTGTTTTAGTACGAAATTTTAAATTTTTCAGTATTCCTTTGAAGGCGAGCTGTGTTTATTTGATTGTTTTGTAAATAATATTGTGTGAATGAATAGTTAAGTGGTTCAACTTATAATTATCCGTAGATGTTTGTGTTAAACCGTGGACGTCACTGTCTTTGTCGTCGGAACTCGCGATACTCATTAGTCATAAGGTCCAAGTACACAAAATAAGGTGCGGGGTGAAGTGACGTCACATGTAGTTTTAGTTATTTGCTAAAATAATATTAAGTCAACAAAGAACATAGTTAGGTGATAGAATAAGGCATTTTTTACAGCCAGAGTTACAATATCTAGCACGCCGCGGCATACCATTCCGTTTGGCGCACTTGTCATTTTACACATGCGGTATCATACTCTGTAAGCTTCATGTAAGTAGGTAGGTACGTGTTTGTGGTGGCATTGCAATAGTTAGCCTAGCTGTGTTCTTTGCTTCCTGTTCTAATTCAGTTATTGTCTGAATTATATAAAACTTATACCGAAATGTTAACTTTGTTCAGTTAAACGACACGACTGAAGGGTTGTGAATCGAATATAATTTTGAGGAGTTTGTTCTTTAGTACAATTACCTACTTAGTTTGTAAAGTACAATGTGATATACTTAAAGTGCGAGGCGGATGCGCGACTTATATAAATGCATCTATTACAGCCTGCTTAGTTTTAAATACTTCTCCACTCCATGCTGGCACTATACATGCCCTTGTACTACTTATTTCTATGGAGAAATTGCATTTCTTTTTTCGTTAAAGCGATTTAATTTAAATCCAATAACGTAAATATTGAATCGTGTTTTCTTGGTTGAGGCGTTGACTAAGTGCTAGCAACAGAAGGTAGCAAACGCGAATATGCAGATCATTATAGTAGTTCTTGTATTGTATACCTTTACATATTTGTATGAGTGTTATCCGACACATAACTGCCATTATTGTAATTTGTAGGTACAATTAACAATGCTTTATTAAATTTGGTCGCGCAGTTATGGATCTCAGTGTAATGTTTAAGATAGCATGTAATGACCAAATTGTATTATTATAATAGCTTTGCATTTGAAATAGTTCACATTCATTTTGTCTAGCTAGAGTGCGCGTCATTATGGTTATCGCAATAATAACTCAAATTACTTTTGTTTCTAAATAATAAAATCTAGTCGATATTGTACCAAATAGGAGTAATTGTAAGGCGAAAAGTTTTAATTAGATTTGCTCCTATAATAAAACAATACGATAATTCAATTTGATTATGCACGGACCGCTATATATACTTTTCATTTGATTAGCAATCTCTTATTGTATATTATATCAACGGCCAAACATAAGTAACAATCATCTCAGTATAGGAAGTCCGCGGTCGAGAGAACTCACCCTGTATTTGTTATAAAAAATGTATCAGTAACAATGTTGAATGCTATATGTACCAAGTTTATTGTCTACTTCGTGGGTTGTCCCATTTGATCATTCTCTTCCTGATGTTGGTACAATTTTGAATTGCGTGGTGCAGCTTCTACATTCGCATATCTATGTATATCGAAAAGTGAGAATAATTATTTATTACAAATATGATTACGATTTCGAAATTGTAGTTTTATTTTTCGTGTCTCTCACACAGCACATTATTATAAGAAAAATGACTTCGTTTATTTTGTAAATTCATAATTTATTACGAGTAAAATCAAGTCAAAATATAACAAATACACCTATTATTTTAAAAAGCTCACATGAGTTAAAAGAATCTGAACAAATGCAACTACCTACTTCAGCAAGATATATTAACACTATACAACTAAAATATTTGTTGGCATACCACATATAACTGGTTAGTGCCATATTGCTTCAAAGATTCTATCCATCCATAGTATATTAATAATTTATTGATAACAGTAACATTGATTTATAATTCAAATTAAATAGATGCACCAATAATTTTTTGGGTGCATCATAACAAGGTAGGAATATAATTAAAAATTCGACAAAATCATAAATGATAATTGAGACAAGTACCTAACAAACACTTTCTGAAGATAATAAGCGTGGATCGTAGAGATAATCACTATTTTGCAACAAAAGTTTCCATTTCGAAATCAACAAAATATTATATAATTTCATTAATAAAATTAGTTAGGTACTATTTGTACATATTTTTTTACATATCTGTCTACGTAATAGTTTAAATAGGCACCTACTTACATACCTACAACAAAAAACATTTTTTTACATTAATCGTGCACTGTGCTAATTACTACCTTACTAAATGCAACATTGTATAGTTTTTGAATAAATATTTTGGAAGTTTAATCAAGAACCTGCAAAAAAAATCAATCCTAAGTATGGGATTTTAAAAATAGAGAGCTGCCATCGGCAAGATACGATGCAGATACCATTAGTCCTTGCAGATACATACATACGTACTCCCTATACTCAGCACCCAGTAGGTGAAATTAATAACGTTTCATTAGTGAATTATGTGATGTATAAGTCTATAAATGCGTATTGTACGCAAGTACAGGTAATTTTATAAATAAAATAATATGCTTAAATTATACTATGATCTCAGGATTATAGGTTCATTCTTCTATATAAGTAAGTACATACATAATAACGTTGCTTCATAGCACAATAACTACAAACAATTGTGCATTTTAACTAATTTCTAGTCTATTTTTGGGTTGACATAATACTTGTAATTTATTTTGCCTAGTACATTACCTATATTAGTTATTCTGTGCTAGTACAATCATATTTTACACTATAATATTGCTTTTCAATACAGTTGCTAGAAAAGTGTACTTAGAGCCAGTACCTATATATATATAGGTACTGGCCTACTAGGGATATATCCCTAGTAGGTGAGTTCTCCATTGTACACAGCGACGCCGGCGAGTGTACCATCAGGTACGATATGAACGAGTTAGTAGGTTAGATTAGGTAGAAGTACAGTAAAAAAATATGTGATAAATAGGTAGTGCCATTGAATGATCAAGTAAAATATAACATTTAAACTTAACTAAGTACCACAGTATTATTAATTTACATTCATCATCGTAGCTAATAAATAAGTATTTATAAAAAAAACATACTAACTCACCTACTTGCTTAAAATGGCAAGAGAAGAACCGCCGTTTCATTTAACAAAATTACAAGTTGCACTTTTGAAAAGGGGCACTAAATAAAAAAATTGCGTCCTCATTTTATGAAGAAAGAGTAGTCAATAATGAATGGATACATCTGCGCGAGCTGCAACGTTCATTCACAATACATGATCCACCATGTCCACGATGCGCAGTCAGAACCTATTTTATACATATTTTTGCATTCTTTTAATTGATTTCTAAAGAACAAGGTAGGTGAAAAGTTACATATAAATACACTCAGCGGCACGGAAACTTGGCCACTTAAGAATTTTGCGATAACTTGTGTTTTCATGATTTGTTTGAATAATAGAAGGTAGGTAGGATGAAGATCAGTCTTCTTTTATGTTTTAGGGACTTTTGGTTGATTTAAAACAATTACAGCACTCACTATATTTTTTTTAGCAAAATTTGCAATATTTTTAAATTTAAACATCCATTACAAGTGTCTAAAAAAAATTAACATTAACATTTTTTTAAATCCTCCGCACGTTTTATTAACGAGTGCATCCTCCTCTAGCCCTGATGACTGCCTGCATTCGGTCAGGCATGCTCTGAATGATGTTTTTGACTGCGGCTTGCGGTATGGCTTCCCACGCTCCAGCGCTGCGATTGAGAGTTTGTGGTCGATTGGGTTCGGACTTTATTTTTCTTTTAAGCATGTCCCAGATGTATTCTATCGGGTTCAAGTGGGGGCTACGAGCTGGCCACTGCAACTTCTGAATTCCGATCTGTTGAATGTGCTCTACCACGCAACGGGCGACGTGGGGACGGGCGTTATCGTGCATTAAAACCCCAATGTCGTATCCAATAAACCCCAAATACGGTATAACATGGTCCTAGAGGATCTCGTCACTGTATCAGTTGCTATTCAATCGATTGTTAACGAGTACCAACTCCGTACGTGCATCCGAACTTTGTCCTCCCCAAACCAGTATGGAACCGCCGCTAAAACTCACTGTCTGTGTAGTGGTAAGGTAAGTACCGCTCTCCTCTTCTTCTCCACACCCTTTCTGGACCGTCTGGAGCTCGCAAAGCAATTCGGCACTCATCTGTAAAGAGGACTCTAGCCCATTGCTCGTGTGTCCAGTTGCAATGTTCTCGGGCGAATTGAAGACGAGCTAATCGGTGCTGTCTGAGAAGATCTGGATCGCGCGCTGGCCTACGAGCCTTTAAATTTACTTCTTCCATTCGTCTTCTAACGGTACGCTCGCTTACATTTATGCCTCTGACGTTTTGGAGCCGCTGTCGTATCTCAACTGCTGTAAGGAAGCGGTTTCTCAATATCTCTAAGACAATGAACCGGTCGTCTCGAGCTGATGTGCGTCGTAAACCTCCACTTCCTGGTCTCCGAGTGTAGTTACCAATCTCCTGGTACCGTTTCAAAGCATATTGCATAGACGAACGCGGTACGTTTAACACAATAGTCACTTCTCGCTTCGTCAGTCCTTGGTCGTTCAATTCAATGGCTTGTGCGACTTGTTCTGCGGTTAATGGCATTTTTTTTCTTTAAAATACACGTTTGTACACACAGGATCAATCACAAAACGTCAAAAATGAGTTCACCTTAAGTTAGACTTTACAAAACACACAAAGATTAAAGTTCGTCCTAGTACCATGAATGGCCCTTTTCGACTAAATCTCTATAAGTGGAGTCAAAGTGCACTTAAATTTAATGAATTACCCTCTAGAACTAAAAGTAAACATTTTTTGACCCACCTTCACAAGCAACATTCATTAGAAACACTTTAATTAATTGTTATTGCGAGATAAGAGCTTGGCCAAGATTCCGTGCCGCTGAGTGTAGATTAATATTTACATCTGGATTGTTCAAGAGCTAGGCTTTGCATCAGGTTTCTTTTCGTCATCCTTGAAGAGCAGCGGCGTCATGCCCAGGAAGCAGCCTAGCGTGATGCCGAGCACCCGACCCTGCCACAAAAATCGTCACCTCGTTCGTCATTCTTAGATTGGTAGGTCTTGATAGATCTCTGTCTAGATATTAGATACTTATTCTGTGGTCTAGCCGCACTAATAACTACTGCACGTTAGCAGCTGATTAAGGTTCCCTTGATTCCAATACCTTCGTTCTTAGGACGGTACCAAGGTGAAGACGGACCATAAATTAAAAGAAATACTATAGTAGCACACAGCTGACAATATCCAGTAGCATGGAGAATCTCAGGGTCGATGTGGGATAGGATGGCGTGTCTGATGCAGCATGTAACTTACGACGTTAGCGAAGCGTCGGCTGACGGGCATGTCCAGCTGCACGGGCGACAGCGGGGGCCCGCCCAGCCCCACCAGGATAGCAGCACGCTCCACATAGTAAGAGGAGCCGATGCCGATGACGTCACTTATCGTGTTGCCGAGCGCCGCCGCGCCCATCGTCGATAGCGTTATGTACGCACTCATGCTGCTCTCTATGCGGTCACCCTGACGAATTGATGTACTTATCACAATTTATATATATGAGCAGTTTCTATCTCAGTTCAGTGTCTGCCCTGAATCCTTTCACTACTCAATAAGATTTTGTTTTGGTTTAGATATAAAAGTGCACCTACCACAATATTGGGATAGGGCCTTTATGCTCAATTCGGCAGGAATTTAATAGGGATGACGCTTCGATAAATAATTATTGTGTATTAACTTGTCCAAGACTAAAACCTATTAGACTAAAATCTCTTGGACATACCGTCACGACGTGATATGTATTACATTAAAATCTCTGCCAAACTGTGCATAAGGCCCTATTAGGTATATAGATATACTTACAGCAATTATCATAATGAAGTTGTCCAAGAAACCAAATCCTATGAAGGGTATTGAATTAGATAGTGACACTGCAACAAAATAAGATTTTTTTTTCAACTTTATGATGGAAGAAGCTGATGGTCCACCTGATGTGAATTGGTAACCACTGCCTATTATGATGCATTGCCTCACTGAGCACATCCACTGAGGACCTGCCTCTAATGCATTTCACTGCATCCACCACTGTACATAAATTTTATTTGTTTTAGTAGTAGTAGAGCTTTTTGTGGTGAAAAAGTGGGTTGGTGGTCACTAGTGGATCCAAGGGTGGGCTCAAAACCCCCCTCCTTATGCCATACATGGCTCACCCACAATGGACATGATATGCCCTGTTTCATGAAAATAGGTAGTTAGTCATAAAAATAAGCTTACAGTGTAAAAGTTCCTTTGTGGTTGGTTTCAAAACTGTTGCAGCTGAAATGTAAAAACAAACAATTTATAAAACTAAGTTTATGAATGACTATACTATACAAGTATACTGTATAGTTATGTTATTCTTTCTCAGAATTTACTATGATGAATCATAATAACAGTCACAAGGTGTAATAAAATGCAAATAAAACAAGGTATGTAGTCATATGGCTTAGAATAAGAAAGATAGTGCAGCGAATGACATCCACTTGTTAACACTTGAATAAACCAGATTCATCAGACTAGTTTGCATGCAACTAATTACTTACCATATTTTTTCTTGAGCCAATCTTCTGGCACAGGACAATAGGATCCTGTTGGATCTACATCTCCTAGTGTAGGCACTTTACTGGGTCTCCCAAACTTACTTCTCCAGCGTTGTCCTGCAAGCTTATCTGAAAAATTATCAAAAATAATGTTTTAGCAACTCGAGGGGTTTTTGATAGTTATTGGACTGATAGATTTACCTTCAAACTCTTCTTTTATTCTATTAGATTCATATTCTTCTAGCGCATTGTGTAACATTTTCCTTTCGTCATCAGTCAGGCGGAGCACCAGCTCTGTAGCATGCACCTTCGTCATTGGTCCAGTGATCTGTGTTGGTTCATCGAAATCTTTAGAAGTGGGTCCCAGTCCTAAATTACGAATATGAACATCTGCAGGTGCTGTAATTTTAAATTTCGAACCACCTATAGTGGCACTGTGTCGAACTTGAAATTTCTCGGGAAATGTACGACAACAAGAACTGAGAATTGTCGTAGTTGATCCATGTATTCGTTTTAGGAGCCGTGCCGCTCTCATTATAAGTAAATTTTTGCAAAAACTTAAATTATAATACTATCAATTAGATCTATTTTGGTATGCTTTTGGTCGTTTAGCCTTATTTCTACATACAAAATGGCCGTGACCTATGTTGCGTTTTATGTATACATGCGTGTACATGCGTGTCTGACATTTAAAAACTGATATTTTTACCGTCAAAACTGTCATTTTCTTACGTAATCTACAACTCTCTTCAACTTCAACTTCTTGGTTTGTGGCTAGTTGTCACAATGCTGCCAGTGTCGAGTTCGTTATTGCTAGTGTCCTAAACATGAGGGGAGTGCGGACTAAGAATATGGTGCCAGTGTACAACCAAAATTTTGACAATTTGACTAATCTACAACAAAAGACTGCATAACGTTAGTAAGTATGCACAACTCTTATTGATACTTGACAGAATGAAATGTCAGTTTTGTCATTTAAAACGTCAGATTTACGTATACACAAATACACATACATAACACACATGTATCCACTTTTTTGTATGTAGAAATAAGGCTGGCCTTTTGTTTAAGATCAGCTGTGCTGTGAATCAAGGGTGAATCGAATCCTTCTGCACCATGAACTGAAGTTCCTCAAGCCTGAAGACCAGCAGAAGTTCTTACATAAATTGTTTATTTTACTTCTCAACCAAAATCATTAGAACTTGGCTAATGTGTGAGTAAAGTTTTTACGCTTGCCGGGTTGTTTACGGATACCTCATTAATTATTTAGCTACCTATCGATGTTTCAATGCACTGTTTGTTTTAGGACTATCGTCGTGCCGGAAGGATTCAGCAGCATTAGCGGTATCCCAGTGCTCTGAGCACCATGCACGATGTTGGAAGGACTAGTAGCTTGGGTTTTGAACAACTATCTGGGGAAATATGTGGAGAACTTGAATACAGATCAGCTCAGTGTAGCATTGCTCTCAGGTAATGTGATCATAACATAAGATTTGTATCAATGTATTTTCTTTTAATTATTAGGTTCACTAGTAATAAAGCGAGCAAGCTCGTATGAGTTAGTAGTTAACTCTGTTTACTAGTAATAATACCTAGGTACCTGCCTACATTATGTTGCCTAGTTTCATATTTTTCTATCATCTTTTTAGTTGACTATATTTTTCTGTGCTTGCTGTGGCATCCTGTTATTAACTAACTACAAGATATTGATGATACTGATACTTAAGCCCTAGTAAATGAATCCTTTACAAATAGCTACACTGGATATAATTTTCAGGCAAAGTAGAACTAGAGAATCTCCCATTAAAGAAGGATGCATTGCGACACCTCGGCTTGCCGGTGGAGATCAAAGCAGGGTTCATTGGCAAGGTTCAACTACAAGTGCCAGTACGACAGATACGATCTGCACCGTGGCTCATTGCCATAGAGAAACTGTACCTTGTTGCTGCACCAGTAAATTTGGATGAGGTATAACTCAAAACACACATTTTTAAAGTAGGTTTATTTATTGTGATGTCGAAAGTCCATTATTATGTCAATAGGTTTTTATTGAAGTGTAAATATCGGATGTAGGTATATGTATATTTATAGATGTACATGTTGTATTTAACTATCCAAATGATTGATGAATCTGTGATGCTATAGTCATAATTTGTGATGTAAACATTGTGATAAGATTGCTGTCAGAATAAGGATTGATTGATAGCTTTTCATTTTGCAATGCTTATTTAGGTTTTAAATTGTTTATATTTAGTTTTACTTTAACTATTACAGTTTATAGCTTTTAGATATTGCAATTAAATGCATTTGTCAAATTAATAGATACTATATAGGTTTACTATACAATACTATACAATACTATACAATTTACCCACATACAATGTCACCTGTATATGTATAGGTCATTTAAGTACTTAGTATATGTTGTAGTGGGATCCAACAGTGGAAGCGCACTATGCCCACGAGCGAAAGGTGGCGCTGCTGGACGCGCTAGAGGCGCAGTGGCGCGCCGACACGGAGGCGCAGGCCGATGCAGGGTACTACGCCGCCTCCTACTCCTCCTGGCTGAGCTATGGCACCGGCTTGCTTGCAAATATTGTCGAGAATCTGCAGGTATCATACATAATCTGTATATCCCCCATTTACTAAAGGCTATGGAACTTATAGCCAATCATATTAGTAACTCTGGACTCAGTTTGAATGCATAGAAATTGCATTTTTTTTTGTAGTTGAAAGTAAAGGATGTGCACATCCGCTATGAAGACAGCGTGACGTGCGGCAGTGCGTTCGCGTGCGGACTGACGGTCGCGTCGCTGGCCGCCGAGTCTTGCGACAGCGAGTGGCGGCGCGGCTTCACGTTGCTCCAGCCCGATGGCTGCTCCTTCAAGCTCATCGAGCTGCAGCAGCTGGCCGTCTACTGGGACCCCATGCCCGTCCCGGCGGGGATCTTCGCTAACTGCAATATTGCCGAGCTCACGGTAAATACCACCCGATTATGGTGTCCATGACCATATTGCTCACCAAGTCGGTAGTACTTTTTTTGGATGTACCGAATGAATGGAAACAACCAGTAGGTGGATCATATATGAAATACAAATAGTAACGACTCTAAGGCGCTACCTTGAGGAACACCACAAAATTTCATCGATTTTTTAAAAAATATTTTTTTTTCATTTTATCGCTAGTCTGTCTACTCTAAATACTGTACTTACTTAATTCCTAGCTATCAACGTCTAGATGGTGAATGTAGTAAAAACGCGTTGTTGCAGTTCAGTTATAACAATGTATAATTAAATGGTGCATGTTGTAGGAGCGCATGTCTCCGTTAGAGCCGTCTCCGTGCCGGCGTTACATCGTGTCCCCGGCGAGTGCGCGAGCGCGCGTGCGACGCGAGCGCACGGAGCTGCCACTGCGCTCGCGCACGCGGCCGCGCCTCGCTGCATACCTCACGCTCGATACTGTGCTGCTCGATCTTTCCTCGGTGAGACAGACCCCGACTAACATTGCATCTCTAGTTTTGTAATATTTAAAATTTGTAATATCCATCGTTATCACTGGAATATGTTAATCCTTAGGTACCTTATTTTACGGTGTCTAATAATCAATTCTGCTCTTCATTTTACCATCATATTACTTCTCTTATCCTAGGTAATTACAGCACTGTAAGTTTTCCTCTTCCATTCTTCGCTATCGATATTCATCTGATGTTCGTTCATTTTCAATGCTCTTAGTTTGAATAATTATTTAAAATTTTCTTGGTATGTAGGTAACTGAATGATATGTGTTGTAGCGTCAATACAAGGAGGCGGTTGGGTGCACGCTGGGGTTAGAGCGCATATCTCGGCTGCGCGAGTGGCGCGCCCGCCGGCCGGCGCTGCCCGTGCGGGGACACGCGCGCCACTGGTGGCTCTACGCACTCGCCTGCCATCTACACGATCATCCATGTAAGTGCACCACTCTCTCCTCTCATCCGGATTCAAACCCGGCATTCCGCAGTGGAACTCCAACGAACCAACTAATGTTCTTTTTGTGATGAAAAACGTCAGGATTAGGTACGTAGCGCAACGATTGTCTGAATAATTGACACTGACATTAAAGTCAAATGGATCCTTCTCACACGTCAACGTCAACAACTGACACAAAGATTTTAGCAGTTGGGATGTGGTTATGTCCAGGGACGGAGCCGAAGCCGACATGGGAGTCGTGCGTGGTGGCCGCGCGGCAGAGTCGACAGTACGTGGCCATCTGCCTGTCCACGCTTTGCAACCCGGCCAGCACGCTGTCGGCGGAGCAGAAGGCGGCTAAGGACGACTTTGAGTGGCGCACGCCGCTGCATCTACTCAAGTCGCTCAGAGAGGTAAGTCGTTCACACTCGACTACATAGTCACGGGGTGAACACTGCAGTTAAATGCGTCTCATGTAGGGATTTTTAAATAATCAGGCTTCTGCTTTTTCAGTTTCATGCACCTTTTCAAGCTCGTTGTGTTGTGTTGTGTTCTATTGCAATTTTAGAACAAGCCGTTAATTCCAGAGTTATTGCAGGTGGCGATGCGACAAGTCCCCAAATGTACCCCGGTGTCGACCCCCGACAAGCCTTCCTCGGGTCGCAGCATGTTGGTGCACTGGTTCCCGCAGTGGTGGGGCTGGTACGGACAGGACGCCGCCGCGCCCGCGCCCGCTCCCGCCGCCGCCTCCGCTCCTGCGGACCTCGAGGAGGAGATCCTGGATGTGATAGCCGACTCCTTGGATAACAATACCCTGCTGAAGAGAGACACGGTGTTCGGGAAGTTCGAATTTGTGTTGAACAAGGGATCGCTGATATTGAGTATGGAGAAGGAGGAGAGCGATCCGTAAGTTTTGCAGATTTGTTAGTTTTTTACGAAGGACCTCCTTCACCTAACCTTAAACATTTTGGGCCATTACTGACCTCGAAATTGTCACATTTTGGTAGAAGCACGGCTTCAACAGCGTCCACGTTTGCTTGCAGAGTAACGGATGATACGGGAGGGGCGGGCGCGGGCGCGGGTGCAGGCGGCGGTAAGGTCGAGCTACACTTCAGCGCGGTGCAGGCGTGCGTGGAGTCGCGCCCGCGCGGCGGCTCGCACGCCTTGCGCGTGTCACTGGGCGCAGTGTCGTTGCGCGACCGCGTCACTAAGCACACGCTATTTCCTATCGTGTGCGCTCCGCAGGTAACTTAACCGGCTGTCTCAGTGAAGGGACCACTTGGACCGGTAAAAGCTACTACGATAGAGATGTACAATGTGTTTCATGGTTATAAATGATTGTTGAATTCAGGGGGTGATCCGCGAGGGACTGAGCACCGCGGGTGGAGGGTCAGCCTGGCGCGGGGCCACCTCCCCTCAGGCGCAACCCTCGGACGAGCCGCTATTCCAGCTCACGTACGAGAAGAAACCCTTCGGCATCAACTGTGATTACAAGTTAGTTGAACATGGAACGGAAACCCACGGTTGTTCGGTGTTATTTTGCGTCGATGTGTGATTAGCTTCTCCTCGTTTCCCAAAGTGTAAATCCGGATGCGCGATGTGATTGTGGGGATGCATTTCAGGCTCTGGGTGAAGTCCGGTTCGATCGAGGTGGTGTACTGCGCGGAGCTGGCGCGCTGGGCGCGGGCCTGGGCCTGCGCGCCCGGGGCCGGCGGCGCCTGGCGGGCTGCTGGCGCCTGGCGGGACTCCACCAAGGCACGACTCATCACGCAGTGGGAGGACATGATGCGATCTACTCCGGTCAGTAAGCTCCACCCAATGAACCCCCTGCTCTTCGGGACACTCAGGAAACTTTAGTTGAGCGTAATCGAACATGTTTCGCGTAAGCAGGGCGACCGGCGGTCCTGGCACGTGGAACTGGACATCTCCGCACCGCAGATCCTGTTCGCGGAGGAGATGTCGTCCCGCGAGGGCGGCGTGCTGCTGATAGACTTCGGTCGGCTGCGGCTCGCGAACACTCCGCCCCGAGGCGCGGCTCCCGCGCCCCCTGCCGAGGAGGAGGAGACGTTCATGACGCCGTGCTCCACGCCCCCCGGCAGCCTGCTCTCGCCCTCGGACCCGCCCGAGCCGCCGCTGCACGCGACCGCTGATCATAACCTACTCGACGCTGCTGATCTCCACGACAGGTTGTACGATAGGTGAGTCACCCTCAATGATCTCTCTAGTTTCTCGCTCAGGTTCTACTAAGTAGACGACTTGGAACTTTTAAAAAATAATATCAGGGTCAACACATTCCGCGCCCTCTGATTAAGGAGCAAGCCTGCTGTGTAACCAAAACACTAGTACTTGAAGCAGGTGAATGGGTTTCAGGTACAACATCGAACTAAGCGACCTCCAGATTCTAGTGGGACGCGCCCGCGACAACTGGCAGTACGCCCACACCAAGTCCACCTCCTCGCTGCATCTGCTGGACCGATTCAGCATTTCACTGCAGGTACAGCCATCATTACATATTGGAGTAAGGGGAACCCCCGACTATGAATGTGGATAGTATTGTATAGGATGGTGTGTTGTATCGTCAGGCGGAGCGTCGCGTGGTGCACGTGGTGGAGCCGATGTACCCGTGTGCGACGCTGCGCGGCTCGCTGCCCGCGCTGGTGGTGCACCTCAGCGAGCACAAGCTGCGTGCCGTGCGCGCCGTGCTCGACAGTGTCGCCCTCTACACCAGGTGACTAGCTGCACGTACATCCTAGTCCTGGGAAATGGGTCTAACTCTCTCTAATTTTTTCCACTTCTCTCGGTTCGACCAAGGATGATGGTCCGACTTCATAACAAGCGCAACGCGCAACGCCCACAGCCAATCAAAAAACTTTCATCATGTATAATGTATCCTAGTAAAGTAGGTAAATCGAATGGTCAAGTAGAAGGCTTTCTGTAGCGTGCGTTAAAGCGTAACAACGTCGAATAACCGGCCGGTTCTATTATGCAACGCTATTACGTGTTAACGAGCGCCAATGTAACACTAAACGGTTAGAGGCGCGTAAGAAATGGTCCCTGTTCGAGCAATCCTGTACTAAGTTAATTTGTTCAGTGTCCGAGAGCCGACGAGCCAGGACACAACAGACGCGGCTGACGACGAGGTCAGCTCGAGCTCGGAGACGGACCGCTCTGAGCTGTCCATGCATCACCACTCCACGCTGCTGATGATACAGTTTGCCATCGACCAGCTCTCACTGGAGGTATGTGCTTTTTACTTATACGATTTCTAAAGGGCTGTGTTCCACATGTGATAAGTTATTAGATTTTACCACAGCGCAGTGTACCTCCATCTGAAGCTTTAGTCTATTGATTGGAACGCATAAAGCGGTGTTGCATACAGTTTTCAGCAGCATTGTGCGTGCCGATCATTAGTCCACAGCTGGTCTGTGGGTCATTTTTCGATACATAACGAATGTGTTTCGTTGTAAAGGTGCAATCCCGCGGTCGCAGCATCGCCGAAGTGCAAGTGATGGGCGTCCGCTGCGCCCTCTGTTGGCGACCACGTGACGCGTCACTAGCTCTGTCAGTCCACTCGCTGTTACTAGTCGACGCATTGCAGACCTATGGACCCGACTTCGAGCTGCTGGTCGCGAGCCATAAGCATGTCGGGTGCGTTACTAGCAAACGACAAACAGACACTCGTAAAATCACGTCTGATTAGTTCAAAATGACGTTGCTCTCATATCTGTGCGTACAGGATGGACACCACATCGGGCTCCATCCGTGGGTCGGAGCCGCAGTCGCCGCAGTCGCCGACGTCGCCGACGTCGCCCGCGGCTGCCGGCGCGTTCGGCTCCGCGGCACACCCGCAAGCACTCTCACAAGCTTTGTTCTCACTGCATCGCTCCACCAGTAAGTTGTCTAATGTATCGTGTTGGCAGCCAAAAACTGTTGCGTTTTCGTATCAAGCTATAGGCAAGCATTTGACCGCAATGTTACCTAGTGATATTTTCAAAATGCTGACGCAATGCTAGCGTGCCTAGAAGATCTAGAACATTCAATCCGTTCTTGAAAACATCTAACGATACTTATTGATTTCATTTTCCGTGCCTAAGGTGTTTGAGAAATCAAACCGATTGCATGTTTGATAGGTGCTGTTGACCCAGACCGCGCGACCAGTCCAGTCCCCTCCTGGATATCAGGACCTACCAACAATAACCCAGCTTGGGGGACAAAATCTTGGAGTAATACTAACTGGGGTAACACCGCCTGGAATAACCCCACATGGGGTAACGCCACCTTTGGAGGAAATGTACCAACTTGGGGAGCAGCGGGGTTAGTGGATTCCGAAGCGCTGATAGCTGTGGAGCTTTGCTTGGTGAAAGGAGAAGGGGATTCTGAAGATTTGAGGATAGCCAATATCCTGTTCAATAACTTGGATATTATCGGTAAGTTATAAAAATACTTCCTTGTAATGTCTCCTCCCCATAGCTCTATTCAGTAACATAATAGAAATGTGAAATATGCATGTTAGACTGACTTTACCACCCACAAGTATATGGCTTTTTATAATAATGTGTCCCTTTACAGCGAATCAAGAAACAATAGTAGAACTGATAGGGTTCACGCAGCGAGTGTTCGGACCTAGAACGAATAAGCCGACAGAAGCACCCAAGAACGAACCTAAAGACGAACAATTGCCGGCTCCGGCCGATGATGACGAGATCAAGGTAAACTTGTAAAATAGAAACGAAACTACAAACTTTATAATCATTTTTCATATTACTAACTAGTACACGTTTCACAGAAGGAAGTACGAACAGAGATAACATTTGACTTCCACCGACTAGGAGTGTTGCTACTTCGGGCAGCCGTGGAGGATGGCAACGTGGTGGCGAGGAAGATTGCTACCGCTACGCTTTGTGAAGCCAAAATACAGGCCACAGTCGGTATGCCATAGTTACAGCAACATTATTTCAGATGCCAACCAGTCTAGATATTTATTACGTTTAGTCAAAGAGTTTACTTAATTTATCAGTTCGAAGCGAAAGCGTTAGTCATATTGTGCAATATCAAATGGGGCATGTTTATCTGGGCTTACGTCATTATAGCAGCTGTTTGAGTATTCTAGGTGGATTTTTCATCGTATCAGCCGCTAGATACCGCTTCTCCATCGATTGACTTCCATCCAGCTCGCAGTCTTTATAGTTGTCAATCCATGGAAGTGGTCTTCCAGCTAGATGACTGAAGGTTCGGTTCTTCCCAGATGGATCGCGAATATCAGCGGGTGGTTCACTGGGCGGCGTGCAGGTGGTGTCGCTCAGTGAGGGGGGCGTGGGGCACGCGCGCGTGCTGAGCGCCGGCCGCGCCGCGCCCGCGCCCCACGCCCCGCCCGCGCCGCACTCGCATCACGCACACGACGACAAGGCGCTGCACTTCACCATCGAACGGAACCTACTCACTGATGCTGATGGAGACTCGCCAGGTAACGCCCTCCACTAACGACGTTTACTGCTAGTGCGAGGGAGAGGGAACACGTTCCCCAACCCCTCGCATTACACACCTGTCCCACGCTGGATCTGACGAGAAGGCGCTGGACATTACTATTGCCCAATTTATTACTCCTCCTGCAACAGTTAGTTTGTTCGTGCAGGGTCTGTATGCGTGGAGACGTCAGTGACCCTGCGCGTGGCCCGCGTGTGGTACACGCACCAGCCGGCACTGGTGCTAGAGCTCGGCTCGTGCCTGGCGGAGTTCAAGCAGTACCTCGCCAACCTGGCGCGCTCGCTGCGAGCCGCCGCCGCCGCCGCCGCTGACATGGCACTAGGACTGGCCCACACCAGGTAATACACCACAACTGTGTAACCAACATGCATATGTCCATCCGGCTCTAATGCCACGTGATACCTAACTAAACCTACGAAAGCAAGATGTCTCAGAGAAGTTGTTGATTTCAGGGAGTCGTTGTACATGAACCCGCGATTATCTCAGTCGATGGAAGGCGTGTCCCCGCGGCGGCGCACCATCAGCGTCGGCGCATCGCTCGACGATCCCAGCGACAGGCACGCTGACAATATCGTACTCAGGTAACAACACTACCTCATCTTTTAGTCCCTAAAATCTGTGTGATCTTTCGATCATGGTTTTACTGGTTTGGGTGTTGAATAGCCCCAAGTGGCTGGTATAACTTGAGCGTCGGTTTCCAGCGTAAGCATTGAGCTGGAGTCTCCAGTGGTGGTGGTGCCTCGCAGCGCGCGCAGCACGCAGGTGATCGTGGCACACCTGGGCCGCATGAGCCTCGCCAACCGGCCCGGCCCGCCTCGGGACACTACATACAAAGTGCGGATCAGAGATATATCTTTAGCCTCGGTTAGTCAACTTTCATGGTAGCTTACTCGATAGCTTTAGTTAGGGACTAGAGAGCATTGTGTGATATGTCCAAGAATATTTATTTATACTCCAGCTGGACGTGGCGGACAAGCTGCAGAAGCACGCCCTGACAGCTGAGAGCATGCGGCAGATATACGACGTGAGCTGCGGCAAGCCGGTACTGCACAACACCGCGCTGCAGTTCAATATACAACTGTCAGATGCTGAACATTCAGAGTGTCAGGTAATTACGGAGGCCTTAAGGCGGCCAAAAAACTCCGCCACCAGAGTTGGCCACTAACTTATACGAGCTTGCTTGGTACTACAGTTACGATAGCATTGTCACATATCGTGATTACCCCCTCCTGACGGTTCGGTACATGTAGTGTGCAGTGAGCGGTGCAGTAGTGGGTGGACTGCAAGTGTGCGCCCGTCGGGAACAGTACGAGCAGCTCCTCGACACGCTCAAGTGGATCTCCGTGGGCGCCAACCCCTTGCCTCCGTCGCCGCATGCACCGGCGCATGCCTCTCTACACACCAGCACCAGCCCCGTGCTGGAGCCGGCAGTGCCGACCCTGCGCCTGGACCCCGCTGTTAGAGCCGCCGTGCTGGCGGTGCCGCGTCCCGCGCTCCCGCCGCCTGCGACTGTACCGCCGTCCGCCAACACGCCGCTACTCATAGGTCAGTCGATAAACTATCTATAACACGACCGAATTAAAAAGTCTGAAGCAAGAAGTCTACTACATGTAGCAGAGTAGCACAGCGCACAGCATCAAGACGGAGTTTATAGTGCTTGTTGAGTTAATAATTTTCTTATAATGGAATCGGTTAAAGCACTTGAGTATATTCTTCGTGCATAAGAATTCGGTTGGTATGATTACAGTGAACTTCGACCTGCCGATATTGAGCGTGGAGCTCCGAGCTGACTTGGGTGAGGGCGAACGAAGTCTAGTGGAGTTGTCGTTTAGGGAGTTCTCACTCAATTACAAGAAAACCAATGAGTATGAAACTACCTTGCAGGTCAGTACTTACCCTACAACCAACCACGAGTACCAAGGTGCGGTCGGTCCTTAACTAACTCCCTGCATTGTCCACCAGGTGTCACTTCACTCCATCACGATGGAGGATCTGACGAAGGACCCCGACTCGAAGCACCGCATGCTGATGGTGTCCCACACTCCTCAAATGCCGCCCAAGGCCGTATTCGTCTCCAAGTCCTGTCCGGACTTCCTCACGGAGCACCCCGGGGAGGACCTGGCCAGCATCAGCTCGCTCCACTTTGCAAAGAATAATTATAACTCCTTGCCTGGTCAGCTCAATGTTATTGCTGAGGTAAGATATTCGTTTTAGCATCTTCAAAAATATAAATTTTTTCACTAAACTGCCGCCAAAATGTATGTTATAAGAGCTTAGCTGGTTTATAAACTTACGCACTTAATTTGTTTTGTATTAGAACAAACACCGTCAAAACAAGAAGCAGGACAGCAAGTGTGGTCCCACTCCGCCGTGCTCGCCCGAATGCGGCGCGCCGCCCGACGCAGGGAAGGAGCGGGACGGAGATAGAGACGTCGAGGGCGACGGAGAGGGAGAGGAGACGGGGGCCGATGATAACCTCGTGTGGGTGTGGGTGCACACCAGGGATCCGAAGCATCCGGGCTTCAACGATACTTTCAATAAGGTATCTAACGAACTATATTAAATACGTCACTGGTTTATCAATTCTTTCAGGAGATCTAGCCAACACACACAGGTCGGTCAGGGGTTGAAAACCTCAAATATAGTACTGCAGTTTTAGTATTTGGATTTAGTTTATAAGAGAAAATCGATATTAATTTCACTGTAACCTTTTATAACTTTGTCAGATTTTAAAGTTTGAGCTGTTTCGTAGGCTACTTTCAGCAACTGTTGTAAACCTTGCAGGTGTCAAAGCTGACGAAAATCGAGTTCAACAGCCTGAACTTGGTGGTGAACATAGACAGTTGGGTTGCCGTGCTGGATTTCTTTGGAATAGCAGGAGATGACCTTCCCGACCCTGAGCCACCGGGAGAAAGCGATAATACAGGTCTTGTACTGTTAACTAATGTGTAGCAATGTCAGCGATATTTCTCTCTGTTGACTTATAAGTATTAAATTATTAGGTAGCAAACATTTGTTGTCAAACAAAAAAAATCATAAAATTCCAGATTTCTAAGATTTTTAAGACAAAGAAACAAAGCTTCACATGCATCCCATTGTGTTCCCATTGTACCAAACAACCTTGGATGGAAAGGAGTAAAACAGTTATCCAAAAATGATGGGAAATGTTTCAGAAGTGGAGGGAACAGTCGGCAGCGTAGAAGCGTCGTGCGGGGTGACAGTGACGGAGATGTGCATCCGGTCCGTGAGCGCAGTGGTGGTGGCGGCGCGCGGCGAGTGGTGCGGCGCGAGGGTGGCGCGCGTGCGCGTCTCGGCGCAGAGAGACGCGCGCGCGCACACCAGCGCCGTGCACGCCACTCTCGGCACACTCGCGCTCAGGGACCTCACGCCGCATGCGCCGCTCTGGAGGGACACGCTGCGCACACACCTACAACACGCACTCACTGTACAATACAACAGGTTACTCATAACAACACATCCGCTAAACGTCGAACCCTAAAGATCATGTGATTCTTTAGTAAGGCCCGATGTCATTATTTGCCTTATAGTTTTCGTTGGAAGTAATAATTATGATGTTTTTAGATTGAGTGCATGCGAAGCGGCAGTAGCCGGTCACGAGACGAGTCTCTCGATCGAGATGGGTCCCGTCAGTTACGTGCACACGAAGCGATTCGTGCACGAGCTGCAAGCGTTCACCCGGGACTTCGGCCTGCTGCGACGCGTTATCATGCAAGCTAGACTCAAGGTACCGTACTCCTTGGTTCCTTCTTGACCATCAAACGGCTGTTTGTATTATGATGGATATGAAAATTACCAAAAAATTATGGGGATTGACGAATGCTACCAAATGTCACGTGGTTTGAGCGTTATTTGTGCAATGCTTCATCATAATTTATTAGGAGCAGGGTTGGCCCTGGCATTGCTTAACATGGTTGTGTCAATGGCCAGTGGGGTGAACTCGATAAGTCCCTCAAAGGCAGCCATGGCCTAACCTGGTCTTATTGAGAAACGGTTATATTGGATAAGTTATCATCAGAGTTCGCCAGGGGTAGCACTGCCTATACTTGTAGTATAACATGATTGTGTTCCCAGGTATCAGTGGTCGGTGGTGGGGACTCGACTCGCCTCTCGCGCATGCGCATATCGTTGTCGTGCGAGGCGCCAGTGATCATAGTGCCAGTGTCCGGGTACAGTCGCGGCGCGCTCGCCGTGCAGGCCGCACGTCTCAAGCTGACCAATAGGTTCCAACGCGCCGGCGAGGACGGCACCGTTAGCACGCTCACTGATCCTGATGCTAGTGAGTGCATGTTTTACGATACATGGACATGTTTTGTAGACTCCGTATCCGCATTTAGAGTCTGATGCGGTGCCTTATGCGTGAGCTAGCTGGATAAGTTTGTAACCAGTCAAACTTATCCCAAAGACAGTGTAGCTACCTGGAAGTTTGGTATGCTGAACAAAGTGACCTGTATTTGGTTGCATAAATATTTTTCCTTTTCCTTATTAGGTGTGGTATGTTGCAGGTGTCCGCGAGCTACTAGATGTGCGTACAGTGCAGCTGGAGTCCCTGACGCTGCACGGCGGGCGCGGTGGGGGCGGAGGCCGAGGGCTGCGGCTCGGTCCGCCGCTACTCACTGCACCCGCACATCTCACCCTGCACATTGAACACAATACCAGTCCCACGCATAATGGTACTTACTACTCAATGTATTCTTTTGTTTTCTGGCCTCAAGAGCCCTGTTTACTTGTCCGTCCCGCCCTCTCCCCCCTACCTAATAGGGATGTTGAACTGACTTTGTTAAGATGGTGGAGGATGGGAAAGGTCCAAACTCCATGCCTATATCCAGCAGTAGACTTGTACAGCCAGATATAACGATGAATATAATATAAGAAATCACTAAACATCTCAATAATAAATATCTGAGTCCCTTCCAATCATGCAAAAAGGGTTCGTTGCATGTATTTGATCATAAGTTCCAATAGTTGAATTAGTAGTAATTTCCAGTACCGGATATGACGATCCAAGGCACACTGACGACGCTGGAGTGTGCGTTGGACCCGGCGCAGTACCGGCTGGTCCGCGGCGTGCTGGCGCACAACCTGGCCGAGCCACTCGATGAACCATCGCCGCAACCAGCGTTCCATCAGCGAGAGGTCTGTCAACGATTAAATGAAAAAAAAAAAAAGATACTTTACGTCAGTAAAATAAGAATATATCAGGAGCAATAACTATTCACTAATTAGTGGTTGACCTTGGGTAAGGTGCTGGGTAAGTGACTTATCATCCCAAAATCATATTTTAATAACTTTACATATTCATTCCAAGTCTGTTTGCAGGTGTGGACGACGAGTTCCATAAAGCTGGACCTTCAGGACGTGACGGTTCACCTGGAGCCGGTGCACGGCGTCTCCTCACTGGCCTGCATCAACTTCATCAAGTCGCGGCTGGTGCTGGACACATACTCCGACATGGGACAGGATATCGACCTCGTCTCGCAGGTCACACATTTTACTAACCAGTATTTTAGGTCGTTGATTCTTTCTATTACAGTTGCATAAAAGGACAATTTTATAGTTGGGCCATTAATTGTAATATTGACCTGTAACAGGAGATCCTGGTGAGTGATACGCGGTTCGGCAGCGAGCCAGCCAACCGACGCGGGAACGTGTTCAGCCACATCATCCAGCCCATGGCGGAGCAACGGCACAGCGTCCAGGCGGAGGTACATGCCAGGTAACACATCCATACAGGGCAACATAACAACTCCTGTTGTAGCAACACACCATTGTAAAATCACCCCTACCTTCTAATATTAAGGTCCATTATTAACATGAAAACGTCAAGAGCTGATCTGTATTGTGACAGGAAACACCACGACACGTGTTCGTACACGATCCTGATCAACAACATGCGTCTGATGGCTATCCTGGAGTGGTGGGAGCGTGCGCATCACTTCCTCACGCAGCCGCCTCTGCCGCCTTCCGAGCTGCCCATCCAGCCGCACCCTGTCAGGTATTCACTTCTCATTGGCTGGTGCAACACTGACAGGTTAGATTGACCAAGGAGATTAGAGCTAGTGACGGCGTAAGCTAACTCAACTAGAACTAGAACTCCTTTGACTAATTATCTGCAAAATACAAATAAAATGATGGTTTCCAGCTGCCAATCATCATCGGTTGGTGGAGCAGCCCGCAGCACCGAGCCACCGCAACACATCGAGCTGAAGCTGAACGTGACAGACAGTCAGCTCGTACTGGTCGAGGATCCTTCCGTGTGGGACACCAACGCGGTTATACTCAGGGTAAGACGAACTCCCACACTCTGCCGGCGTGATCAATAACCCCCCGGCGCGATGCCAAGTTCTAATCACAAATACAATGGAGTCGTTACAGCTTGATCATCTTTATTTAGTAGTGGTCCAAATGAGCATCTGTTTTAGATTTTTTCCTTCAAACCTGATAGGGAGAACGCTAATGACCTGGCACAAATACTTCTCAGCTATACGATGTAGAATTGCAGAGACATATTCAGACGCTGCACTAGGCGAATGTTGGTTGAAACGGATTCTTCAGCCTGTTTTTCATTAAGGTGTTCACTCACATGTGTAAAATGGGCTATGTTTCTCGATACAGAGTACAACAGTGATAACATACCGCCCCGCGGACGCGGAGAAGCCCGTGTCGTGTTCCCTGAACGAGCTGGAGGTGTTCTCGTGCGTGCTCGGCTTGGAGGAGGAGACGGCACTGTCTATAGTGGAGCCGGCGGCGCTGCATGTCACCATCGACGCCGCTAGGGTACTGCATGTGAGTACTTAGTTTGTACATTACACCATGGAATAACAAGCAAGCAAGCAAGCTGGTATGAGTTAGTGACCAACTCTGGTGACGCAGGTTTTAAGCCTCCGTCGTGGCTTAACGACTGCTAGAGCCGGGACAGTTTAACGTGCCCTCCGAAGCACGGAAGCACTCAAATGTAGATGCCACTAACGGTCATTCAAGTAGTGACCGCGCAGAACATCGCTTAACTTAGATAATCGGTGAAGATTTACTAAGCAAGCCTAGCCACAAGCACTTCCTTGGAATGATCTGAAGGTAAAACTCTCAGGCAAAAACTTGAAATTTTTCTATACAGTAACCATAGGTTTTTAGAGAGGATGGTGGGAGGAGGCTCGGGACAGAGAACTTTGGAAGTCTATGGGGGAGACCTTTGCCCAGCAGTGGGACGATATAGGTTAATAAAAAAAAAAACCATAGGTTTGCATATTTGAATGTAATTAAAATGATACAGGTTGCAATGAGTACGCTAGACCTGCGTCTGTCGTACCACGACATGCGGATGTTCGCGTCCATGCTGCAGTCTCTGCCGGTGCAGGCCAGGGCTGCTCTCTCTGGTAAGAAAACTCTCTTGAGGTAGAGTTTTTCTAGGGAATTATAGCCTATTACTACTACGAATTCGGATGAAGATCACCTAGCAGCATTACGATCAAGCCATATTGTAGGCTAATAAGTAATTATACGCTTATTTTTTTTTAAAGTAAATTACGAGTACCATGAATGTTTGTAGGTAAATCTCTCCCTGAGGTGGAGGAGAGCGCTCCAGCGAACATAACGCACATGCGCGCTGGCGGAGGCGCGCCGTGGATGGCGGCGCCGCGCTGGCTGCGTGCGCACGCGCCGCACGCTGCGCCTGCACCGCCGCAACCATCCACCGTCTTCCCTCTTAAAGCTGTACAGGTATGTGCTGGAGCTGTACGATATAGCCTGCTGCCGGCGGCTTGACGCAGCACCGGCTCTCCCACCCTGTTCCAATTACTACTCTGAACTGATCCTTACCAAAACTTCAATATTGAAACCCTAGGTGTAAAAAAATAACCTAAAATTCCGCTGTCCATCTTTTGGCTCCATCATTACATTGGCGTCGTTTCGCTTAGGATTTTGGAATAGTTGAAGATCTTTAGTCGTGCAATATCTGTCGTTTATATGAAGCTGGATGACATTCGCAGGTGAACGCGGAATGCATAACCCTGTGCGTGATCGACGATTGCTTGGACTCCGACGTGCCACTTCTTGAAGTATCGCTCAGCGAATTGCAGGTTGAACAGGTACGTACCCTATAGCACGAAAGAATTGAAATATTTTGGAGCGTCATGATCTCGCCTAAGGAAGGCCCTGAAATTGTTTCGACTCATCCGGGTCACAAACGTACCTAAGAGCCGGTTTTTTGATCCCTAGTTAACTTAACTATTAGTCAAATTTGGTCCAAATTTGACAATTAGTTGAGTTAACTAGGGATCAAAAAACCGGCCCTAAGTCTTTCTTATAACAACTAAGGATCTCCGCAAAGTGGAGGAGGCATTCGAGGACCCGGTGCTGGTGTCGACCCCGGCGGGCGGGGCGGGCGGGGCGCGGGGTGCGGCCGGCGCGGGAGGGGGGAGGCTGGCTGCAGTGCTCAGCATCGACTACTACAACAGAACGCTGTCGGGGTGGGAACCTGCCGTCGAACCATGGAGGTAACTCTACTGGAAAGTTCTGCAAAGTTTTTGTCTTAGTTTGTTCTTAGGTAATTGTGATGGAAAGGGGGAGCTCGGCGAGTTGCTAAGCATATACTATTAGCAAAACCATAAAGTCCTTTACAAAATACTAGTAAACCATTCTCGCAGACGGCAGACTTGCTGATCAGGCTCTTAAAAGTCTTGAAGTTCCCGAAATCGACTGGTCCTCCTAAAACGGTTATATTCGTCAGGTTCGAAACGTCCTGGGAGTACACGCTATCTAGCGAGCTGTCTCTCGGCCGGGTGCAGGTTCAGGTCAGCTCGCATGACGTGCTCAACACCAACGTGACGTCATCGCTCATCGAGCTCTGCCAACTTGTGCGGGCTAACTGGGCCGCTGACTACTATGCACCACAGGTGATGAAACTATCAATATTACTAAATGACATAACACAAAATGAATTTGATTGTGAATACACTTTGTGATACTTAAGTACCTACCTCATCGCTTCACTAGAGTGTTTCAATAAGCTGAACGTTCAAAACTTTGAAATATCTTTAGGGTGGAGGCCCGGAGCAGTCTCCTAAAGGCAGTCCGGCCGGACATCGCCGTCGCTCGCCCTTTGTACCATACGCACTACGCAACCACACCGGACACAGACTGTGGTTTACCACTCTCATTACCACCTCGGATGTGTGAGTGTATCCCTTCTAGACCTCTTCTCTCAGCCAGGGTTCATAAGTAGAGTTTGTACAAATTGTCTGTAAAGTACCATTTCCAGCTAAATGATTGCTTCTAATAAAGCTAGAAATGATTTAGTGTAACTCTGATAATCGTTCATGTCTAAGTACCCCTTACCGTCTTGATTTGTATGGAGTTTTTCAAGGTATGGTTTATTAGGTTACGCGAGGACAGCACCAGTTGGTCTGGCCCCGACGATTCGTGGGTTGTGGTCCGCGCGGGTGACACGGAGCCCTTCTCGTTCGGGGCTCGCCGGGGGCGCACGCGGGGCAGAGGCCGAGCCCCGCACCACACGCTGCACCAGCTGGCGCTCCGGCTGGAGCCCTGGGCGCCGCCCGATCCCGTCTGTGTGGACCGCGTCGGCGTCTTCTTCAGGCACTTGACGCATGCGGTAAGTAAACATTAGTTTAAAAATTATGTGAAGAGAATGGGACCTAGCTTGTGGTACTCTTGTTGTAAATGTAGTCTTGTGGCCTTTCGCAAGTTATGGACAGGAAACTTTATCTTTCGTAAAATTTTCTCTAAAATACATTACGCATATCTGCATGCAGTACTTATATTAGCAAAAGATTATAATGTTTTGTTCGTCAACTTATTGAAAGCTTCTTTAATATCTAGAAAACGGGTGCAGAAGCATGGCTCGTCTTCGAGGTATCATTGGAAGGTTCAGCTCGCAAGCTGGTGACGGTGCGGTCGGCGTTACAACTCGTGAATCAACTGCCTCATCCCGTCGAGGTGCGGGTGGACCACGCGCCTTCTGCCGGTAAGACCTCCTATGCTCTGATGGGGTACCGCATTTGATAAACCTAACATAAGAATATTATTAAACGTAAAGTACTGTGTAAGTAAGTTACAGCTATGTATAATTAATTTCGCGGTGCGCCCAGCGGTCTACGAGTCTGTTCATATTGACATCGCCGCTCGACCACATCTTCGCTACTCAATCTGCATTTTATATCTGTCAACTGTACCTACCCCTACCCTTTCCTTACTCGTAACGCATTGAATATGTATGATGACGTAATGACAGAGCGAGTCTGTGACGTGCGCGCCGACGTATACAATGTAGAGTCGTGTTGGGGGCACCAGCTGGTTGTTCAGTGCATGATGGGTTCCTCTCCCGACTGGTACGACAGAGAGGAGCGTGTGGAGCGTGTGCTGGTCGCGGCAGACGCGCGCGGCGTGCGCGGCGCTGCAGCGCGCCCGCGCCGTGCGCGCCGCCGCCGTCACCGCGCCGCCGCCGCCGCAACACCAGCTGCATCCCATGTTTGTCAACTGCGGTACCCCCCCTTACAACACATATTAACATTATCTAGTATACTTCTAGTTCGATGGTAGATTGTATTGTTTCTGATCATTCTGGCCTGTACTCGTATTTATCTGGACTGTAAGTGGTTGTAGGTAGTGTGAGAACTGGTTGTTAAGTAGATTTGGATTTTTAAAGAATATTTGCTTTATTACGCGTACCTGAGTATTTATTTATCATCCAGCTCAGTGGACCGGCAATGGCGTCCGTTGCGCGCAGGTAGCAGCGGGGGGGCGCTGGGCGGCTCCCCTGGCGGCACACCCGGGGGCCTTGTGGACCCGCCCCCTGGCAGGTAGTGGAGCGCCCCCAGCGCCGGCGGCCATCGACTGGAGAGCCAACTCCACGCTCGTGCACTACGAGTGCAGAGCGCCGCCCGATCACATCTACAGGTAATACTTACAGCTTAGTGGGCCAGCACAGCAGTGATGCCAATCTCATAAACAGGAAGGTAGTGGAGCGCGCTTGGCTAGTTGGATTTGGAACCAGCATAAAATAAAGAAGTAATAATACTTAAACACACCAGTATTCTACGGATTAGCTAGCTTCTGAATCACCCCACCAACTTTCAGATTTTGCTGCGTGATAATCCGCGAGCGGTTCCCCCCCGACAAGGGCACGCCCATTGCTGGTCACACCCTGACGCTGGTGCCGGCGCTGCGGCTGGAGAACCTGCTGCCGCTGGAGCTGCAGTACCGCGCTGCAGCTGGAACTCGGGCCACTACGGGGGCCGCGCCTCCGGGGGACACTACTCCCTTCCACCAGGTATCAGGCCCTACTGTTTGGAGCACCCTGACGCTCAGGCTTCTGGGGTCAGCTGCAAACTAACTTTTTAGCACCAACCACATCCACCAGATCACTCCTAGCTCTCTAGTGCTTTCTTTCAGCAGGTCCCACCTCATTCGGTGAGGTACCTCTCACTTTTACTTAGTATTTATTTGCAGGTGAACCTGGAAGAAGGTGTGGAACTGAGCGTGAAGCTCGAGGGCTTCGGCTGGTCAACCCCCCTCATGATAGGGGGCCCGAGTGGCGCTCAGGGTCAGGGGGGGTCGTTTAGCGCTCGGCTCAAGCTGCGGGACAGCTTGGGGAGGAGGCTCTATCTCAATGCAAGGGTCACTATTAAGAAGACTGATGGAGTCAAGGTGAATTACCAAAAATGGCATCTCTTGCGCGTGGCTTATTAGTAAACCGCAGCTTTAGGTGTGCGAGGTCCAGCTAGAGTTATAGGTTTGGTTATGTTATAAGGTGACGGTGAGCGCGGCGTACTGGCTGGTGAACCGCACGGGTCTGCCGGTAGTGTTCCGTGCAGAGGCCAGCGCGCTCGAGGCGGCGGGACAGTTCGCGGAGCACGAGCTGGCGCGCATGGTGGCGCCGCTGCTGTTCGCGTTCGCAGACTCGGACGCCGCGCCCACGCTGCAGGCCAGGCTCGGCCGCGCGTACACCGACCATCCCGAGGTAACCCACACAACTTTCTCATTAACATTCAATACGTCGGGAAACTTTGAATTTTAGGGACATTTTGATGTCCTAACTGCACGAGGAGGACGCGGGAGGGTGCGTGATCTTCTATGAAAAGGGAAGATCTTCCCCCGATCCTCGGCTTGGGATCCGAAGACCTATGGATGGTAATTGGCAGGTTTGGTTTACCCGATCTCGAAATTTTAATATCCATCTATCGGGCATAGTTTAGAGGAGTTCTTAACCAGCGTGCCAGATGATGTTACAACTAAAACACTGCTACTTTTTGCCACAGACCGTTGCCCTTGTGGTACAGGATTTAGGACTGTCCTTACGCCTTCCGGCTTTACAGTTGACCGATACAATGATAAGTGTGTTATCACCCAGTGGTGTTCTCCGTTCGGGCTCGGTTGCGGCGTGGGCGTGAAGAAGCTGGAAGTCCGCGGCGAGGCGGGTGGCGAGGAGCGTGCGCTGGCGGTGGGCGTGTCGGTGCGCGCGGGCCGCGGCCGGTACCGACACACCAACATAGTGACCTTCACGCCGAGGTACCAGCTGCACAACAACACCAGGCATCATCTGCAGTTCGCGCAGAAGTGCACCGCCACCACCCTCGTGAGTTACCCTACTGTCGAGCCGTCGCGTCTGTACCACACCGCATCTACCACCTGGATGTAATGTTGCAGAAGGATCCAGGCGCGAGTGCGACGCACGTATCGGCGGTAGCTGGGTGCTATCTGCCGTGGCACTGGGCACGTTGGGACCGCGAACAGTTGCTCTGCGTGCGCGTCCTGCGGTCCGGCTCGTCAGGGGAGCAGCCGCGCACTGCCTGGTCCGGCGGGTTCCGAGTCGATTCGGCAAGGACGCTCACTATCGCATGCAGGTAATTACAGCACTCTGGGTTGCCTGTCACGTGGCACTAGGCGCTTTGGGAGGGAACACAGAAGGGGGAAGAGGGCTCCTTCTCTCACTGTATATTATAAAACTTCTCGAATTTTAAGGCGATTATGTGTACTCACTTTCTGGTGTTATAGCACAAAATATAAGTAAATGTAGTGGTTTAAGACAGAGCTGTGAGTGCCCCGTTTAGTTCTGTAACAAGGAGGCTCTTCGACAGAGAATCGAGCGGTTCGTACCAGTTCGTCCGCGTGGAGGTGGCGGCTCAGGGCGCGACGCTGTTCGTGGTGCTGACGGACGCAGAGAGCGCGCCGCCGCCCATCGCGCTGCACAACTACTCACCCGTCTCCATCATGTTCCATCAGGTACTAATGCACCTTACCCATACCCTCTTACTATCATGTTACTTCACGTATCATCTGAACGTCACTAGATTGTTACGTATCAATTTGTTCATCATTCTGCCTTGTCGTGTTTTACTTCTCACTAACCCTGGCTTGTTTCACTATCCGTCGGGCTAATTTCTTATTCATCCTCTTCGCGTGCCTAGAACATCTCCCTGCAACGGTCTCTATCGCTAAGCTGTAGCTACTTTTCATGATGGATTCTGTACGGTTCGCATGAGCGTTCATAGCGAACTGCATCTGCGGCCAATTACCTCCGTCTCGTGAATGTTCTGGTTGTTAGATGTTGAATGTTGTTGTGCACGGTAGGTGGGTTGCGGCGAGGAGTGCGTGGTGGGTGCGCACAGCACGGCGCGCTGGGCGCTGCCGGAGCCGGAGGGTGCGGCGGCGCTGGCGGTGCGCGCGCCGGGCGGGCCGCGCACCGCGCTGCAGCTCACGGCACTCGGGGACCACCACCAGCTGCTCTACCAGAACTTCATCTATGTCGCCTTCGTGCACTCCAGGCACAGGTACTGCTACATGTCCAACGCTCTATACCGTATGGGGGGTAATACATGTAGGCGACATCCATGTCTAGGCTGACTTCACTATACGCTTGCTATTCGGTGATGTCAGCCATGAAGCATCAGCTAATAAACCACTTTCCGACTCGGAAGGCCCTAGTCCGGTAAAACCGGTCTATTTCGGCAACTTTTGTACTGGACACCCTTAGCATTCTCATCCTTGTCTTCTATTAAATTCAAAGTATGTAATCGTGTACAACTTGAACTATAACATTAAATAATGACCTTATATTGTTTATCTCAGTTCTAGAGACAACACAGTGTCGGCAAGTGGTAACTTACAAGGTGGGCCAGGAGGCGATGACAGCATCCTTGTGTTGGAAGTCCCCCTGGGATCAACGAGGGTTATTCTAGCCAAGAAGAGATACGGAGATAGGTAAAATGAGTTGATCTCATTCTATTTGGCCAGAATTACGTTTGCCAAGCTACATTGACGCAGTCCATGTACTTGCATTCAGGTCACAACTATGGCGCCGCGGTCCAAACGGACAGCTAATTCACGAAGGCAGTTCCGTTCCACAACCTACCGATGTTTTGCTGTCTGATGACGCACCCTTGTCTCCACACTCCATGGTATGTACATCTCACTGTTTACCTTATTAGTGTTTTATGTTTAAGTGTATAATCCATTCAGACGTGACTTGGATGTGTAGTGTAGGTCGCCCATTTTATAGGAAACAATCCACCACCTTCGTGAGATGTGAACGCCAGGGCATGGGTGATGTGTTGTTACAGGTGTTGGACATCGAGGACGCAGCTCCGCGGCCGGGTCGCGCCTCGGCGCTGGTGCTGCGTCGCGCGGACCCGCGGCGCGCGTCCACGCAGGCGTGGCGCCTGCACGCCGGCCGCATGGCGTGCGCGCACCGCAACCTGTGCGTGCAGCCCGACGGGACCTCGCTCATGGCGCTCGCCGCCGGCGCCAGGGTCGTGCTCGCCATGCACGCGCACGCCATCCAACCCCCCACCGAACAGGTACCCGCGGCCGGACTTCATCGCCAGCGTTTGCTCTACCATCTGGTACTCGTGACGTGCCTGTGCAATAATCGTGCGTTCGTTGCAGGCGGTGGCATGGCACTCGCTCCGGCCGGGCTCGGGTCGGCTCAGCGTGTCGCTGACGGCGGACGGGCCGACGCGCCTCATCACGATCCGCGACCACGCCGCGCCTCACGCCGGCTGGATCGAGGGCGGAACCGACGACGACGACGATGCTGTAAGCCACCCCGGCTGTTGTAACCATCCCGTCTAGCACCGCTTAATCCCGTTTTCAATTGGAATGAGTATGAGTAGCAGCGTTGCTTGTCCTCAGAGGGAGGCCGGTTCGGGTCGCGAGTGGGGGCTGGTGGTATCGCTGGCGGGGCTGTCGGTGTCGCTGGTGGCGCGCGCGGAGCTGGTGCACGCGCACTGCGCCGGCGTCAGCCTCGAGCTCAGCCAGGCGCCACGCTACCGCGCCGCCACGCTCACTGTGCGCACCATGCAGTGGGACAACCAGGTAACACATCTCCTGGAGGTACAACTTCGTACTTGTTACCTTAACAAAGTTACCTCGGAGTGTGATTCCATCCTTTAAACAAGAGTGACAAAAACCAATCCAGTGATATTTGCCTGTTTTTTATCTGACATCGGATGTTACGTTGTACAGCTCCTAGGCACGCCGAGCCCGGTGCTTCTATACTGCCTGCCCGGCTCGGTGCCGGCGCTCCACGCGGCGGTGGAACTGCAACGAGCGCCTTCTAGAAGATACAACGCCTACTTCTTCAAGCATGTGGTAGTCGCGCTGCGGCCGTTGGCAGTTCGACTGGAAGAAAAGTCAGTACTTATCATGAGACTCATCATTTAGGTCTTGTTCATTACCTCGGCAAAGAGGATTGACCATTATGATTTGAATCGTATTAGTAGCACATATTTTTTGTCTCGCGGTTAAACGTCGCATTAGCTGAAGATAGTGATTGTGTGAGGATGCGATATTGTTTCAGGTTGATTCTACAGCTGTGGTCGTGGTGCGGCGCCTCGGGCGTGGTGTCGCGCGACCAGCCCGACGAGGCGGAGTGGGAGACGCGCCGCATGCTGGACGAGCTGTGCGCGCTGCACGCCACGCGGTACTATGTCGCACGCATTCAACTCATACCCAGTCAGGTACACCCTTCTCATTCAAGGGACGACTCTTATCGATAGCATTTGTTTATCTAACTGTCAACCGCAACGTCATGACGTCACTGATTTAGCGGCTCTTGCAACGTGCCCGTCCAACCTACCACTCCGTCAATGGAACTCTGAAATTCTGAACTGAACCTTGTTAATTAAAAGTCCGAAGTTTCTGATTTCCCGAGAACTGTCACGCACCCGCACGACCACTGCCGATCGAATATTACTGTGTTACGAGTTCAAATAATGGGTGTTCTTTTGTTTGTTTCAAATGCTCAATTAAGGCGAGACACAAGCAGGTTAGAAAACGTTCGAGTTTCCTTTGCATCATGATCAAGCTAATAAACATTGAGATTAACTATCGGACGACATTCACCGTAGCTCTTACTTTTTATAGCGTAAGCTCGAACGCTTGTATTTCATTCTATTGCGCTACAATCTTGCTAAAGGACGAGTCCAAATGTTCAAGATTAGTGTATGTTTATCATATCTATCTCATACATCTGCACTTTGCTCATCTTGGCTCGATGTCCTCAGATCCGTCTGTCGATGTGTACTGCGAACAAATTGGAAGGTTCCCTGAGCGCGCTCAAACGACGCCTCGGACTGACGCTCATCAAGTTCGAAGACGCAGCCGTGGAGCTGGAGCCCTTCGTGCGGGCGCATGTCTTCGACACAGCTGCATTCCTCGCCAGGCAGGTGTTGGCGCACTTCAAGGATGTAAGTCTTATTTGTTACGGGTGTTGAGAATCAAGAGATTATTTATTGCTAAACAGTCTAAACAGTCGTTCAGTGTTTTTCTTACCTTAACAAATTAAAATCAGGTAAACATGCAAGTAAGCAATGATTTCACGATTTGTAGGAGCTAAAATGGCAAGCGGCCAAGATCCTGGGCTCGGTGGACTTCCTGGGCAACCCACTGGGGTTCGTGGCAGATGTGTCAGAGGGCGTGTCGGGTCTACTGCTGGAGGGCAATGTGGCTGCACTGCTGCAGAATGTCACGCATGGCATCTCCAACTCCGCTGCAAAGGTCACAGGTAAACAACATACTCGTACAGAGTATCGAGCACTAGAGCTAGACAATCTTACCTAATGTGTGCGATGATGATGGATGTCTCATGTGGATATATTTCATACAAATTTAAGACAATTTATTAGGCTCTGCATATGTTTTTTAAGCATTTAAATACTACTATTATGGCTCATAAAACGTTTTGGTCTTAGACTGTAAGTTTTATCTAAGCAGCTGTGTAATAAATAAATAAATAAATAAATGATGTTTCAATTAGCTTCTTTGCCGGATGGACAAAGAACAGTACAATACCAGACGATGGTTCTAAATAAACCAAGTAAAAGTTGTGTATTTACACGAGGGCTGGAGTTGCTAATCAGACTAAAACTTAATTGTAATTTTTTTTTTCTCGAATTAATTGTCCAATTAACATCTCGGATGTTAAAGTAAGATACATAATGAGGTGGTTGTATTCGAGGCGTTCGTTACGTCACTGTGTTGTTACTTACGTTAGAATCACTGGGCGATGGGTTGGAGCGCGTGGTGGGCGACGAGTCTCACGAGGAGACGCGACGCCGCATCCGCAGCGAGGCGGCCGGAGCACACCTCTCCGCCGGACTGCGCTCACTCGGACTCGGGATACTAGGCAAGTTGATCACCACTACTGTACTGTACTGCACTATACTATACGCACCGGACTTCGGGCAGGAGGGTCGGCTCGAACTTCATTCTGACTCAGCTCTATGAAATCCTTGCGTAAACAGAGACCAAACATGATACAACATTGGCTTGTTTGGTTTATATCCACCATCATAACATGGACGATGTGCGTAGGTGGGATGACGTCCCTGGTGAAGCACAGCTACGAGGGCGCGACGCAGGAGGGTCTGGGCGGGTTCCTGACGGGCGTGGGCAAGGGGCTCGTGGGCACGGTCACCAAGCCCGTCATCGGCGTACTGGACCTGGCTGCGGAGACCGCCACAGCACTGCGCGAGTCCAGTCGACGTGCTGGGCGTGGAGTGCCGGCGCGAGCACGCGGCCCGCGCGCCGTGTGGGGCGCCGGCGGACTGCTGCCGCGATACTGTGTCGCACACGCACAGGTACACGCACACCACAACACTCGCACACTGACACAGCACTGCGCGAGTCCAGTCGACGCGCTGCACGCGGCCCGCGCGCCGTGTGGGGCGCCGGCGGACTGCTGCCGCGATACTGTGTCGCACACGCACAGGTACACGCACACCACAACACTCGCACACTGACACAGCACTGCGCGAGTCCAGTCGACGCGCTGCACGCGGCCCGCGCGCCGTGTGGGGCGCCGGCGGACTGCTGCCGCGATACTGTGTCGCACACGCACAGGTACACGCACACCACAACACTCGCACACTGACACAGCACTGCGCGAGTCCAGTCGACGCGCTGCACGCGGCCCGCGCGCCGTGTGGGGCGCCGGCGGACTGCTGCCGCGATACTGTGTCGCACACGCACAGGTACACGCACACCACAACACTCGCACACTGACACAGCACTGCGCGAGTCCAGTCGACGCGCTGCACGCGGCCCGCGCGCCGTGTGGGGCGCCGGCGGACTGCTGCCGCGATACTGTGTCGCACACGCACAGGTACACGCACACCACAACACTCGCACACTGACACAGCACTGCGCGAGTCCAGTCGACGCGCTGCACGCGGCCCGCGCGCCGTGTGGGGCGCCGGCGGACTGCTGCCGCGATACTGTGTCGCACACGCACAGGTACACGCACACCACAACACTCGCACACTGACACAGCACTGCGCGAGTCCAGTCGACGCGCTGCACGCGGCCCGCGCGCCGTGTGGGGCGCCGGCGGACTGCTGCCGCGATACTGTGTCGCACACGCACAGGTACACGCACACCACAACACTCGCACACTGACACAGCACTGCGCGAGTCCAGTCGACGCGCTGCACGCGGCCCGCGCGCCGTGTGGGGCGCCGGCGGACTGCTGCCGCGATACTGTGTCGCACACGCACAGGTACACGCACACCACAACACTCGCACACTGACACAGCACTGCGCGAGTCCAGTCGACGCGCTGCACGCGGCCCGCGCGCCGTGTGGGGCGCCGGCGGACTGCTGCCGCGATACTGTGTCGCACACGCACAGGTACACGCACACCACAACACTCGCACACTGACACAGCACTGCGCGAGTCCAGTCGACGCGCTGCACGCGGCCCGCGCGCCGTGTGGGGCGCCGGCGGACTGCTGCCGCGATACTGTGTCGCACACGCACAGGTACACGCACACCACAACACTCGCACACTGACACAGCACTGCGCGAGTCCAGTCGACGCGCTGCACGCGGCCCGCGCGCCGTGTGGGGCGCCGGCGGACTGCTGCCGCGATACTGTGTCGCACACGCACAGGTACACGCACACCACAACACTCGCACACTGACACAGCACTGCGCGAGTCCAGTCGACGCGCTGCACGCGGCCCGCGCGCCGTGTGGGGCGCCGGCGGACTGCTGCCGCGATACTGTGTCGCACACGCACAGGTACACGCACACCACAACACTCGCACACTGACACAGCACTGCGCGAGTCCAGTCGACGCGCTGCACGCGGCCCGCGCGCCGTGTGGGGCGCCGGCGGACTGCTGCCGCGATACTGTGTCGCACACGCACAGGTACACGCACACCACAACACTCGCACACTGACACAGCACTGCGCGAGTCCAGTCGACGCGCTGCACGCGGCCCGCGCGCCGTGTGGGGCGCCGGCGGACTGCTGCCGCGATACTGTGTCGCACACGCACAGGTACACGCACACCACAACACTCGCACACTGACACAGCACTGCGCGAGTCCAGTCGACGCGCTGCACGCGGCCCGCGCGCCGTGTGGGGCGCCGGCGGACTGCTGCCGCGATACTGTGTCGCACACGCACAGGTACACGCACACCACAACACTCGCACACTGACACAGCACTGCGCGAGTCCAGTCGACGCGCTGCACGCGGCCCGCGCGCCGTGTGGGGCGCCGGCGGACTGCTGCCGCGATACTGTGTCGCACACGCACAGGTACACGCACACCACAACACTCGCACACTGACACAGCACTGCGCGAGTCCAGTCGACGCGCTGCACGCGGCCCGCGCGCCGTGTGGGGCGCCGGCGGACTGCTGCCGCGATACTGTGTCGCACACGCACAGGTACACGCACACCACAACACTCGCACACTGACACAGCACTGCGCGAGTCCAGTCGACGCCGACGCTGATCTACGCGAATACTTGTTGAATCGGTTACGATGAGTGTAATGTTTGTGTAGGGCGCAGCACTGCTGCACGCGCTGAACAATAACGACTACACGGAGCGGTTCCTGGCGTACCGCTGCATCCGCGACACGCCGCATGACATCCGCGCGCTGCTCTCCGACACGTACCTACGCATCTTCACCTGCAAGCACGCCGCTCCGCACATCGTCATGGAGACGCATCTCAGGTAACCAATCAATATCCTGAGCCGCATCGAAAGCTCGGTTAAGAGCGTTAGAAGGTGTAATAAAACGTTGCCTGTTTCAGTAACCTAGTGTCGTGCACGGCGGTGTCGACGGGCGGCGCGTACTTCGTGGAGCTCGGCGTGCGCGGCGCGGGCGCAGAGGGCGTGCGCCGGCCGCGCGTGCAGTGCGACACGCGCGACCTGGCCGCCTGGGTCGCGCGACACGCCGCATACGCACGACAGCTGCATCACGAGTGTGTGCACACGCTGCATCCACACACGGACCTGTAACTCGCACCTATAAGCGACCTGGCCGCCTGGCTCGCCCAGCGCGCCTCTGACTCGCGCCATCTTTGAACGTTACTTCTGGATTGAGCGGCCTACATATGACATATTATCTGAACGTACCTTGCGGCGTAAGCTCGAAATACGTAACGTGTTTTATTTGTTTCGTCTTTTGCAAACTGCTTCTCAACACAAGTCTATGTAACTATTTGCTAGAGAATACGCCGTGCGCAATCTGCGATTCAATTTGAAACAAAAATGGACGATGCAATAGTATGCTGAATGTTTGTTTAGATTTTTGCGTTTTTATGACTTGATGTCCTACTAGAGACCAACATCCAATCTGCCTTTAGACTTGACTACGATCATACGCGTACTCAGGTTGATGTGCAATCGACTGCGCACTATGAAACGGCTTTATTTAGTAGAATGATTTATAATAATGAATACCTACTCGTAACTGAACAAAATTGTAGAGTTAAAATAATTGACTGGTAGACTAGAAATAAAGGAGGAATTAAGAGAATTATTGTAGCGATCGTTTGCTGAACAACATACTATGTTAAACCATTGTAAGTATTACTCGTACAACACGCATTCAATCACATTTAGCGATTAAACTTGTCACAATATGTTCCAGTTACATAAATAAATAATAACTCTTGTCTAGTCTGTCTTTATCAACATTTTTACATTTTATATTTCACATTTTTATGCAAGTTGTATGTAGTTTTCGATAACTAAGCGACATTGTTGTGATAACTGTACCTAACTATTTATGTAGTTTAACTGTCATGTTTTTCTAGTTTTAAACTTTTAGTGCAAACTATGTAAGGTTGCTCGTTCCGGTATAGTTTGCACTGGCCTTAACTAGTCTTAGTGACGCGATACATTATTAATAGGTCCATGCAGCTCGGCGGCTAACGTCAGCCGACGGCTCCCTTGGCGGCTTTACTGTGACCAAGCCGCCGCCGGGCTATGTGGATTCACCAATTATTATAACAACCTCTCTCTCTTGAGTTACACACAATTTTATGATTTTGTGTAGATATTCAGCTTT
Source organism: Eulithis prunata (assembly GCA_918843925.1). Taxonomy (NCBI): domain Eukaryota; kingdom Metazoa; phylum Arthropoda; class Insecta; order Lepidoptera; family Geometridae; genus Eulithis; species Eulithis prunata. The sequence continues at coordinate 10,672,353 of OU974010.1, forward strand.
AGTTATTGACTTAATGCGTAGATACTCGTACATGTATAAAGAACTGTATAAATTGGTGAATTATGTATATGAGTGAACCAAGTTAGTGAAAAATCTTAGGCTGTGATATGCGAGAAGCACCGAGTGCTGGGGATATGTGTGGTGTGCTTGTATTCGAGTTAGGAATTAGATAATTTATTTTCATATCAATTTGTGAATGATAAATAACGTAAGGTTGGGGATATGCACGTGCAAATGTGTGAAAGCATTATACATCGCGCACACTGCCTGTTATGTCAGTTCAAGTGCACTTTGATTGTAAAAGAACTTGAAGTCAAGTGTTCACTCTGACTAATTACAAACAAAGTTGCGGAATCAATAAACGTTTTAAAAACATTTTTATTTGTGAAATTGTGAACTCAAAGGAAAGTCAACGGAAGTCTTATTGCCAAAGTAGAGATTTTATTTTTTAATATGTAAGCGTATGTTTATGTTCTAATTTATTATAAGTTATGTTATTTCCTCAGTTATTTCGTGGCTTAAACTACCTACCTACTATTGTGATGATGATGATGGTGACTGAAGTAATAAAATGTACATCTTTTACATCGATTTTTATTTGTACCTTCCTATCTTATAACATTTTCATTGAAATTAGTTTGTTTTAGGACAAAATAAAACAAGTTTCTCAATGTCTCATGAAAAGTTACCCAAGCTTGTGTAGGTAGGTACTAGGTACTATTTGTTTCACTGAAACAAATTATATGACGAACATGATAACCTCTAGGCCTAATCAAACAGCCAATAAATAACAGATAGGCGCCGAGAGTGCCCGAGTGATATTATCCAACGCCGCCGCCGGCGCGTAACACAGATCACTCGCAGGCAACCGGCTCCACCCAACGATTTTTAGGTATGAAGCTTTTTGACTCAAGGACATTCATACATTCGGAACTTCAGTCCTATCTCGATACATCAAAACGCCGTACGTATTACTTAATACGTATTTTAAAAATGATTGTAAAACTTTGCGTATTTTTAACCGCTTGTGTAGTGATGGACGCGGCGACCTTGGGAGCTAAGTAAGTAAAAGTGTTTGATTGGTTCAGTCGAGTGCTGAGATTCACAGTGCGCTGTCGTGCTATTGTCTGATAGACCTTGGAAAACAATCGTGTTTGAACCTAAAGAAACCTTCAGTAGAAAGTAGGTTTTTGCTGTGGTTTTGTTTTAATATTGATTTGTTTTGTATTGATAGTGTAGTCAGAAACTGTCTAAGTTAGCTCTTAGACTATATTTTAAGATCTTGACTATTCAGTGACATTCTGTACTTAACTTCGCATATTTTGTTGACTCTTAAATATTTACCGCTGCGTGCGGGCTTCAGTTACTTTTCACAATCATCATCATCATCATCCACAGCCCGACTTCACCCACTGCTGAGTATAGGCCTCCCTTTGTTTGTGCCACTCCTCACGGTCCTGTGCCGATCTCATCCACGTCCTGCCCGCGATGTTCGCAACATCGTCTGCCCATCTCGCTGCTGGTCGACCGACGTTTCTGTGACCGGTTCTTGGACGCCATTCAGTTAGCGCCTTACTCCACCTGTCGTCACCTCGCCTTGCCAGGTGTCCTGCCCAACTCCATTTTAGTTCCGTTATGCGATTCCCAATGTCTTTGACCTTTGTTCGATTTCGGATCTGAACATTTCACAATACCTAGCTTGATTTCCGAGCTATATGAATTAAATTGAATGTTTATTGTTTACTCAAAGCCATCTATCATGATTTCTATCAGCCATCTAGTTTCCATCGTACAAGCTTTGCTTAGTTTGGGACTAGAAGGTGTCCGTGAATATTTATTTATTTATAGCATGGCCTCCGTGGACTATTCGAAGGTGCCAATCAAGGAGACTGCGCTGTACGTCCCGCCACTGGATGAGGTGGTAAATGGTGAGTTAAGCAAGCAAATTATCAAGTATGTTTATTTTCCTTGTTACTAGTGTAACCCGTGTTACCATTTCAATATAGAGAACGAAAAGGTAGGTTGCTTGTTAACTAAGGTAACTTATTTGTTTAAGCTATATTTTTCAAATACTTACTATAATTCCTGATTCCAGTCCTAGCACGCGGTCTGCCAGATACCTTCGAGACGGTCAGCGTGTCAGTGGTAGACGCACCAAACCTTACAGAGGAACCATTCAGCCTCACTTCCCCAGGTTCGTTCAAATGTGATACCTATTTACTCCTCCTTTTTAGAAGTGGTGAAAAACATAACTAGGTAGGTAGGTAAGAACTAATCGGTCGGCTCAATTAAAATAAAAGTTCTCATATAAAATTATTAGCAATCACTCAAGCAGCTGTGATTTATTACGAACGATATTTTCATTTGTTATCACGAGTGTCAAAATAAACATAATGTTATCTTGCTGCTCTTGAACTTGTACTGTTTACTTACCTATGATCTGTACCTACGTAAAAATGTTAATTATGTAAGAACTAACGTATAATTAGGTACCAACTCTGTTAATGAAACACTGAAACGAAAACTCACCTCTAGTCATCCCAAGTTAGCACCTCAAGCTACGAGGGCCTCGCCTACTTATAGCAATAGAATTAAGACCCAGATAAATTAAACATCGCCATTTTTTTTTGTGTGACTCAGGTTTGTCAGGTGATGTAAAGCTAGTAGAAATCGGCGGGCCTCCATACCTGGTGCCTTTGGTCAAACGTGATAAACTCTACGACCTGAACCTGCTTCTTCAGCACCTGAAGCGGGATCCTGGCTTCCTGGCCGGTGCTGGAGCAGGACCTTGGCCTTATCTCGGGGTTAACTGTGAGGTATGTACCTATCTCGGTTATTCTGCTCCTTCGAGTCGAGATATGGTGCCCTAAAATAGGCCTACTGAGACAAGCGTAAAGTCTGGAACCACTTGCTTGGAACTCAGATTCAGACTTTGTTTTGAATTTTTAAGATTTTTGTTTGCAGTGAATGCTAACAAGGTATCGCTTCCAGGGTATAATAAATCTCAGCGTGCGCAACGGTTCCGTAGAGCAAGGCACCCGCATCGTGTCGATAGAGCCGGTGGGGGCTGCGAAAGGCTCCAGTGCCTTCCTGCAGCAGAGGCTACCCAACACCGAGACTAGGACCGCTCTGCTTGGCAACTACTTGCTTAGCGAGGGGAAACCGGGAAAGGTAACTAGGATATGCGTTACTGAAAGCGAGACTATGAGAAGGGAGGAGATAAAAATTGCATTGAGTGTAACAAAACACGAGTATTTAGTTCACTGACAGATTGACCACGATGAATCAAGTAAAAAGGCTATTTTACGTTTGCAGGTTATCAAAATAGTCGCCAAGAAGAGGATAGGACAGTCCAATTTCATCACAGCGATCAGAGAAACGCTGAAGAACCATTATGGCCAGAAAGTAGTCGGTAAGCTCTAGAAGAATATAAAAATTATTCTTTTCATAACCTACAGCTAGGTATAGTAAGTAGGTTGTTTTAACTTACCAAAGTGGTTTCTGATGTCAGGTCTGGGCGGCACATTCTTACTGCGCGCTGGTAAAGTTAAGTTCCACGTGATGCCTGACTTCTCTGCGTCGTCGCTCTGCTCGGATGACGACGTGGATGCCTGGCTGCATTACTTCGAGATGAACGCGCCTATTGTTCACGTCGGGACACTGGTCACTGGCGATTTGGTGAGTCTTATGATTACCTCGAATCAGTTGAAGTTTACTAAATGCGGTTTAATTTAAAGAATAGTAAAAAAACAATCACGATGAAGGTATCAATAAATACACCTACTTCCTATTTTACAATAGCATATTATGACCTTTCTATCAGGTTTTATATGAAGTGTATTTGGTATTCCCTAGGGTCTAGACCTGCGCGTGCAGCATTTCCACGGGTTCAGCGTGCACGGCGAGGGCGGCCACTACCACTACGACACGACGCCCGAGGAGGCGCACTACGAGGGGTACTTTGCACTGTCTTCCTCCATCATCCGGGTGGACCAGCCTGTGGAGACACATGCTGTGGGCCGGGACTAGAGTACTTTACATTTACTATTAACTTGGGCCGCAATGATCGCGAAGTGGCCTGATGCAATGTTGATACAATTTTCGCGAAAATGTGTCTCATTTACATACACTGCGATGGAGCAAAGCTACGCGATAATTGCGGCCCACGCATTACAGCAGCCATAACGGCGGCGCCCTTGTTACTGTAAACATGTCTACGACAAGCGCAAATAGACCTGCAATTATGACAGATCCGCTGTGGCAGTTTAAAAGATGCAATAGGTACATAATGAACCACATAAATATAAAATAGCAAGGACAAGGGTGTTTTAAGATGTTATGTTGATATTTTTGTTAATAAAAAACCGGTAAAATATTTACTGTGTTTTTATTATTTCGTAATACAAAGTGGCGAATATTATAAACAAAATACATTTTGTAACACATTACGCTATGGCATGGTTGCGTTATATTACATTAATAAAATTTACACCTAGTAGATTGAAGGAATTTCGGCAAATATTGATGGCTGATGCAACTTGTACAAGTTACATAAAATAATTTGTTGCTATCTAAGTAGTATATTGGCATTTTCATATAACTATTATAAGTACTCCAAGTTTCAATTCAATGAACAAGTGATTGAACAAATAAGAATTCATAAAAAATCAGCTTCAGCCGATCATGATAAAACACTTTCCAAAATAATTGAGGTACCTCCTAATGGAACGAGATAACATCAGCTACATGAATCAAATAGGTACCTTTTCCTATACATAGACATTATCGTGCGTTTTACCATCTGCTACAGTTCGACTTTTCTCGGAAAAGCATTGAAGATGGGCTCTCGGCATTAGGCTCAAGGTAAAGTAAACCTGTTACATATTGCAAACAAATATAGCACAATAATAATCCCTCCCACACCGCGTTATACACACGTCTGCACGCCTCGACCGTTCGGTGAGAAATGATTCAATTCAGTAATGTCTCCTCCGCCATATTTATTTAGCCGGAAATGTGCTTAGGCAAGTCCAAGTTCGGTGTGTTCTTGCTGAAACGGTCGAATACGAGACTGGGCGCACCGTTTTACAATATGATTTTGTATTTCATGAAATTCTTAAATTTATTTTTAGCCGTTACATAAAGCTGGTAATATTTGTCTATAAACTTCGAAATACTTTTTGATGTTAAAGCAAACGAAGTGGCATAGTGAACAAAATGTTAGGAAATTCACTTATAAAAATAATTTCATTTTGAGCCATAAATAATAAAAATGCTATCTCTATTTACACCTAACTACATACTTACACATTTTTCGATTCACAATCAAGAATACAACGCATTTGATCTAAGAGAGAAATAACTTTTAACTTAATGACTTACAAAAATAAATCCTTGTTTAAAAAAAAATAACTATTTCGAACGCATCTGAATAAAGTCTGCAATACAAAACTATGTACACATCAACTTTTTACTTTTGCCTATTATAAGTATTGTCTAGTTGCTAACATATTTCAATCCCTATTTAATTGTGTGAAATTCAGTGTAAATGTATGCTCACTAAAGGTCCAGCCTGTAATTAATATAAAAACTTGTGAAACAAATTCAATTTCATTCCAGTTATTGTATGTATCAATAACTAAAAAAAAAAACGATCTACAATCTACTTTTCTCAGTCCACAAAAATAACTAACATTTTAGCGTAATGTTCACTGAGGCCATAGAATTGCAACCATCACAAGCTTGTGGGCCACGAAGCACATCTCATTTTATTAATTTATGTTAATCTTTACATTTATTTTGCAAGAGTAAATAGACACCGATCCTAAAAACAATAGTTTTTACACCGAATGTATTTTATGCAACCATGGATTGCAATCAGTAGCGGCAGACGCGTAAGTAGAAATCGTAAACGTATCGTAAGGCAAACGTATCCGGATACACTGCGCGGTGACGCTATTACTTACTCTTACTACGTTAAGAAGTTCAGCTGAGTTCACGTAGCACGGCGACTGTCAGATTTGTTCGTGCTCGAGTCTCAGGCCAGCTACTGAATCTGGCGCTAGGCAGTGAATATCCGAACACTCTTAAAGCTGCGTTCGGCACAACATGTCAGCAATAACGAAATATTAACATACACGCGAGCATTGTATGATTTTGAATCCGCTAAATTGAAACTCTTGCAAGCCAGAACTTATTATCGGGATGCTCAAAAATCTTCTAAGAAACGGATTTCGTTGACTTTTCATCAGAGTAAACCGTAGTACACTAACCGTCGGCGGCGGTGAGTCAGTCACGACCTGAAGAAGCGCACGGCGCGCACCACGTACTGGCGACAGATGGGGCACTCGGCGAGCTGCTTGGAGCAGGCGGTGCAGGCGGCGATGTGTCCGCACTCCAACAGCACGCACTCCAGCGGCGCCGCCATGCAGATCTTGCAGCACTCCTCGATCGGCAGGTTATCCAGCTCTGGACGCAACAACATCACGTTATGGACAAGCTCTATGCTAGTTAATGCCAACCTACTTACGAATACATTTTTGCAATAGTTGCGCGAATTACTCAAGGTTTTGCTCAGTGAACATGTTATTTTGTTAGTGGAAGGTCAGAGTTGTGAATAACTCACCGTCCCGATAGTGCGCGTGATCGTCGTATAGCATCTTGGCGCGCGTGAGCAGGTCGGCGCGCTCGAGGCAGCCGCGGTACTCCACGCGGTTCCTCGTCAGCAGCTCCTTCAGCTGGCGCACGCTCAGCTGCTCCAGCTGTACGGCGTTCTTTAGGGCGTCCAGCGTTACGTGGGCCGGCGTGCCTGAAGTACATTACACCACACTAAAGCTTACTTCACATGAAGCTCGAGCTAACGAAAACCTTAGATCTCTTCGGCATTCAAGCAATACACAAAAAAACGTAATGCAAGGACATTCGAAACCATCGTTCACACCATAGCAAAGTTCCAGTGGATTTCAGTCAGCTATTGCAATAATTGTCCCATTAAACAGTTGTTTTCATTGGCCTGAAGTTGCTTGGCAGCTTATCTAATAAGAGATTTAGACTTGCCATAGATGTTCAGAGAGAGGTTAAAAGTGTGGTATTTACTGTTATTGGAGTGGTGATCAGCGTCCATGAGAGGCTCGTCCTTTAGACTCGCAGTGTCGGCGCCGGCGCTCTCCGCAGAGGCCGAGCTGCGCAGCTCTAGTTCGGAAGCCGCGCGCACGCTCAGACCCGGACTTAGACCTGGAACATCAACTATAAGTTACTTAATCCTGACTTTTAAGGGGGTTGCCATGTTTATTCCACATTTAAGAACCAGCAATCATCTCGGTCTTCATACCTTTTACGAGGATCTTAAACAAGAGTACTAACCCCTTGCTGAAAAATGGTCAATGAAGCCTGCCATACCAGCGATATCACACGCGTGTTGCAGACCCTTTAAAAACCTCTAACCCCCATGCAACACATACTTTATATTATGAACCATTTTGATACGGCAGGTGATGAAGCAATGCAAGGGACCTGGTACCTGGATCTAAGTATTCCCTAGAGAGTGCGGCGCGCGGGCGGGGCGGGGCGGGGGCGCCCTCCGCCGCGGCCAACAGCACCTCCGAGTCTGGAATATAAATAAATGCTATATGATAACTACTTGTTTCATGTTCAATGCCGCATGGAAGCTAAGTGCTGGCGGGCATCAGCTTGGGCATCAGCTTGGCTCACAGCCTGCCATTACAAACTTCTGTGTGATTAAAAAACAATCAGCGTCAAACATAAGAAGATGAAGTGTTTACCTCAGTAAAGATGCTAAACGTCATTTGATCTACATTTGTAAGAAAGTGACTGTTTAGCGCGTTTATTAGAAGTAGAAAGCAAATAGTTATACCGTTGGGCAGGGGGTCAGCAGGGCGGGTCACGAACTCCCAGCCGGCGTCGTCAATATCTTCGATCTCAAAGCAGTCAGCCGTGTCGATGCGTGCACTGTCTCTAGAGGACGTGCGTGACACTCCGCCGCCAGCTGCGTCCGCGCCGGCGCCGACACTCTCCTCCAGCGGGACGCGGACATCGCGCTCGCCACCTAGCAAATACCTCATGATACCGTGGGACTTTTATTACTTGTAACATCCCGACAGAACAAACATCTATGTGTGGCACACATAATTGTTTTTACAAAAGGGGGCAATGAAACCTACGCCCACAGCACGAAAGGCAGAGCTATTAAACACAAAGCTCAAGAAGTATGTATCTCAAGTTGATTAATAACAGATAATCTTTGTGTACGATCATTACACTTAGGTACCCTCATATGAGAAACATATGTGTACTACTGATGTTGAAATATTTACCAGGTGTAACAGAAAACCTCTCTTGTCGGACATCACTGTGCGAGCATGGCTGCGTAGGGGGAATGACGATGTGCACATGTGTATTGTTGCAACAGCCTGTACCTGCACCACATTCACATTTATAATGCTTGTTACATATTGATATAATGGAAGCTCCAGCTTGATACACAGAGTAGTGTGGTAACTTACGTGGCTGTGGAGGAGGCGGGGCAGGCTGAGCACCTGAAGGCCTGAGATCAAAGGCGGAGTTGATGAACTCATTCAAGTTGTTGGTTAAGCCTTTAAGTGTGAATGTGCCATTGGTGTTGCGTGACCCCCGGCGCCGATATGCCGCACTGTTCACGTGTGACACACACAAACTCAACAGCTCATCTTTTTCTAAAATAAATATAAGTAAAATTAAGTTAGTATGCAGCTGCTTGGTACTTGTTTGTAGAAGCTAATCAGCAGAATTAGGATAAAAATTATTTGTCTATACAAGTGTATGTATTAGGGCATACAGTATTGGTACCAGTCTCCTCAACAGTAAGGGGAATTACCGGTACTGCATACCATAATAGTGTATGATACGTCCAGGAAAAAGTTAAAAATTTACAAATACTAAAATCAAACTTCCTTTACAACCTTTGAAAGCAAGCTCATAAGAGTAGTTATTGCACACAGATTTGAATTTGGAGATTTACATATTTGAATGATTTGGGAGTACAATAATTATTATCTTCGCCTTCTATAGTTTTGTTAACAAGGATACTTCTAGTATTCTAAAATGATTCACTAACACTTGCAGATATTTTATATCAGGCATGTTTTTGGTTGAGTTTCTCAAGCAAACATCTTCGTGATGAGAAACTATATCTGTTACGGTTTTTAGTACTAAGTATGTAGTAGCACTCATTCCTAACTTGCTATAAAAACAAGCCACAATTTGGGACTTTTCTAGAATGAACTTGTATAATGTAAGTATGTGAGGTGTAGTGTGATGTTGTGACGGACCGACACATCCTCTGGTGGAGACGTTCTGACGCTGCAGGAAGCACTGCAGGTCGCGGACCTTGAGATGCGCGATGGAGGCGCGCGCCAGTGGCCGGGTGGATAGCACGCGGCACGGCGCGCACATGGCACCGCCGCCGCGACGCAGGCAACTGCTGCAGTAGTAGCGCTCACACTCGTAGCACACGCGCTTCCTCTTGAAAACGCTAAACTGCACCGCACAGCTCTCGCACGGCATCTTGCCTCCGTTGCGTGCTCCCGATATCATCTATCGCGTATCATGCTACGTTGCCCGATCTAGACTTATCACAGATACATTACACTGTCACGAGATAACAAATTTATTTAGTTTCTGTTTATAATTGCGATGCATTTCATTTTTTATGACGTATTTTTGTAAAACAAAACATATGAAATTGACAAGTCTGCCATTTTGAAATGTTGATGGCTGCGTTTCGTTTGACGCAAGAAAATCAAATGTCACAGGATCAAAAGCCGCGAATCACCTACACGAGAAACCAGTGAGTTGGCTGATTCTGCGTTAAACGACACGATTTGTGTTTTATTCTTTGTGATTTTATGTTATGCTTGCTGCTGATGCTGTAGTATGTACGTACACTATGTAGGTACGTGGATTCTATTGTTCAGAGGGCGCAGAAAACTTTTTTGAGAGTTTGATAAGCTTCATCATATTGTGGTGTACCTATCAAAGGGTGTAGGTACCCTAAATACATAGAAGAAACTAGATTGCAGATGTACTTTTTTTTTGTAAATACTTACCTACATGTACCTACCTACCCAGTGTATCTACCAAGCAAGCAAGCAACCTCGTATGATTGAGTTTGTGGCCAACTCTGGTGACGGAGTTTTTAGGGTTTAGGTTTGTAGGTAGGTAGTTGTTTTTAGTTTTTAGGTCTCCGTCGTGGCTTAACGACTGCTAGAGCCGGGACCGACATGACAGTTTCGTGCCCTCCGATCCGAGGTACGGATGAAGGTACACAAATGTTTGTTCTTGGTGGGGATCGAACCCACGACCCAGACAGAGCACGGAAGGCGAACTAGTGCCTCACCGACTGAGTTGTGACCCATGTCAAACCCAGTTTAGTTACAAACAATAGATAGATCAATCAGACGCTCCTCGTTGGTACCTAGCCTACCTAGGTAGGTACATAAAACGTAATCCTGCACACACATCACAGATATTCTGACCCTTATTCTGACCCATCACTTACAAAATGTACAATACTACCTACCCACCCGTGCTGTGCATGTTCCATTCTGACAGGCGTCATGGCTCAGTCGGTAGTAGCTCTGCCTTCCGTGCTGTGGGTCGTGGGTTCGATCCCCACCGAGAACAAACATTTTTGTGTTGTAAACATAAATGTTTGTTCTGTGTCTGGGTGTTTCTATGTATTATAACTATGTATTTACAAAAAAAAATGTATGTATGTATTCTATCAGCCATCTAGTATCCATCGTACAAGCTTTGCTTAGTTTGGGACTAGAAGGCGTTGTGTTAAGGGTCCGTGAATATTTATTTATTTATTATTTCTTATCCGATGAACGATTTTTGAAATGCCTGGCTCTTTAGTGCAGGTGTAAAACGTGGCGGAATAAACAGAGCGAGCTTTTCGCTACATGTTCCTAGGTACCTACCTACCTACTTGCTAAGTAACTACTTAGATACCTACCATGATAACTCACTTTTCATTAGGTACCCGCGACTTCGTCCGCGTGATGATGATGATGGCAGCGCAACGCCGCCTCCTCCGTCTCCAACACTTCCTTTATGGTAATTTGAATGCTCTCTGACCGAGCTTGGGCGAATCAAATGCTTTGCTTATACCTAGGTAGGCAGGGTAAGCATCGTTTTAATTTTCCATCACTTTCGCATAGAATTAATTATAGGTGATCTTCTAGACTGTCATCATCCTGATTATGTGCCTTGGTAGGTACAGGTACCTAGGTACCTAGTTATTTGTAGGTTAAAAAAAAATCAGTGTGGTGTGTCAGTCATAGGTGGTTTTATTCTGGTGCCCAGCGTGTTCATTCCCGAGTTCCATGGTAGGCGCCACAAGCACTCAAAAGCTCTTGGTGAGTCAAACAAATGCATCACAGTCGAGTGCGCTCAGCGCGGCCTGCTTCCTGCACTTTCTCCCGGCTTGTTCCAGCAGCGCTTATTGCGACCCGGATTTCACGCCATTTGCAAAATCGACCACTGGCTCCCTGGAAAAACTTGATATCCTGTCATAAACCCTATCCCTATTCTTAACTCTGAGGGCAAGAACACTAAAAACTTTTCGTATGATCTTCTTGGCAGTTGGCACTTGGCAGTAGAAGGTAGGTACCTACCTACTTAGGTAGGTAGGTAATATAGTTAGGTTTCTATTGTATGTAAAGTACTATTAATATTCTGTGGCACGAGGTCGATAGCACGTGCTCACTCATAAAATAAATAATAATCTATTTCCTCGCAGTAGGTAAGTACATAAACGATGAATAAGATGATTTATTGTTTTCTTTGTAAGCGAACTGGTTCATCTAGGTAGGTATGTTCTCACCTAGGATTCACTCGCATTGTTCGTCACATTATATTATACTTGATAACTGATTACCTAGGTATCTTCTTCATTATTTGAAAATACATAAAATAGTAGGTACGTATACTCGTATAATATCATAAGCAGTCTACGTAGCGTTGGACCGTAGCAGCGTAGCGTAGCAGTCGTCAATCGTCATCGTCGTACACGTAGCTGTGACGTAGCATACCATGGTATAGATAGTAGTAGGCATAGCAAATTACTCTGTTAACATAATTTTATTCTGTGGTGGTGTGTAAAGCACATATATATACGGTTTTAAAATTTCAAATCCTTAAACATCAGCTGAGGTGTCCGAGTGGTTAAGGAGTTGGACTTGAAATCCAATGGGTTCTACCCGCGCAGGTTCGAATCCTGTCCTCAGCGTTACTTTTTTGCACGAGTATTCAATCATTTTGTAATTTTTTTTAGATGTGATTTAATATTCACGTTTATAAACAAGTGGGTAAACTCGTTAGGTTACTTTAATTTTATTGGTTAGGTTTTTTTTGCGATATTCTGAAAATCTTACAAAGGTTTAATATTCTGAGCTGTATGCTTTATGTTTTTTAGCAGGCGGTATTTAATCTATGAAACTCCCAAGAGTGAAGCAGTTAGTGCAAATATTTTAACTAATTCACTTACCTATTAATTAGTTTCTAACTACCTATAATATCTGTTATTTTGCTAAATTACAAAATAAATCTGACTCTACCTTTGCTGTACCTACCTATGTGCACAGTCTGCTGTTTTATTTGCTTATTCCTAGTAGACAGGTAGGTACTACTATTCACACACATACAGACTGATGCGTGCAAACCTTGCTTGTTGCGGGAATTCCCCAATTTGTGCTTACTTTTAGTTTACTTTTACCTACACCTTCATAGCTAAAGTCAAATATAATAAGTAGATATTTACGGAGGTTCTGTTAATGCAGTGGGTATCTGATGTGTCTGATGTAGTACTTACTAAATGTATCGTGGTATCTATCTATCTATATGGACAAAAGCTAATTTTATTGCTGTACCGGACGCGTAGGGCGGGCGGCGGCACTAGCGGGCGCAGATCGATAGCGGGCAAACCGCGGAGTTGTGTCCCCGGCCAATATTGTTGACAACCACCACCGAATGGTTGAAGCTGGCTCAGAATCTACAAAGTCATCAATTAGTGGGTGTAAGTTGTCACTTGGTTCAAATTCAACCATTGTATATTTGTATGAGGGATGGAGTTGTGTGTGGTGTAGTATGGTGTGACAACTTTTTTTTATTGAGCCGCTGCTGGTCCAACTCTGTTGTGAGCTAGCTGGTACCTCTCAGCTTTGCATCTCGAGATATTCCACTCAAGTATCTCATCGACAATTGAATATTCCGCATTCCCGCCTGCACTCCTCAGACCCCATAGATAGAGCATACTCGTGTTCTGCCACTGTGCATGCCACAATAGAATTAGCGTCTGGAATATCTCGTTACTGAAACACTGGCAGGCACTATATTGTGCTTCCTAGAACTATAGCTTTATCGGATAGTCTACTTATATTAGACTAGAAGGTTTTTTTTTATCTGTAAAGACGAAGAGGTTTTACATAAGGTACTTATTTCAAAATATTATTTTTACTTATTGAACTCTAAATAGCAAATATTGCTCTACCAAATACCTGATTCCGGGACTGGGTAGTGCAGATAGTCTATACGGACCGACTGTCTATGTGGCAAAAAGTATGAACGTCAAAAAGTGCAATCGTTGAAATGTACTTATTATATCATCATGGTCACAATGTTTTAGTGACAAATGGTACACATCTCAAAGTAAGGTTCTTTTAATGCTGCTAAATCATTATTGTAAAAAATAACAGGATGGCGCCACACCACCTCCGCACCGAGCTCAATTTTGCGGTACTTGAGCTCCAAGATCTAATCAAGGTTCGATCTCAGTTATAAATTCCGACACATAACAGTACTTCGCCTTCGTAACTTTGCAACGTGTCGTAGTTATTGTTGTGTAATCTGTGTCGGGCGGCAGGACACCGGGAGCCGTCCCGTTAAAAATAAACCAATTAAATAATGAAGGTTTACTACCTTACGGGATTATGGCGCGTCGTGTTAGGGCGGTGATGCACTTAGTTTTTTCATAAAAATAATGTATCATCAACCCATGAAAGTTATACTTGCACTGCTATATGGTACAGTTATTTTATCGTCGCACCTAAACATTCTTTCTACTTCCTCACAATTAGGTATACTGTACACAGGGACCACGAGCACCTCAAGCGTAAAAGAGCAATCTAAGTACAGCACAAGTTTTGGGAGCTTTTGACTATTTGTCACTATTTGTCACTTTTTTTAGAGTTTAGATCTTATACTAATTTTAATGATAAAACAGCTTTTAAGATTTTACGACTCCATTAACTTGAATATTAAAAACTCAAATTTCTAGGCGACTTAGGTAGATTTGTTGCTGACTACATTATGTAATAACTAAATAATATATAATATGCAATAACTAAAGATGTCGACTATCACATCGATCATCGGAGTTTGGGAATGCCAGTGTGGCGCCAGTCGCCACCTTATTTTTTACGATGGTTTGTCTCACGTCCACGTCTCAAACCGACGACGAATCGCGCATTCCAGCGAGCTGTAAGGTATTACCAGAACCTGCCAATTTTATTTATTTATTTTACACATTATGGCAGAAAATATAACAGAGCATGTAACAGCTAGCATCAGCATGTATTTTCATTCTTTTTTCTCGACAATATTTTTTGTTTAGATTGCTTGCATCTAAAGTAGGCTGAAATGATCAGGTGATGTGTGTTTTCATGAACTCGCATTTATTATAAGTAAAGCGGTCTAGTAACTGAATGCCGACTTTATGCAATATTACTATTTTTGATTTTGATGTTGTGAGATACAATTCAGCAATTATGATTGCCTACTAAATAGAATAAGGACCAACTCTACATATTGTAGGCTTAGTAATATTGTTAATTTAGATTTACCTAACTTTACAACCGTGCAGCATGAAACTCAGTGTAAGCATCTTTGAGGTATGGTAATGGTAATTTACCAACTTGTTGGTAAAACCTATTTAAAATTTATAACATAGGTAGGTACAATCAGCATCAGAAGTAGATCACTTTTTTATATTATCGCTGGCTTTTATTTTTAGAGTTTTTCACTTGCAAACTTTTTATACAATACCTAGTAGAGAAAGGAAATGAACGTTTAGTGCTACCAAAATTTTTAAATTTTTTTTCTTTATTACAATGTCATGGTCATGAGGAATAAAGTCTCATTATTACTTATGATGTTGACTGTACTATCTTTTACTGCTAGAAAATAAATGATTCCTCAGATGAGTCCGGCATCGTTGACCGATATTGGACACTGTCCCGAGGGAGCACTATCGGATAAAATGTCTTTTCGTAGCTGAGTTTTCGTATTTTTCTTCGTTTCAATTCCAGGTATTACCAACAACTCTTCGGGGAGCTGACGATCCTTCTTGCTATTTAGGTCACCATTTTCGTTGAGGAACGGTTATTGTCTACTATTTTTTTTATATTATCTGGATTGTAGTGTGACTGAGATTTTATAGATTTTTTCTCGATTTCGGAACTAGAAGACGGTTCTAAATGATTGTTGTGATTTCATATCAGGTATTTTACTCAATATTTTTTCTTTGATTGAATGATATATTTTTTTGCGTGAAAAAGAACTTAAATAGACGAATAAAATGAATTATGCCTAAAGTTGAAACCACATCCTCGATGATGCATCCTTTTGTCCATTTTATCATATTTTCAAAAGGTGATGCAATAAAGACAAGAGTGCAGTGAGCTTCGTGCTGTCGGCAGGTACTTGCCACCATCGCGTCAGTCAGCACTTTGCTGACGCAGCGCAGCGCAACGCTGACTCGGCACAGCATGTCAGAGCGTATCACGATACTGGCTGATACTTGTTAGGTAAGTCGTTCCAACTGTCCAGTAAGTACCTACCACTGACTAATTGATTTGGTTGTTCAAACCAAAGTAAATGCAGTCGTAAAATATTACAGGCAGCTCAACCATTGAAATAAATACCTACCTAAATAATTAAATATGTAAAGATTTAAAGATCTACCTAAACCCTTGCAAAAGTTACATTATAAAATAGTTAAAAGCTCCCCAAACATAGTAACTGTACCATGGTTTAACAAAGTTTCAAAAGTGTATTCAGAATTTAAATCACAAAATGCTTAAAATAAAGTAACATAGTTACCTTACTTATTTATAGGTTGTGTTGGCATGGCAACGGCCATGCACGATGAAGGTAATGTAATGCTTTATGTAATCGTTACATTACCTGCACTCTAGCATTTTTCACTGATCTACACTGCATTTACACGCACTGCACGCGCATACGTTAGTAGTATGCTAATACTTTCAACTTATTTATTTGTATATTATACAAGTAGAATCATTAAATTAAATTAATTAATAATTCATACCGGTAATATCAGTCCGATATCAGTTCTTAAAGTCTGGACGGAGTTCACAGGTACTGGACAGCAAAAGTTTGGCTCATTCTGAAGCATAGAAATCTCCCAGTTGAAAATAGCAAAATGAATAAGGTTAGCTATCTATTTACTTACCAAATTTTTTACTGTCTGATTTTCATCGACTTTATTGAAAGATATTCTTTCGCGAAAGCTGGTTAGGTACATAGGCACGGTTAACTTTACACGTGATGAACTTGAATGGACGCAGTGTGCCGCTGTAGTTAGGTACCTACTACGTGCTACAAAAACTTTTTTGATTTTTTCATTTAATTTATGTTTTTAATACAAAAGACTTCAACGCGCACGATGCAGTAAACACTAACTGTTACACAATTACACACTTTTAACCCTGTATTTCCGATAAGTCGGAATATAATTTTTTAGTACTACTTTGGGCTCGATTCCAGTCATCATCGTAAAACTTTTAAATGCTTCACTTTCTACAAAATCGTGTTATCGTTGTAGCCGGGGCGGGGCGTTCACCAACTAAAGTAAACGTTCCTTTGTAGCCAAAATTCCGTAATTTTCTTGCTCAAGTTTGCAAACTGCATAGTTCTAGATACAACAACTACCTCCTCTGAACAACAAATACTCGACGTATTTAAGTACTCCGCCAAATTGAGCCTGAATATTTCATGAGTGTTCAGCACACCGATTCAGGACGGTGCATAGTGCCTTTGCGTTTGAACAAACAACATTTTAAACATTAATAATCCTCACAGCACAACTTACAGGCATCCCTAGTTGCAGTTATGCTGTATAAGTTATGCACCATACATGGAAAAGTTCTTGCTAAAATACAGTGCAAGTACAGTGTAAGTAGGTCACTGAATTATAAGTAAATATAGAAGTTTTTTTTTGTTTATATTTGACGTTGTATGGAGAATGGATCGCAATTATTGATAACTGAACTGAGACTTATGTACTCCGCAATCCCTAGTTTCAAGACAACTAATCAAGGTTTTCATCATTTTGAGTACAAAAATTCGATGGCTTGACCATGAAACCATGAAATAAACATGAATTTACAACAAACAAACCGCTTCCTAAGTTTATTTAACGCTTGTTGCGAAAGGCATTATTTAAACACCTTAGCTAATCGGATAAAAACTTGCAAACTGGTACCTAAACAATTATATAAAAATTACCCATTGTTGTCATTAGTACGAGGCGACTCCATGATTGACGATGTTCTAAGAGCCTGCCATGACAGAAATGTAAATTAAAACTTTATCTACCAAAGAAATAACATAATTTTTTCTACCAATGGAGCTCATTCCTATGTCTGCAAAATGAGCTACTAATTCTCTAATCGCCTGATTTTATGTCACCGACCACGGCCACCACATCAGTAAATCTCAACGTTTCACATGATGTATCCAAATCATACCAAATGGTTTTATTATTAATCCTCGAGAAGTAGTTAGTTAATAACATACAAGTCACAACATAACTTCAAGATCGTCTCAGGCATTGTTGACCGCCACCGAGATCTGCCACGGATGAATGGTTCCGATGCGGATGGTCAGTCGGTGACATTGACAGATAATGACATTCTTTCAGAGGAGGGTCCATGGAGACTCTTTCTGTTACGAAAAGTCTTCAGTGAGATGGTCCTACAGGGAGAGCTGTTGACCTACTTTGGAAACAAGATAGGGGGTGGCAACTGGGCATTAATTAACGTCCCTGAGCTGCTCTACATTTTACGGTACCTATAGTTTGTTTGAAATTGCATGAATTCTCCTAGATTAATTTGCTTCGTAGGTACTATGTAAGGACCGCAGCATCTAATTCCCTTTAAAATATGACGCGCACACGGCAAAGAGTATGGCAGTAGGTACATGCAGACTCGTTGAAAATAATAGTCCGTTACAATGACAAACGCGGATTTGTATGATACCATGCAGCAGCCAAACTGGTAAGGGTCAGGATATCGCAGAGTCATCCTGCAAGCTTCCAGGCAACGGCGGTTGAGGCAGCGGCCGCGTCGGCGTCAGCGTCGCGCGGCAGCACAGCGGCGGCAGCACGGGCCGGCACTCGCGCAGCGACCCCGGCCTGGCGCGCACGTCCCGGCATGGCATCCGCGCCTCAATAAATACGCGACAGTGCTGTGAAACACGCTCCTACTGTCCACCGCTGTAGCCGAGTGTCTTCTATAACAACACGATGAACCGGTAAGTGCATTTTATAATAACCCATTGTTGCATGCGATGAATAATTCGTCGGAAACGCGCTCGCTTTTCCCGGCGTTTTCTTCGTTTTCGCTCCGGAAAATGGAAATGTCCTGCGTCCTTCTTTTCGGCACGTTGTTGCTGCGGTGAATATTTGCGTTCATAAATTACTGCGCACCTTTAAAGTTTACTTACGCTCGCGATGTTTGTCTTGATGTCGGTACAGAATAGTGAATACAATGATGTGATTAACTATTGACTCATCGTGGATCGAATCTGGATTCGATAAGACCCTTGAAAGGCTGCGGTCCAGGGTTACACGTTTTTATGGTCGTTCTGTATGTGCGCTCCTTGCAATAAATCAATTTCGTCTACGCTACTCCTATACCTACCTAGGTTTATGTGTATAAGTGTACATATAATGGTTTGTTATCCTCTAGCAATGAAATAGGACTTGCCTAGTCAGGGCATGTTTAGTTATACGAGCTCATTTGTTTGTATCGGTCGCTAAACAGTCAGCGGGGCCACCGGCATGTGGCAGGCGTATCGGCATCAAACAAGGTGATTGACAATGATACGTAGATATTGATGTCGTCTTGTTCATAGTAGAGTCGGGCAGTGACACGGAAGGTAGAGCAGCAGACTGATGCCATTGGATTAGAAAAAAACTGTGAATAAGGATTACGCTCTCATCACACGTCGATCGTCTTTCGAAGGCTGTTCGACTTCGTACAAGGAATTTTAATTAGTGACGCAATGACCTCTGCTCGGTTTTTTGCATAACGATCAAAAAACAATGCAATAACCTGTTGTATCATCGTTGCAAAAAGTCGCAGAAAATGCGTGAGTCAGGCCGGTTATCCTTGGAGCGAGTGGACAGAAATAGATTCCCGCATAGGGCTGGAGCTAGGCGAGACTGCTCCTGAGTCGTCCACCCGCCGCGTCGAGCATCCACCCTCCCGGCGCGGCGCGGCGCGGCGCTGTCACTCTACTTGAGTATTACAGCAACTGCGTTCACGGGTCGCTGGATCCTCGATTAGAACTCGTATAAAATAATAAATGTAGGTTACGATTGTGACTGGCGTCGATTTGCGCCGCGTCGCTGATCGCGCCAAGAAGCGGCCAGCGCCAACCCGTTCGCTGCCATATCTCTTTGTATGCATGCAGATAAGCGGCGACAAAGGCGGAGCAGTTAGATTAAGTTTATAATGAGTTTAATAAGTCATCAGCGAGCCGCGGGTAAATGCCCCTAGCGTAGCTTATGCAATTAAGATCATCGAATTATCGTGCCGCGGCGGCGGCGGCGACGCGGGCGCGTGGCGAATATTAAAGTTTCGTATACGAACGCAGATACTTGCGCAACATAATCGCAGTTACACCGCGCGAATCGTGAATACACTAGAATACACCTAGACAGACGCTATTCGACGCCGCGACCCCCGCCACCGTGTCGCAAGCGGCGCTTGTCGCAGTTACGGCTCACGCAAACAATTGAAATGAAGGGTGCGATCGTGCCAGGGGACGGTGGTGGTGCATCGGTGATGCCGCCGGTGCGCGAGCGCATAGCAACGTGCGTGCATCAGACACCGCTCAACAACGAGAGCTGACGCGTACATTACAATTAGCATACACTCGAATAGATTATGTGAGTCGCGAGCACAACTTGAGACGGCACATCCT
Source organism: Eulithis prunata (assembly GCA_918843925.1). NCBI lineage: Eukaryota > Metazoa > Arthropoda > Insecta > Lepidoptera > Geometridae > Eulithis > Eulithis prunata. Next base: position 10,692,642 of record OU974010.1, read on the forward strand.
GTGTGTGGAGAACGGTACGGCTCTGCCGATAACTCGCAGAATAGCTTTCGGAATCACGTTCTGATGACGCATGCCTTATTATATGCTGATACGACAGGCATTTGTATTTACAAAGTTCGTGTCAGAGAACAAGAAGTTGGTAAAAAATGCACCAAAACTTTAAAAACGTTGAGGCACCAATTGAGTTCCTAATGCACAAAATGTTGAAATTTTTCCACTTGGTAAGTCGAGTCTTAAGAGAGTACGCAAACACAGATTCTCATCCAGCGCTTTATCTATGATATTTTATAGTGCAATCCATTAAAATGAAGTAGTTAACTGTTCCATACATTGTAGGAGCACCTCAATGTCGTCTGTTGCAAAAGGAAATGAGATAATAACGACAAAAACGTCCCATTCACGCGAAGCGAGGGTCTGATTCCGGCTTATTTGGAACATTCCCGGCGCCTAAAGATGAACAGACAATACATCCTCGACAATGACTTTGCTTGTACTTCCACTTTGTTCTCAACACTTTGTGAGATTTTCAATTATCCTTTGTTGTGATTTTTTATTATTTCTCCGAGACATGGATTGGTAATTAATATTTTAACTGCTGGACTCAATAGAAAATATCACTCAATAGTATCACTCTACAGAAAATTCGCATAAATTAGGCATTGGCGGTGCAATGAAGACTACTTGCTACTCTATTGAAGGTCAGAGCCACTAAACCGTCTGTGCAGGCCCCGACAGGGTTTACTAGCTCTGATGTTAAAAGGAGGGCAATTGCAAGGGTGCTTTACGCTGCAAAAGTGAAGGCCTAAATAGAATATGGGTTAGAATAGGATAGAAAAAGATAAAGATTTCCCCCTCCACTTTCGACGAGCGCTATTAAACCGTGTCGATGCCAATACTATATTGCAGGCCTTACTAAAGACTTGCTCCATTCCAACTTGACACAAGGCGTCGCAATGTCAAGGTATTAAAGCAACAACATTGTTAAAGAACAATGGATGGTCGCCAGAGGAGGAGCATCTGGAGGCATTGTCCATCGGCAGGAAGTGAAAGTGCGCTGGAGTTGCGTCATGTAATGTCTAGTTTTTACAGTACTCTTTAGTATCGGTAGTCGGTGCGTCTAAGATGGAAATACTTTGTTCGGTTATTGTGCCATTGATTGGTTTGATAACTTCATAAAGCCTTGCTTTCCACGTCCAGATTAGAATATCCAAACGGTATGCGCTGTCCGTCAGCGTCCTAATGAATGCTGAGCCACGCGCGCTCTCTACTGCCACTATAACATACAGAGTAAACACACCAATCATTTTATAAATATTTTTAGGATTTGAAAATGATTTTTTATCAAACGCGAACCCAACCCTGGTTACTAAAAAACTCGTGTAAGCTTGCAATAGTTACACCGTCTTTGGTTTTTTTCGATTGTTAGTCAATGCAAATGAAAATACACGGTGTAACTATGGCAAGTTATCGTCGAGTTTAGTAATAATAAGAACTCTTTTGTAAAACAGGGATAGGCATTTTTTCTGATGGTGTATGGTTCACATTATTTGTTTCGCATTTGTTTTGAAATCGATTCAACCATTTCTTGAAATTCCTTTTCGGCTTACATTTGTAGCAAAACAATAATCCGCACCTCCTCTATGAGTCTGTGGTATGGTATGGCATGTGAGGAATGGCCGTGTTTACGAATTGAATACCATATAAAATAGCTACCCGTTATGTTTTTAAAATGTGACTAAGATGTGACTAATTAGCATATTATTTATTGTTAATTAACATACTAAACTCCATTGCGGAACTATTTTCGTATTCCTAATTACAGAGACTTTCAAAGGATAACCGAAGTTACCAAAAGGTTTAGAAAACGTAGATTTTCTTTAGCGCTTGGGTTTCTACTGGTGACAGATAGCTATGGAGTGGCAAACAGATTACAATTAGCTAAATTCACAAGGCACGCCTCTTGTCAGACACTAATGAAGTGACTGTGTCCGGAGGAAGCAGAAGATTGGTTACTATTACGCTGTAGACATTACCCGACATTGTAGTACTTAGGTACTTAGTAGGTAAGGATTGTCGACGATTTCTAACTTTTATTACCCATAGAACTAGTGGTGAATAAACCACTGGCAAAGATGAGGCCGCCTTAAGTACTTCTTTCGTGCTTTTTGGTCCATTATGTTCAATAGTTGACTCCTCACTTTTCAGCCGTAATTACGGTCACCGTTTTGCAGAAACCCAAAGCTACGTGTATTAGTCATGCTCGTGTGAGATTTTAGGATAAGGATAAAAGTTATGAAATACCTAGCCAGTGAGTGTACCAGCGTAACAAACGAGTAAGCCCCTTTCGTAAGAAGCGATGCCAGCTCAGTCAGCCAGCGAGTTTATATACTTCTAAGTTGCAGCTCTAGTTGTATGAGAGTTCTGCATAGAAGACATGCTTTCATGCATCAGGTGGGCCGTCGGCTTGTTGCATCATATACTTAGTTGCATAAAATAAATAAAATAAAATAAATTTATTTGCACGAAGTATGGTCATGACGTCATATTAAAGAAATATTCTTGGAAATAAATAATGTACATGCAGCATAAGATGTACCATCACCTACCTACCTACAATATAAGGACTTTGTTTTAGAATTCTGTAATTTAATAAACTCATTAATTGCATAGAAATTATTTCAATTTTATTAAATTACACAAAACTTCGTACGACACACGAGGACTTCCTGATTGATTGAACAGTTGTAAAATTATTTGGCGTAATAAAACAACCACCACCAACTGCCAACTGGGTACACCTACGTGGTACCTCACCTACCTTCGTTTTGTACAAATAATTGACGTGTGCTATCTCTCCGCTATTTAAAGTCCAGAATTACAATGATTAACAGTTTTGTTATTGTATAAAAATAAATGATCTAGTATTCTGATTGTTGCAGTAAGATCGCTACCACGAATAAAACCACATTGTTATAGCGTGAGCCACTTACAGGACCGAGGGACATGCTCCATTTGATAACACGTTTTAGCATTACGCCCTTACAAACAGCGTTTGTCATCTCTTGCGATTCCATTCAGCCGGAAGCACGCACTGAATGCATATAACCAAGCAGTGCCGAAGCATACTTTCTATGTAGCTTAACCGCAACACGTGCTCAACACAATGTCGAGACGTTTTAAAACAATTATTGCAATTATTTTACAATGCCAGTGACGACAGAAGGTGTACAGAGAGACCTTTTCATTGGCCAACCTCCAGCTCCCAATTATTGCTACCAGTTGTAACATAGCTTTAGTTCGGCTATTTTTTTCTTCAAATGTAGATAAACATGCAGTGCACGTTAGTCAATTTAAGTTTTTGATGAGGTTTTGGGCAAAATCATGAATTATTTAAACTCTCGTAGCAGTCGTAGCACCTTGCTACGCGCCGGTAACAAATCACTTTTATTTGATGACTTTTTATTTTATCTCAGCAAATGATGTTATTGATCTCTGCCTACGTTTTTGGGAAACTGGCATGATACTTGAAGTTATATTTATGTTTCCTATTTTCTTCAGAATATAAATTTTATCTTTAAAGTTATCGCTCAGAGAATAGTACGTCAAACGGTATTCAATGAACGGATCTAATGAACACGATTTACGCGTTGCATTCCTGGCACACGGTTGGATTCCGCGCAGCCCGGCCCGGACCGGACTAACCTAACACAATAGATGGACGTGTCCACTTCCCATGGAATTTTATCAGTTCATCTTCGTATTGTTCTGTGCGCTACCGTGTATTAAAACCGGTACATATAGATAGATACAGTTGCTTTAGTTTTATTGAAACTAATTATCGCGAAGCTTCTTCTTATTTCCCGTTATTTATTATATCTCATACCTATGCTACAGAATGAGATTAATTAATTCTAAGGAAAGATTTGTCTAACTATGGATGCAGTTTTATAGATGTCGTCGAACTATACAGTAACAGTTCAATAAAAAGGCAAGATATTTGAGTAATAGCCCATTTTGGTATCGTAGAGCGCAGATTGATGAGGATAGTCCACACAATGCCGAGAAAAATAGCTGATCCTATACCAGTGTATATAGAGCTCTCAAGTTGGGATGTGGATGCTTTATGTACACACATTGATGCCAATAAAGTATTTATGATTTATTTATGATGATTATGACTTTGGGTATCTTCCTAGTCATTTGATTCGCTCAGACTGTAGCAGGTAATTGACTTGAAACTGTTCCGAATATACTTACGTAATAACGTATACAGATTTGTTGTACTGATATCAGATACAGTCATTGTACCACATTCATAAAATGCAGTGTATTTGACAACAATACCCCATACATTACATACAGTCAGTCGGTTAGCCAAGAAGGCAGTGACTCGCTGGTGAAGTGAGTCAAACGTTAGCGCCAGTGATTCACAGTTCACTTTTGTTATTATAAAACACAGTGATGTCGATAATCGTACTGACATATTATTATATTTATTTATAGCTCCTACTTAGCTAGGATTCAGTTTAGTTCAGCTGATCTAAAGTAAACATGTGTCAGAAAAATACACTCATTTTAGGTTACACCTAATAACTTGTGGTATAATAATATTGCCATGAAAAAATAGTTTTGATGTGAAATTTGGAGTTTGTCTGAAATAATTGAGTCCATGTCACAGAATAGATGATATAGGGTACAAGCCCACGTGTAGCATTTATCGACGCTTATTGAATCAAACATGACCGTAACAAACTGAATTGTATTTGTACGTAGATACTAGTACGATTGATATACTCTAGCTAGCTAGTGTACAGTAAACTCCAAGGTATCATGTTGTGAGTTGGCTGCCTTTATGTTTAGTAATGAAGAATCTAAGTGATTCGTTTACGGTACAAAGCGATTCTTGTAATTTCATAAAGTAAACCATTTTAATAAGATGATTCAAAGTTATATATTTATGGTTTTGTAGTGATATCGACAGAGGAAAAATTTGAATAAAAAAAATACAAATATATTTTACCTAAGTTTATTTTCCAAATTATAGTAGCTATATACGAGCATTTAGGTACTTTCCAAGCTATTTTCATCACAACCTCTTTTGCTTTTGTCTTCATAAATAATAATGATACTCTTTGATTATAAATAAAGGTTGTGCGCCTGAAAATCTCTTCATTAATTAGGACGGCGGCGGCGGCGGCGGCGGCGGTCCTTTGATGTAATATTAGGCAGTGAAGCCTCGCGTTACGGCCTCGGCTGACTCTTTTGAGCGGTATAATTTTTTCAGCTTCTACCCACGCTTCACGGTAATATTAGCAGCGACCTTAGCGTACATAACTTGATCTGAACAAAAATATAGTGACTTAAGTACACAGTTTCCGAGATTATGTTCAGTCTCCTGCCCCTGAGCTAAGTTGACGTTCTATAACGTTAAAAATGAGATTTTGTTAGATATATAATTAAAATATAGTATAATTTCTTGTACATAACAAGAGAATGTCTTCACAGTCTTTGTCCGTCTGATGACTGATCACTTTCTTGTGCAAATGTTGATCACAACACTGAGACTTGTACCCACACCTGTAACCTACTGATCCACTAAACTGAATGAGTACGTGCAAACAAACTACAAACGTTACAATTTAGGAAGCTCCATTATTTGGTAGGTATTTGTAGAGCTGGCGCACGGCGCGATAATAAGGAACATTCACAGATTATACGGTTTAGTAAATAACTTATGTAACGTCATAAATCAATTATGAATGCCCGTGTTTTCCGATAAACTGTAAGTATAGCGCAACATCAGAATCTGCCAAACTGGTTTACAAAGTCACATGTTGCCGGCCGGCTCGCTTTGGGAAATACCCAAAACTTTCGTTAACATGACTCACGGCCTTTGTCTCCATTAGGCAGTACTATTGACACAAAACCCTCGCGAGAAAGTACCGAAAACGGAGCGGAAGGCTCTAACTGACAGATAGGGGCCACTGCATCAAACTAACTGTATCAGATATTAGTTCTAATGACTAAACTAATGCATCTGAAGCCCCGTTACGAGCACGAAGTGGTCATGTATAGGAGTTTAAGTTTTAAAGTGCTGAAATTATGATATATTTTTTATCGTGCGCGTGCGCAAGGAGGCCGCGTTGATTGACGTTCGTGGCCGCGGGTGAAAGTGTACGGGACTTTAGCCTGCTCTCTGTCGCTCTCTTGGACATTGGTCAGAGCACAAGGCTTTGTGCTGTGCTCTGTGGGTCAGAGGTTACTATTTTTTCTAAAATATGGGTCACATTATTCAAGCCCTGACCATTTTAGCCCTTGATTATGTTATGATATGACTAAAGTAAGTGTTTTTAAAAAAAATCTTTTATCTGCCTGAAAAATAGCAGTAACCGAATATAGAAACACGTATTGTATTATAAACTAGATGAATCTATTGCACAAGATCAAAGCTTTAAGAACAGTGCGTCGTCGCTCATATTTTGATTGACTACACTCAAATAGGTAATAACTGTTGTAATTGCCGCTATAGCAGGGTTTAGCTGACCCAATTTTGGAAGGCGGAAGCGATAGCAAACAACAAAGAGGGTAGTTAAATTCAGTCAGTCAGTCTGAATTGGTCGTTTAGCCAAAATTGGTTGCATTGACTGTAAAATAGATCCGTCTACGGAGTTTGTGGACATTTGATGTACCTAGAATTTGAATTTTACTTTAGTTTTTCTAGCATTTTATAAGTTCAATGTTATCATAATAACTAGAGGTTTATTTCAGAAAATAATAAGTCCTCAGTACAGACATTATACATAATATATTAGCGTACCATTTAGCTTGAAGTAAAACTTTCATGTATCAGTTTTAAGATTCTTACAGAAGTCTATGAGGAATTTTATTGGTTGACGTCACCACGTCGGCGCCGCCGCCTCCGGCGTACGACGCTAGATGTTGACAAAATGAGATGTAGGTCACGTCTTCGTCGCTAGGAAACTGTGAGTAACCAGGGTTTACCTCACATTGTCCGCCTTCGTATGAGGATACTACTAACTGCCAACTTACACGTTCATGGAATGAATTGTCAGTAAAGTAAGCAATAGATACAATATTGTATGAGATAAATTAATCAGACTCATCTTACTTTACTTTGCAAACAAAGTTTTGGATGCTCTAACTTTTGTGTTTATTTTTTGGTATGACGCAGTTATTCCATTACGAGAGTTCATTTGATCCTCGGAAGCCTTTTGTCTTTTTTATAGCTTCATCGCGCTAAAAAAAATTTTTGGAGTTTTCCTTATTTTTAGCGATTCTCCGAACTTAATCATTTTATTTTTGTTTGATTTCTTTCCAACAAGAAAAGCGGTGAATTTTAAAGTAGCCTATGCTCTTGCTATAAATTGTCAAACAATTTTCTTTGTAAGAATGTGATACCAAAACATCATGAACAGGGGGTCGCGACTCGTGGTCCCACTAATTTGACCCACTGGTGGGACAGTGTGTCGATTCAGTATTGAACAACCCTGAGCAATATTCCTAGAACCGTTCTGTGTCTCACAGCAGTAATATATGTAGCATGCTTAAGAATAAAATTGATCGCGTACAACAGTGTGATCTAGCACTTATGTAAGTGCACTCTAGACTTATTCGGCGTGAGAATTAGGATGTCTGAATTCAAGTCATGTCGAGATCAAAATGCTCAGACACTATGAATTACCAAACTGCTATACGTATGTAGAGTAGTTTTAGCCACTTTCATTGATAGCACTTTATCAGTGATACATTACATAGTTATGTAAATACATATATTTTACACACAGTTAACTACACATTTTCTTTGAATTAGATATTTTTGAAAAAAGAATACAAAATGTTAAATAGGGTGGGTCTATACACCAGTATTTTTTAGTAAATTTTAAGTTTTATAATGTGTGTAGGTACACTAGGTTAGGTACTAGGGGTTGGTTGATACATAATTATGTTTATGATCGAACAAGTTATATCAGTGGAAGAGACGTGCTTTGCTTGCTTGTCGGGATGCGTGACCCACGACTATTTGACGGCTGATGACGTAATTCATCGATTCAATGCAAATGACTGTGTGATCCTTTATTCCCATAACATGTGTGTTATTTTGGTTTTTTGGCCAATAATGAGAGGGACACATACAAGTCAGGATCTTACGATGGTAGAATTGCTTGTGATACGAAACTGTCGTGTGAGTAATCGATTTTCCCTTTTTTTAAGTATCAAAAATAATGATTTGCGAGACTCGTCACCTTGTGGTTAGGACTAAAGTCGTGATGACGAATTTTGTTTCCTTTTACTAGATAGAGTATGATTTTTAAAGGTCAATTTAAGCCAATAATATGTGCAGATTCGACGACTAACTTAACACATTGCTAAATAGCCGGTCCTTGGTTCGAGGAAGCCGTTATGTCAATTCACGTAGGATTCACAGAATGGTTTGTCATCTCTCTTGGTTGTTGGAAACTGAACAAAGTGCAAGATTATTACGGGTTAAAAATGGGTTTGGCTTTCCTCGGCATGAGTTCAGAGTTAGAAAATTTGATTCTCCATACAATGTCTTATAGCTCATTTCTTTCCACTGGTTTTTTCATCATGAGTGAAAAAGCCAGCATTACGTATCTCTTTTTCGTTACAATAACTATAATCTTTTTTAAATTAATGAAGCCATCAGTCCTGCAGTAAGAGTTTGTACAGAAACAAAACTCCATTGTCCAACCAGAGTGTCCATGTCAACCGTGTTGTGTTTGAAAACGAAAGTGTTCAGTTATTTAGAAGACGGCATTGAGGTGACACAGATAGTCTTCTCTGCAGTTGGATTGGGCACACTCGCCCCGGGCAAGCTGGGGAGTTTCTGGGTAAGGGGTAAAAAATAGAGTTCTTTGTTTTAGATAATGAAACATTACTTGTTAGTATTTTTTTAACTTAAATGCTTCTAAAATATGAACAATATACCCCAAGTCACCAACGTGGGACGTTAGTGCAGATCTCATTCCCCCACGACGAATTACAATTACAATTAGAATGCTGGTCTACCATGAGTAAATGCGTAATGCAGAACCTAGTTTGGATTATTTTTTGATCAAATATCCCATGTTCAATGCAAAGTTTTCTCGTCTCAAAGGCATTGAAAATTACATCATAAGATTGCTATACAACCTGCAGTGACATGACAGCCCTATCGCCAGCAGACATTCAAACTGCCGACATCCGTCCGGAAGCCTTTGTCGCCCTTTCAGCAAACTTCCTTTTCAGCTTTGAGTTCTATGTTTGCGACATATTTCTGAAGACTCGAATGCCCATGCGAGTTTGAATCAAACGTCAAACTGAATCGCATTTACTCTAGGAATCGTTTCTAGTGATCAAAGATAAAAAACTAAAAGTAACTGGCAAGAAATACGACGCACTTAGATAGGTACAGTCAGTATCAGAAATTGATCACTTATTACAAAATTCTTTCTTAGTATTTCACTTTCCCATTGATTATTAGTTAGAAAAAGTCAATGAAAAAGTCTTTAGTTTCAGTCATACAACTTTACTGAAACTTGGTCTTCTCACCATCTATAATGGGAGGGAAATTACGTGATTTTTGTTTTTATTTACTATACGCGAGTCTTCGGACAATCTTGTCTATCGTCATGACACTCATAGTTTAGATGGGTTATTCCCATCGAGCCCACCGGCTGGCCCACTGGTGGGGCCGCTGGGAAAAAAAATCCCAACGAGCCCACCATGGCTCTACCAATGATGAAAGGGCTGCTACTCACATTTTAATCTCTGTTCGTAATCTCGTAGCAACATGTCAGCTGGCAGCCCTGTCTGCTAGACATGGACATTGAAAGGTATTTCCGTTCGCGAGTGCCCCTATTGTCTCCGATTATGAATCCACGTTTCCGCGTCTCCCTTCCTTTGTGCACCGCAGCATTACAAAATATTTCTACAAAATGTGCCTAGAATTTGTCACTGGCCTTGTCATGTCTGTTTGTCTAACATATTTACTGCCAAATATGTTATTTTTAAGCAATCTTCTTTAAAATTTGACCGCATACTACACAAAAAAACACCCATTTGAACCAAACTGTTTAGTTGAACCTAATGGCGGTGGATTTTTTGTCTATGTACTATATAGACGATCACGATCCGCGGACATGCGATGCCTCGATCAATTTTACGGCAGATTCCATGAACCATCTCTATAACGTAAAAACGTTAAATATATTCTAGGTACCTAATGTGCCTTAAAATATAAAAGCTTAGGTCAAGCGCAAGATTATGATACAACATTTTAGATTAGGAAGGTACTTTTGATTTGTTTTCAGAGTGGTTGCGTGAGAGAGCAAAGTTCTGAAGTTTTGTAACCACACCTAGTATTTGAGTATTATTATTAACTAGCCGTCTCCCGCGGCGTTGCTCGCGTTAGAGTGTGACTTTTCAAAATTCCTTTCTTAGTGCGCCCCTACACTATATAAGGAACCTACCTTCCAAATTTCATACCTCTAGGACTTATGGTTTAGGCTGTGCGTTGATTCTCTGTCAGCTTCAAAAGAGTTTTATATATATTGATGATTATTTAATTAATTAGTACAGTCCGATCGGACTGATCTTTCTCTAAATCAAATTGAGTTGCCAAACACAGATTTTCCTCAATTATAAATAACACAATATTGTGATTAGTATCCACAATTAGCACGTAATAACATATTTTGATTCGAGTTAAAAAACACACAATTGTGAGAATAAGTATAAATACAAATCTTCCGCATAAAGCGTTCTACTTGATCCTTATCGGGAGAATCTCAGCGCATAGCTAATAATATAACTGTGCACTGTGATAATGATAATTATAAATGACTCGAATGCGGATGGTGATCCCAGTACATAATTAGATGAGCAATAGTCCTGTCTCACACTTATAGGCGAAACTCTAATTAATATCTGCATCCTATACAAAAATCATTTTAACTTAAAATGATGCTTGCTTTGCGTCAAATAGTAAAGAAGACGCAGTATGTATTTGCAAGAAAAGTATATAAGAATTTTATTAGTTAGTCCCATAGCACAAGCTTTACTTAGTTTGGGACTTGAGGGCTTCTGTTAAATGTACTAGATATTTATTTATTTGTATGTACATACTCTTTGAATGCATTTAGTATCTCTATCTATACCCTCTAGCGAGTAAAAAAACTATTATACTTAGTGGTTTTAGATTCAAATTATAAGGTTTAGAACAGCGCGCGTGCGTGAGGTGTTACCAATTCGTACGCGGTAACCATCAGTGTTGAAGAGAAACTTCTGTAATAGAATTTCTAATGTGCCTTCTATCAATATTATGTTCAGCAATAATTATGTATTCAATAAATGTCTTTGTATCAATCTTGTATCGATGATGCACGTTCTGTAAGTATTCCTGGGACGCTTTGTTTTGTTTCGTGGAGTCATAGTATAAATTCGTTGAAGATCAGTGTAGTTTCAAGCATTGGAAATGTGAGTACAAGTTGGTACGTAAAGCGATCTATAATTCGTTTCCTAGATTATAATAACGTGTCGTTGTATAAGAGCACTATTTCTAAGGTAACTCTCTAAGCTTTTCATAGTTTTCATATCTTAAGTCTCTTTCTGACTATCAATAGTAGGTAATACGAGTGAAATCAACCAAATATGAATACGGTAGAGAGGGTAAGGGCGCCGGTGTAATTACAGAGTGTTGGACGCAGTGCATTGCCTTACAGAGCACGTCCTCATTGGACTTGCTCTGTGAGGTAATGCATCGTTATAGGCAGAAGTTACTACTTAACATCAGGTGAGCTATCAGCTTCTTCCATTACCTTTATCATAAAAAAAAAAAATTATATTTAGTCGGTACTTTGTAATTAGTGAACACATGAGTAACTTGATTGAGGACATTTATAGTAGTTGGTAATTATGAGGTGTCATCGCGCCCGCAGCACATAAGCAATGATTACGCACGCACATAGTTGCATGTAAACCAGTCTTATAACTAGAAATTCTTGAAAATATATGTAAGGATAAAGGTGTTACTTTTAGTTTTATCTTTAAAGCCATGGCAGTAGGTAAATCTGTAAAATAATTGATGGAATAGGTAAAGTACACTCAACAGCAGGGATTTCTCTCAACCTAAGCCTGATTCTATTCGTAGAGGCTTCGTTCTAATTACTTAAATACCTTGTATTTTGTTTTGTAATAGCAGTGTCTGTCTAATACTTCTCTACCTCTATCACGAACAAATCTGACAGTCGCCGCGTTAACGTATTCGAGTTATATTGCGCGTCAACGCCAGCTCGACTCCCAACCGTTGTAATGTCACCGCGCAGTGTGTCTCAGATACGCTCGCATTACGATACGTTTGCGATTGTCACATTTATTCCTGATCAAGGCAGAAAATACAAAGTTGCGGCACTGTATAAGCTGCGTCAGCTGTCAGTATGTGGGTCATTGACAACGCGTGCTTCGGCCGTTAAACCTGCGCCTCGTACTTGGACCCCCGTCACCCATCCTGAACCTTGGAAAATGTGTAGGTCCTTTTTTGAACTCCAGCCATGAAGGAATGGTCAGCATTGTAATAACTAATAACCGTATTGCAAATTTTTTGGTTATATTACGTCGTGATACGTAATATAGAAGCGTAACTTGTTCTTTAATAATGGTAGCATCATACCTATTCGATTATTTTCTTATTTCATCCCGCTACAGCCAGGTGAGCCAGATGCAATTAGTAGCTGGACAACTGCGTGATTTTTTAAAGGACCCATATTCATAAAATTATATAATTTGTTACATCTAATTCAGTTAGATTCTATCACGATAGTATTGCATACTTCGCATAGCACCTGTCTCGTCCCTTGCCTCGCGTCGCGATGAGCGCATCCTTTTTATTTTTTTTGCATCGGAGGCATGGACCAGCCACAGATTAGTTAGCAACAACCAGGTAGAACTAGTCCCGAGGTATTTGCACGTAATCCTTTCTGGGCACAATGCTGAGATAATGACCAGGAATGTACTTAGGGCTGCCATAAGCACGTATCCGATGGGAAAAAACTTGCTGTTTAAATACAGACATCAGACAGTCGATAACTATTGGTTTTTATGGTGTCGAAGAACTGGTATAATACCATGATGAAAGTTCAAGTGCTGTTGCATACGTCGACATAATTTTATGTCTCTCTACCAGTTTACAAAAAATATCAAAACAAGAATGAAAAATTGTCTAGAGCCAAGGTAATTAATTTATGTAGAGTCGTTCACATTATTCAGCTTTACCATAAATAACAAAGTCTAATGTCGGGTTCAGCTACGAAATGAGTACAGTGGATAGGAGAACCTCAATATTCCAAAGTTTACATATCTGACGCGCACCTTGGTGTAGAGCAAAAGGGCCAAACCTTCACAACCACACTGGTTATTATACTTGAACCCATCCATTGTCTGTCGAGGAATTTGCACTAAAAGGTCGTTAACCCTCAACCGACGCGATCTAGATAAAAAGAATTGAGCCAGTTAATAGAACGACCCAGATTATATTGTAGTACCTTGTTAGGGGCTATTGTGTACTCTGTGCCTTTGTGATAAGGCTTTTGAAATATACACGCGGAGGAACAGCCACTTCGACTCAGTGTTTCTATTAGGCCAGATATCCGTTAGGCCGAATTACATCTTTAGTACGCAGAAAAAGATTTGAAATAATATTATTTTAGACTTTTTTCCGAGAATATATTTACCTAGGTAGGTATTACCTAGTGAAGACAATCATTACTTCGCAATGCTTTTAATTTCCTAGCAGTCATCATATTTATGTTTATCATCAATCATCATCAATTAGAGGTATGAAATTTGGAAGGTAGTAGTCCTTATGTAGTGTAGGGGTGCACTAAGAAAGGAATTTTGAAAATTCACACTAGAACGCGAGCAACGCCGCGGGCGACGGCTAGTAAAAGATATAATTACGGTTACATAGATAAACTAGTTGAGCTATAGAATCAGCATAAAATGCTGTTGTTAGGGATTGGCGGCGCTAGGTACCGCCCGTCACAATGCGCTGACGCAACGTGTGCGTTGTGACGTCAAATAACTACTTATTAGTTTCGTTTATCAGGTCGATTTCTCAATGTTTGGATTAGTTAACGCCATCATCTATTTTATTCAAATGTTTGCGATATTTCACAAAGTTCTATTTTAAATACTTACTACTTTTCTAGGAAATATCAACGAATAGGTACCTACTAGAAGCACGATGAAGAGTCTCGCTCAAGACTTCCTCAACGATCAATCCATCCAGTTATACGATTATTTATTAAATTTGAAGAAACATAGCTCTGCAAGACTGAAATAAAATTATAAAATAAAGTTACTGAAATATTCTCTTGAACTTAAAGCAAGTATTTATTAAGTGTTGTTGGATTAACTTCAAGAAAAAATGTAAAAAAAAAAGCTCATAAAGATCTCGAACCAACTGAGCTTTGCGCGTCAGTAAACATTGATATTGCTCTAAGCCTCAATATTGACTAAATCATTATTTACAACAAGCAAACATAAGGATCCTTCATGTAACCAAGCTACATCTAGGTTTGAGTAGACATCTAGCTACGTGTATAAATCTAAAACATGTTTTGGTAAACTGTGAGACGTTTTACGATATAATGCAATATACTGTGACCGCGGTATTATTTATTGATATTAAAATAATAGCGTTTGATTTCGCGGTGGTACATATTCGGTAAATCCGCAAGACGACACAGCACGGACTCTGGTTGGCAGTCGCGCCAAAAAGTCGTATTAAGGCCCAGCGAGGCGGGTGACAGCTGAGGACATTGCCAAACTGGGCAATGGCCACTAGCCTCGAACTAGATGCATCGTACGTTGACCCAATATTGACGTGAAATCATCGTTAAATAAATGAGAATGAACACTACCGGGTTAAGTCACTTTCGACAGAATGATAATGCTGTTTTATTCAAAACGATAGAATTTTCAGTGATTATAATAATGTACAACACTAAAACTTATGAGTTGAGATTGGTTTTCGATTTACTATTTCACAAAACCACTTAATTTGCGAAATTACAAAGTTATCTCTAAATTCCAAATAATCTGACATAGTGCCAACATAAATAAATTACTCTATGCAAAATTGTATTTTGATTGCAAAACTTGTGACTTGAGGCATCAGTATTTTATGCAGTAAAATATGTTTTTGTATGACATGTCATAGTGTCATTCTGATGATGTAATTTTTTCAATATTAGCAGTTTAGTCATTGTTATGTATAGTTGTTGTTATGCATTCATAGCACCTGGCTGGTCACATATAAACTTAAGGTAACTTATTGCAAAGCCAATCCATAACACTACCTCTTTTGTACCTGGAGTAGCCAGTTCAGGAGCCTTGAATGTGTGAATGTAGAGTACATTTCACACGCGGCTTGGAACCGTCAGAAAGGGTACTTTCACACGGATCTGATGAGTGATGAGCTGTTAGCCATCATCACCCATTATTCTATTGAGAGCAGCCGATTGGAAAATGACCGCCGCGGTCGTGCACCCAATGCCGGGTTGAGATGCGGACGCACTCGAGAAAACATTTAAAGAATTTAGTTTAAAGCAGTATCTTTAGTGGTTGTAGATTGATTTTTAAGAATACCTTAAAAACTCTTTTGATTATTACGAATTGACTTGCACGAGAATATCTGCCAACGGAGTCACTAGAAGACGAACAGTAGAAATAGGGTTTACGCTGTTTACACTACACACATACGGCAAAAAAATGTTTTTTGCCATACCTATTAGGTATGTAAGTATGTAAACAATAATTTTCTAAATAAATAGGTAATATTGAAGCAGTACATAAATGATCTAAGAGATCTTTAAAATAAATAAAATAAAAATAAAGACAAAACATTTTATTGTGCGAGCGTGTGCCCAACTTTACGACGCGGTCGTGACACGGCCCACGGTCTCGAGATCGGCGAAGCATTATCTGGAGCGATTGGATTTTATTCACCCAGATTGATCACTGGCCGCCCGTCTCTTATTTACCCCTCCTTCCGGAAGAAAAGACCCTTTTAACCCTTTCCACTCAATTGTTTTTCTGATTGAACTTTGAATCGAATATTTTGTATTTTCTTTGTTTTCATATCTTTTTTCTTTCTGCGTTGCTAGTGCTGTTTTTGACAGGTGTTTTGTTTGCATCAAAGTATGGGAACAAGTATTTATGTATTGCTATAAACGAGGTGTATAGAGGGTTGAGAGGATTGCATAAGCCTAGGTCAACGACCTCGCACGCTCCATTCTGCGCCCACGCACCTTGCACTACTTTTTTTCATGATGTGCACTTTTGTCTGCTGCCTGCCGAGTTTGCTCACCTTTGAATTATTCTTGTTCGTAAGCATCTTCAGCAAATAGATAGGTATGCCTTACTTAATCATTTTGAAAGTATTGTGCGTCATTAACCTACTTTGAGTGCAGTAAAGGCGCACCGATGCCGCGTCGTCGGTCTGTCTGCATGCGGGTAGATTTGGACTGCAGTTACCTTAAATAATTGTTACTTACATTGCATTGTGTATTTATTTTTAATGTTTTTGTTTCAGGTCAAAACTGGGCATGGCGTCGTCCTCCTGGAGCTACGCAGCGCTGATGGCAACATTCAATTTCTTAGCGTTAACTAATGCAGGTGCGTGCTGGGTTTATCCGTATTTTCTTAGAATTATCTTAGGCTATACGCGCACTTAGCGTCTAAACAAGCGGTGCATTTTCTGTATGACAAATTCAATTACTTTTATACTCGGCGTCTTTCGGTTTTTGGATATTTTGATTCATAACTTGGGCCAGGTTGGTGTGCTTGCATCCTTAAGAATTTGATTTCAGTTCAAAATGTTCAATCAGTGGTTTAATATTTTAGCTAGAGCTGCAAATAAATACACAACTGGCAATAAATGAGGTAATAGTGAGCCATCCATCTTCAATGCCACTTTTTACTGATGTTCAGAGTTGATATGATGACTTACAATATGAATGACCAAATAACTACATACCAAGTTATTTTCCTAGATTATGATCATAAATATTCTTAGGATGGAATGCCCTAATGAGCTTGGCCTATTGATTTTAGAGAAAAGATATTAATTTCTACAATACAATTTGAGAGCACTCAAATTCACCACTTCAATAAAATACCTACCTAATCTTGTACCTTTATCACCTAGAAAGTTAATTTGCTTTGAATATTTTAAACTAAATAGGTAGGTACTACGTAAAAAAACTAAGTTGTAAAAAAGGTTAGGTACCTACTTAGTGTGAGCGATGACGCAGCAAACCTAACCTCCAGTGATGTAGACAGTTGTGGGTTCGAAGCTGTTTTGGTAAATTCTATTCTTTCGATTATCCTATCCAAAAATATGAAATAGAGCTTTTCCAAAAAAATATGAAGGAGGTTCCCATAAAACCGGCACCTGTCTTGTTTGTTTTGTTGAGTTTTGAGTGACTCACATGGAGTCGAAGGTCAAAACTATTATGTGTGACGTCACAGTCTCATAATGCAGGTGTTTGCTTTTCGACTCGTAAGTAGCCTACCTTTAGATTGCGCTTATGGGTTTATAACTAGAATAGATACTTTAATTGATCAGTATCAAACAATTGCGAGTATTCATTTGACAAAATTTTCTGTGTTTTCTATAGGCAAGGTACCTAAAGAAAATATTGACTTTTTTTATAAAAAAAAAAATTCCAACAAAAACTCATAAATAGCCTACAAATTATTGAAATTGCAGTTTTCTCTTAAACCTCAGGTTACTACAACCCCATAAGTACAGAAACCATAAATACTGTGATGCTAAGAAAATTCGACGGCGGCGTGTTAATAAATTTTTACCGGGACACACGTACGGCATGTAATTTTATTTGCCTCCTAATAAATGTTCCTTCATCTATCCATAACTCAGGGCCACGTCACACGTCACAGATGAGATCTCGGTCTGATGAGGCTCTTCGGAGGCAGCGCACGTGCCATATGTGGCACTGGGTCTTCCCGCCGGTAGTCCTCACAAGGCTGCTCGTTTACATACTGACGCCATTACTACTTACCTACTTGTAATAATCTTATTTACAAAGCCTAGGCGACGTCATGTCGAATCCAAGGAAGGGTCTCGACAAAAGTGACCAAATTAATTAGTACTGTTAATTTCAGAGATAGCTAGGATGCTCTACATCAGGTATTTGCGTCATATCTCTAAAAACAATTATTGTATTCTAATAACGAAATAGGTAACCGTCTCAAAGTGATCTACTTGTGCCCTCAGCTCAATAACAATCTATATTATCATACTCACCTATGACAAACTTATCGCGACACGTAGGGAGCATAATCAACCAAAGTCACGTATCTCAAAGGTTCTAGATCTACATAGCGTTTAATGAACTATCGTCTCTACTGTAACTTTAAATGAAACAGATCATATTATTATTTAAATAACATGATCTATACTTATAAGATATTTATTTACTTATAATATTTACCTAAATAAATGTTTTTAAACGAGTGCTTACTCAGTTTGTAGCTTGCACATAAAGTAGGTACATGCTATGTGTGGACACTGTGCTCGTATAAGGTGTGTGAACTTGTATCGATAGCATTCCGGGAGATAGCGAGATGTTCGGTCATTACAGCCTGCGCAGCCGCTCTGAGGTATGTGACTGCCTCTGCCAATTACATAACAATGGAGATTAGATTGTACAAGTTACTATTTTGTACATTTATAGTTTGGTAGATAAAGTCAGCTGCACCAACTGGTTCTCCCCTGCATGTTTGAAAAATCTAAAAGTTTCCTCCAGTACGATGCGCGTTTAGGTTAAAATTACGCTTGTGTGGAAGAAAAACAAAAATCTATCTATGTGTTTTAATTTGACATCCAATTAAGATGCCTACACATTTCACTTGAATCCCGTTTTATTAGTAAGCAATAAAACGACACAATAGTGGTACATAAGTATCCTACCTCAACGTTTGTAACTCCACGAGCTCTACTCGCTATTGTCATTAGGATTTGCATAATAATTATGCTGGTCGGCAACCCGAATCGCTGTGCGTGTGTGCCCAAGGCTGGTTCTGAATGAAGTTGAAGTATATACTTAATAAGTAGGTATGTGATTAAAGAAATTGCTAATGATCACCGTGGTCTGCCGATTCTAGAGGTTACGATTAGGACAGGAATCGTGACCTCTTTCTTTGTGTTTTACTAAATCTAAATTTATAGTAGATCTTACCTACCTACATTCATAACAATTGACTGATGATTTGATTTATCAACCCATAAGAGATCGTGGAGTAAAGAGTTTATTTACTCTGGAAAAATTATTAGATAGGTATCTAACAGAAAAAATTGTTCAGATGGAAAAAAAAATCACATTAAGTTTGTGTTTATTTAGAGTGTAGTATGTACGAGTATGATACCATGTTGCGTCCGAGTGCGTCACGCGCGGAATGTTGTCGGGCCAGCCCTCTGCCCTGAGTCCGCGCGGTCTAGCGTTGCAGGCCTCTAGCACACGTTTACTAACGTTTTACTATGAATACAAGGTACTTGAGACAATCGCAAACGATAACATAAATTACAGTAAAACAAAATCTACTTTACTTAATCTACATTTATTAACGCATGCTGAACTTGATTATCCAGCTCAGCCCTTACATATCCGTACTATAACGCGATTTATGCTAACGATTCCACATTTATGAGGTGATTGGGATACGTAACTTATCTAAAGATTTTATTATTCCTTCGTAATGTATTGCCAATAAAACCAAGAGTATGATCACATTTCACTTGTCGCATTAAACAGAGCACTCTCTAGAAAGCCTCAGTAGGTATTATGTGGTTTTATTTCAATCACTTTATTGTGATTCAAAATTCACTTTCCAATACAAACCGCATTTATATTCGCCATAATAATGTAGCGAGGTGTATAATATAATGGGGAATACTCGACTTGAATATTGGATGGCGATAGAGACAGTGAACAAACTACTTATTCAGTGAGTTGAAATCAGTTGCTATTTTCAAATAGTGGTGTATCGTAGAAGTAGCCATAACAAACTCAAAGAGCTATGTAGCACAAACATTGCTGAGTTAACGGTAGAGCGCGGGGGCGTGTCTATCGATCGCAGCCGTGACACGCCGTACTATCCCTGGCTGTCCCGCGGGACACCACCGTAACCATCGATGCTTTTAGTAGTGGATGCTCGAAGGTGATTAAAGGAAAGGCGGCGATGGTTCGAGGGCTAGAGATAGAGTCGAGCTGAAAGAAGGGTCTCATCTCAAGTCAGCGATAGTTTTGCAAATGTTACTAAAGGTTCACGTTACATGACAATTATTACCACAAATATTCAGTGTAAACCACTTTATCAATATGAAAATTGGGCACAGGCTATTTGTCACCGGGCGCAAAGCTTTGTATCCAGAATATTCCACAAAACCCGACAAAAGGGTGGAAGCCGTGGAAGGGGATGAAATGAAAAATGAGACAGCTTTTTTGCACAATTGAATACAAACGAGAACAAAGTGCGGTCGTTGGTTTTCTGTATATGTATAGTTAGGTGTATATAATCATGCCTCTGGCGGTAGGTACTCGTATAATGTTATCGTAGCTACGAGTACGGCACCATTTATATTTAAAGTATACCTCTCGAGAAAAATACAGAGTTTGACGCGAGGAAGTGTGCTTAGCAACGATCTCTTAGCAGTTTTTGTATAAAAGACCGCATTGAATTTTGGAGATAGGCACGCAGTCTGAACCGGAAGGATACAAGGCCTCTAACTAATAATAGAACCTTTTCGGTTTCAGCCGAATTTAGAAAAGATATTTTTAGGTTTCTTTGGGTTAACTAATAGGTTTATTTATTAACCACTAAATTCAAAGAAGTAGAGGCGATTTGCTCTAGAAAAAAATGATGACGATTGAATCACAATTATTATTGTATGTATGATATACGAGTACATATAGGTAATTTTCCAGGTGATTTCAAATAACTATTCAAGTAAATCTCGTCAATCTCAATTTTTTATCACTTCCAGAACCAATTTCACGACGAATGGATTGCAATACAATTTATAATACAATGTACTTACGATCACGTGCTTATTCATTGTTATTTACTACGCAATAATATTACTTATTATAGAATCTTATCAATGGACCAATAATTCAAAGAAAAAAAAAATTGAAAGATAGATTATTTTAATCAAAAGCAATGCCATGGAGAATACAAACCACTACTAATTCTCTAATAAGTGTAAGAAATCTATAGGGAAGTCTAACTAGTGGACATCCACAGGCTGATAATGATAGTGGTGATCTACGCCAGGTGAAATTGTTAGTTACCTTTACAGATGGTTCCGGTAACAGTCCGTTTATGTGTTGGTAACAATGGCTTATAGATATTGATCAGGAGTGAATGATTCACGTCTTATTTTCATTCCGTAGGCGAAGATGGGTTAATCAAAGGAGTGGGGGTGTGGTGCAAGTGATGAGTCAGCTGAGCGACTCAAATTTATTCAGGCTTGGTCGTTCAAGCCCGAAACTACCATTAAAGACGTTCACAAGCACATTCAGAAAATTGCAGAATGCGAGAAATACATCGTTGAAAAGCGGGACATTAGAACAGTCCAACATGCAGCGTTCGTGATCGGATTCCCGGAGTCATTGTATGAGTGTTTGTGTACACCGAACGCATGGCCACCCGGCATCAAGATCTCGGACTGGTTTCGGCTCACCCCCCGCCAAACGGAGCGGGGATCGCTTGCAAGCGCAGTCGCAGCCGACCGTCGTCCCAGTCATTAAATACACCAGCGGCAGCGGACGTCACACGGATGCACTTCTATTACAGGATAACCAATGTGAAAAAATTGTTGTATGCCATCAAAATATCGCGTCGCTAGATAAAAAATCGCAAAGGCTAGAAGTGCTACTTAGGAGTGATTTAAAATGTGACATACTTGCACTGACCGAACATTGGTTAACGGAATCCAAGTTAAAATGCGTCGAGTTGCAAGGTTACAAGTTAGAATCTTATTTTTGTAGGCAGCAAATTGTACATGGTGGCTCATGTCTGTTTGTCAAAGATAATATTAAATGTAATGAAAATATCGACCTGACATCCTTGTCAACCGAAAGGATTTGTGAAATATCAGCCATAGACTTATTAGAATTAAAAATGACTATCGTGTGTATTTATAGGACTAATTTAATATCCGCGAATGCGTTTATTTGTGCTCTTGAAAGGTTGTTTGACAAAATATACAGCCTTGGAAAGGAATGCATACTTGTGGGCGATTTTAACATAAACTGTTTGGAAGAACTTAACATTGACGTAAAAAGATTGTCAGACTTATTGTCGGCCCATGGTTTGTCCAACTTGGTGGACTTCCCAACACGTATAACGGCATCTAGTTCTACATGTCTGGATCACTTTTACACTAACTTAACAACTGGTGTCGTGAGTGTGTCTCCCGTTATCACAAACATTAGCGATCATTACGCAATAAGGGGCGAAGTAACACGTAGAATAGTGTCACCGATTTATTACACTAGGAAGTTTAATAAAACAAATAATGCCAACTTCGTGGCCGCCATTTATAGTGTAGATTGGAGCGAGTTACTGTCGAAAAACAAGAAAATCATTGACATGCTTAATTCAATTATTAATGTAATAAAAAATAAATTTAATATATGTTTTCCTCGCAGGAAAACTAGTCTTAAGAAAACCGACTCGTCATGGATCACACCAGACGTAAAAAATTACAAATCAGTATTGTTTGACGTAATTGAATTAAGTAAGTTAGCACCTAATAATGACATACTGCAATCGAAAATCGCCGACATGAATAATTACTATGACATTCTAATTAAAAAGACAAAACGAGAGTACTATGAAAATATGATCCGGGCCAACTGTAACACCTCGAAGGCTATATGGGGAGTAGTCAATAGGGAAAGGGGAAAAAACAACACGCCTCATCTAGACTTTACGGACGTGATCGTTAGGCCTGATGGGTCTAGATTTAAAGATAAGCAGGAATCAGTAAATGCCGTGAACGCTCGATTCCAGAGCGCGGCGGAAGCGTGCGGCGCGCCCCGCGCCGACGCCGCCGCTGCGCAGCGCGCTCTCAGTTCGGCGCGTGCGCCTTCTGACCGCTCGCTGAGATTTCAACCGTTCACGGCTAATGAAGTGTATCATATTGTGAAAAAACGGATACCTCCTAAAGTTTCGAAAGACGTATACGGAATATCTATGAAGCTGATTCAATCGGCGATCCTAGCACTCGCTCCCGTACTAGCGCATGCATATAACTCATGTATTGGTGAAGGCACTTACCCCAGCCCGATTAAAATTAGTAAAGTATCTCCGTTGTTTAAGGGCAAAGGAAAACGTAGCAGTATAGATGGGTATCGACCGGTATCGATTATACCTGCCATAGCAAAGATATTCGAAAATGGCTTAAGCTCCCGTCTTACCTATTTCCTCTCGTCGACGGATGCACTCTCCGATAAACAGTTCGCTTATCGTGAGGGTCGTTCGACCACATCACTAGCCCGCGAGGTCATCAGACGCGTACTTAGTGCCCGGGAAAAAAAGCAGCAGGTTGCGGTCATATGCTGCGACCTTTCAAAGGCTTTCGATGTGGCCGACCACAACATCCTGGCGGTCAAGCTACGACACTATGGTATAGATGGTCGAGCGTATGCATTGCTGAACGATCTGCTGCGTGACCGATCACAGGTGGTCGTAGGCTGTGGCGGTGAGGCAGTCTCGGACCCATTAAAGACGAAGATGGGTGTAGCCCAAGGATCTTCTGTCTCAAATATATTATTCTCGCTGCTTCTGAACGACTTGCCGGAGTTCATTACAGCAGCGGAGATATACATGTATGCCGACGATGTCGCCGCCATAGTCGATGCCCCTAATGTCGACCAGCTAGAGAAAAAGCTGAACGAGACAGCGACCCGACTGGCCGAATGGTTTAGGATGAATGGTCTCGCCCTCAATTTGAGCAAAACCCATTTTATTCACTTCTGCCTGTCGGGCCGCGCGTCACGGGCCCTGACCGTACTGGTCAATGGAAATGCAATCGACCAAGTCCAGAGTACTACTTTTCTTGGCTTTCAGCTAGACAGAGGGTTGCAGTGGGCGAGCCACATCGACAAGCTGTGTGGGAAGCTGGGGAGCGCGTGTTACGCACTGAGCCGGGTAGCCCTCGTCGTATCTGCTGATGCAGTCCGTGCTTGTTATTTCGCCACGATCCAGTCCCTCTTGCAGTATGGCGCCGAGCTGTGGGCGCGCGCTGCCGACTGGGAGCGTGCGTTCCGGATGCAGAAAAGGGCCATACGTGCCATTGTGCGGGTACCAAGTGACGTATCAGCAAGGCCGCACTTTAAAACACTAGGCATCCTCACGTTGCCCTGCCTGCTGGTGTACCAGGTAGCGGTATACGTGAGGCTAAACCTGGATGTATACATGAAACGCGGTGACGTGCATACGCATATCACTCGGCACCGCCACGAGCTGATGCAGGTCTCACGCTCATTGTCGAAGTCGTCCAAACTGACACATATCATGGGACCGACGGTCTATAACAAACTGCCCGACACAGTAACAGAAGCTTCAAGTATGCATTCATTTAAGGCGAGGTTGAAGCGGTGGCTTATTGAACACACTTTCTATAGCTATGAGGAGTTCATAGCTTATAAGCCTGGACCATAGTATTGCTTTTATATGTGTTTGTATGTGTTATTGGGTTAAAATTTTATATAATGTTTACCTAATTATTATTATAAATTGGTTTAGTACCGCCAGTGTACAAAATGTACCTTATATAATATAACCAATGACGTGTAATGTATATTACAAATAAACACTATTATGACTATTATTATTATGACTATTATGAGCGTATTCAGTATTGCTTTTATTATTCATAAAATTTAATAATGGATCAAATATAAAAAAAAATGGAATCTTCAAACGGAAACGGAAATGTCGTATTTGACTGGCATGCTTAGTGTGCAACATCTACATGCAAACTGCGGCTAGTTTTTTTTTATCAATGACTAAAAAAACACGATTGGAGAATACAATAATAAGTGTAATAGAAGTCAACCAAAGATTTTTTAAAGATCGTTGAAGTCGACAATAACCCATCGGGACCACAGACAATGGAGGCTTTCGTCAGCTGAATATGGATTTCACAAAAGTTACTTCGGCTTTCATTTACAGTCCAACAAAATCCCAACTTATACTGTTACCCTGAACTCCACCGGTCAATTCAAAAAGTCTAACGTCTTTTATTCAGTAAAATCATAAGGATCATATTATTATAGAATCGTTACATACTATTTGAATCTTATAAGTGGCCAGTTTCAGTTTATCGCGTGTACCAGCCAGTCCTTGTCACGTCCGTACCTCTTTCCTTATGTTTGGTACACGAGCGCACACACGCACCGATGCTTACATTCCTGCGATGAGTAACAACCTGCTGTTTGAGCTATTCATTAGCTATACAGCTGTAAGTGCACTGCAGCCCGCGTTTTGGAAATAGACAGATAAAAGGGATCCATGTGATTGAGAGCTTTTTGATTAGCAGAGTGGTGAGGTGTAAAACTGTGTGGATTTTGATCGATTTATAAGTCTTGAAAACAACAGACTGTTGATATTAGATTCCCTAGCGTCTTATCGGGGGTCTTTATTACGATTTAATTTCAATGTCTAGTCGTATCGTGTTGCCGTGTGTATTTTGATCATCGAAATAATAGCACCTATTTTGAGATCTTTTAGCTCTGAGATCTAAGATCTCTAAGATCTTAGATCTCAGAGCTAAAAGATCTTAGTAGGCCTGGTCATTATGCCCATAACTGACTAGTGCGTTTAATATCGGGCTACTATACAGTCATATCTTCATCTAATATTAATATCTTGACCTAGATCGCATATCTCTTGTAACAGAGGTCTAATGAAACACCCCCACACCGCAATCCTATTTCATTAGTCCCCACAAGCCGCCAGTTGGTAAGTATAGGTACCCACGGAATAAGAAGCGCCACATGTTTTCCAGCTTTAATTAAAGGTCTTCCCTCTCGACCCTAATGACTCCGGAAAACTCTAGAGGCTGCTTCAGGTAGAAATGCCTTTAAGGCCAACGCACACGTAAAATCTCGATGATACTCGTATTTTTACTGTTAAAGAACGAATTAAAAAACCACTTAATCTTTTTAATTTCCAAAGAGATAAAACTTAAATGATTATAGGTAGGTGATAGATATCCTGTTTTTATGCACAAATACGAAATACACTAGACCTTTGCCTTGATTTTCTTGATTTTAGATGAATATTATAGCGTCAGGAACCACTTTTTACCCATACCCCGGGTACGGCCCGGGGTCGTACGGGACGCTGTATTGCCTGGGACATATTTTTAGATTGTTTAGGCTTGCCCAGCACCATTCTCTCAGCCTAGCCACTCTAGCCAGCCTTAACCACAGAAAAGACAGGTAAACGGTGAAAATAATAATACAAGACGGTGAAACTAGATAGTGAGTTGCATTTATTAGTTTTCATATTGAACCTTTACCAAGATTACAAGCTCGGTCGCTGGCGACCGTGGTTATTTTCATTATTATTAACCAATAATGAAAATAACCACGATTCAGAAAATAGCGATATTCTGGCTGCAACACCCCGTCTTAGACCAAAATATGGAAAATCCAATAACAAGTAGATACGTAGGGAACGCTGTAGACATTTAGGTACATTATGTTTGATTTATTATTATTCACCGATTTTCTTCTCCACTCACACTTGATAGATAAATCACCCGAAATATGAAAGAAAAACACCGTGAACATTTTTCACGCCTAAAGGATACTCGCGAAGGAAATATTGGAAAACTTTGTCCTGTTTCAGAAACTTTTTATCGAAGGTACCTGTAGGTACCGGGGGTGTAGTGGCTGGGGTCGAGATCTGGATCCTGCCGCCCTAGATAGAGGTCACCGCCCGCCCTCGGGCACGCTATCGCGAAGGGCGAGGTCGCGCCCGTACTCCTACACAACCATCTACACTATTCTACGCAGCTAGTTTATTTGCTCTGTTTGCATACCTAACTAATAAAAAATATTATCCATGAGAACAGGAACTAATGAATTTCAGTTTTTAATTTGAGTGCAATTTTTAGCATCATCATGAATACAAGAATAATATTTGCATTTCATTACTTCCCTCTTTAACTAACTAATTCATGGGTATATTTATTTATGTCTATCATATTAAGGTTACAAAACTTCGTATTAGATGTCTATGTACTTTGTCTTATAAATTTATGAAATATTTTGGAAACTCGGCTGACTTAGGTATCATGTTTTATTGCGGAAGCACCGAATCTGAAAAGGTATAGAACAAAGTAAACATTTACACCGATGAGGTGAGTGGCCTTCTCTATTAATAACACCTTCTATACATTTATGAAACACCGTATTATGTATCCTGTATCCTAATCTAAAAAGCAAGTCAATATTCTGTACGCAGCTGGTGTTGGCATCCACTTCTACGTCACACAATGTTATTGTACTTACATGGCTTATTTATCTAACTAGGTACCTTTTATTACGACACAACTGAAAGGCCAATGATTTATAAAAAAAAAAACAATTTTGAAAACAAAAATGTGAAGAAACTAAAAAGGTGGCTATTTTTTTTTAAAGAAACAATTTAACTACGTAGTTATACCTAATTAAATATGTTAGCTTAAGTAGGTTGAACACCTGACCAATCAAAAGCTGAAATAATACCTACGTTCTTACGAAATCGTGCAGAAAAACTTGAATCAATATATTTTGCGCTGCGACGTCAAATGTTTGCGCATGAGGTAGTATCAGGCGTTATGCAGTGCTAGACAAACTTAAAACTATTACCTTAACTACCTTTTAAGTCGATACATACCTTACTGCTAGACTAAATAAGTGTAGTAATTCAGGCTAGGTTTCAGAACTAAGTACATTTCAAAGCTCTCATAATCTTACAAATAAGAAAGCTCATTTCTACGCCATATAAAAGGCATACTTTGTATTTTTTTAATCTTAAAATATTTATTACTGAGAAAGAGTTCCGGCAGCACGAAATAAAAGCGCGCAAAGCATTCAGGGAGATTCGGGACATAAATCAAAGGAAGGGTAATGGCGGGACGTAAGGCATTATTCCCACTGGCCGGGATAAACGTCGGAAACATGACATGTATTTTTATTTGTATCCTGTAAGTAGGTCATGTAGAAGCAATTTGCGCAAGCCACATCGACATTCTGTAGGGTCGTAAAACTTGTAGCATAAAAGATGCCTCCGGAGAAAACTGGGATTGGAAAAAACTACGAGCATGATTCCCAATGGAGACGGGGATGTTTCTTTCAACGACGAATGTAATGAATTCATTTAAATCGAGCGACAACCTGTTGTTCTAACAGGGTTTCGGACAAACACGGTTCAAAAATACCTAGCAAATGGTTCAACTTATACGCAATGAAATAAAAATGAACCAAAGTTATTATTGATACTATCTTTGAAGATACAAAATCTTCAAATATGAATGAAGCCTTATAGGCGTGGATGCGGAATGAATGCAAATCCATCACAGCTTACAATATAGGGAAGCATTAAAACCGGCATTCATTCGCTGTTTTCGAGGGCAATTTGGAATATTTACGGTGTTTTTTTTTTATTTAAAAGATACCTCTTTATACCTACTGTATGTTTAAATACTGCCTGCTAAGGTAGTACTTGACGGAAGCATGGAGTGCAAATGAGGCTAAAGGGATCATTATAATCAATTTCTAGGCATAAGCTGCAGCAGAAGATAGTTTTATCTTTATCTTATTGAATGTTTTTGTTTCAGGTCCTCTGGGCCCGTTGCCGATGCAGAATATCACCAGCGCTGACATGGGACTTAAAGAAGGTTGGTTCTCTTTTCTTATTGTTCCGATGTTTCCCATTTAATAATTATGTAAAAGCAAATTTAGCCTAACTTCTTTATATTGATGTGTCTAACTGCATTCAGAGCAGTCGCAAATAAACTACGCACACGCACGGACGTTTCTTATTTCCCCAATTTAGGATTCATAGCATAAAAGACCTTAAGCTCCTCAACATAGTGGTCATAATCGAACCGGATCGCGCTCTAAACTATCGAAGGAGGAATGCATTTTGCATCGATCTTGACCTTGAGTACTTGCTTGAGCTTACTTGTTTACGTATCGGTACAATCCTATGCTAGAATTTTCTACAAAGTGAATAACAAAGTGCGTAATTGCTCACGGAACTTGCAGTGACATTACAATTTATTGTGAACTGTTATTGTGCGGTAATGAACAATGGCCAAAGCGCAAGATTTAATTAATCAGTTAGAGGACTTAGCCGAGTTATTAAATAAAGCGCAAACTAACTTTAAAAAGTGTTCTAAAGTGCGTAAAACTAAAGGTTATATACAAGCACGAGTGCAATGCATTGATGAGTATTGGACTACATTTAGACAAACTCATATGGAGTTGTTAAAGCTTTCATCAAAAGAAGAAAGAAGTAACTTGTTGTATTTTTCTACTGATGTACACAGTGAATGTGAGGAATTGTATTCGAGTTTGAAGGCGGACATGATGGATTGCTTACAACAAAATCAGCCTACTCAACCTAGTTTACCTAACATTCCGAGCACTAAGTCGAGTACACCAAGTAACCTAGAAGTGAAGTTACCACGAATCAACCTACCATCTTTTGGCGGAGCTTACGAGGAATGGCAGTCATTTGAAGATACGTTTACATCGTTAATTCATAACAACAACGCGCTCAATGATGTGCAAAAACTCCATTATTTAAAGTCATGCGTTATCGGCGAGGCAAAGAACACAATAAAACATTTTCAAATCACGGAGAAGAATTATTTGCCTGCTTGGGACAACTTGAAGAATAGGTACAGTCAACGACGGCTTATTGTGAACGCCATTTTGAGAAAATTATTTATGTTGAAGAAACTTACATCCCCATCACCTGTCTATTTAAAAGCATTGATTGATAACACAAAAGAATGTTTGAATAGCCTAAAGAGTTTAGATATTTCTACCACGAGCTGGGACCCAATCATAATATTTTTGTTGATTCAAAAATTGGACAGTGAGTCACACAGAGCATGGGAGAATCATGTTAGTGAAGAGTATTATGACGGGATGCCTACCTTTAACAACCTAACTACATTTTTGGACAGCCGCATCTGCACACTGGAACTAACATCATCATCATCATCGGCCCGAGACAAGGTCAAGGCGTTTCACGCAACTACTCCCGCAACACAACACACCTGCACTTTATGTAAAGAGAATCATCTGCTTTGTCACTGCAAGCAGTTTGGAAAGCTGGACCCGGACAAGAGAAGTGAATATGTGAGAGACAACAGATTATGCTACAATTGCTTGACTCCTGGCCATTCTATGATGTTCTGTAGACAGAAGACTTCATGCAGAGTATGTGGAAGGCGTCATCACTCTCTTCTGCATACATTTACGAAGAAGGACACAGAGGAGAAGAAGCAAGAGCCTACGATGTCATCACTGCACGCGAACGTGGAAGAATATCAAGAAGAGGATCAGAAGGACATCACTGATATAGCTACACACTTCTCATCATATTTCACTAGCAATCGTAAGAGTTCGCTGCTGGCTACGGCTGTAGTTCCTGTCAGAAGTAGTTCAGGGCACACAACGTTACTCAGGGCTCTTATCGACTTAGGTTCAGAGGCATCATTCGTGAGTGAGAGGGCGGCTCAGAGATTAGAAGTCATCAAAACTCCAACCCACGCTAGGATAACAGGAATAGGTTCCACAGAGACACAGGTCAGTCATTCAACTCAACTTGAGGTTCTATCTAGGTATGAGAATTCTTTCAGCCTTAATGTTGATGTTTTCATTGTTTCGACCCAACTGACTAAACAGTTACCTAGTAAGACAATCGCGCCTCTATCATGGTCACACTTGGACGGTTTGGTACTAGCCGATCCAAAGTATAACGTTCAGGGCAAAATTGATATGCTACTCGGAGTTCAAGTTTACGCTGACATCGTGAAAGGAAAGGTAATCAAAGGTCCCTCAGGTTCCCCATGTGCACAAGAAACCAGCCTGGGATGGATTCTTTTTGGCAAGATAAGAAACGAATCACACGATGACAGAATTATAGTTCACCATCACCTGGAAACTCTAGACGTACACAACATGTTGAAGCACATGTGGCACATCGAAGAAACACGTACGAGAAGTATGACAGCTGAAGAAAGATTATGTGAAGAAATATACACAGCTACTCATTCCAGGACAAAAGATGGACGTTATGTAGTCGAGCTACCACTCAAAAGTGTACAACCGATAGAGAAAATCGGAGAAACAAAAGATATAGCACTGAAGAGATTTTATCAATTAGAAAGAAGATTAGAAAGTAAGCCGAAGCTGAAGGAAGAGTACAAAAAAGTGATAGACGAATACATACAACTGAATCACATGGAAGAAGTACCTAGAGAAGAAATATCAAAACCAGCAGTATATCTTCCACACCACGCAGTTGTAAGAGAAGACAAAGAGACAACGAAGGTAAGAGTTGTTTTTGACGGATCGTGTAAAGGATCTAACGGCAAATCATTGAACGATGAACTTCTAGTAGGACAACAACTGCAGAGCGATTTACGAGATCTGATAATGAGATGGCGTATGAAACCAGTTTGCTTCACATCAGACATCAAAATGATGTACCGTCAAGTAATCGTCAATGAGAAGTATACAGACCTGCAAAGAATATTGTGGAGAGCAAATTCTAAAGAAGAAGTTAAAGAATATCGAATCCTAAGAGTGACGTTTGGTACCGCAGCAGCACCACACCTTTCGGTAAGAACATTAATGCAACTAGCAGAAGATGAAGGGAAAGACTATCCAGATGCAGCAAGAGTAATAAAAGAAGATTTCTTCGTAGATGATTGTATGAGTGGAAGTTCTAATGCAAAAGAAGCGATACAATTGAGTAAGGAGATAACAAATTTGCTAGAAAGAGGAGGATTTATTCTTCAGAAATGGGCCTCAAATAGTCCTGAATTTATTGCTGAAATAGAACCGACACTAAGAAGCATGCACACAACACAAGACATTAAAAACGAATGTATGATCAAAACTCTTGGATTATCGTGGAATATGAAGACCGACACACTGCATTACCGATTTGACATACAACCACAACCGAAAGTAATTACCAAACGAAACATATTAGCTGACATACAACGATTCTTTGATCCCCTTGGGTGGATCAGCCCAGCTATTGTTTTAGCAAAGATACTGATTCAAAAACTATGGCTAGAAAAACTCGAGTGGGACGATTCTGTAAACGAAACTATTGCAAATGAATGGACAAAGCTAAGAACTGGATTTGAGAAACTAAAAGATATTGAAATAAACAGATGGATAAAGACTAACAACGAAGACCTAAATAAGACTACTCTGCATGGATTCAGCGATGCATCTGAAAAAGCGTACTGCGCCGTGGTGTATGCCAGAGTAGAAACCAAAAACGGTGATATAAAAACTACAATCGTAGCTTCGAAGACACGTGTTGCACCAGTCAAAGCAGTTACACTACCAAGGTTAGAACTATGCGGTGCACTACTTTTGTCGAAGCTCCTGACGCAAGTGTGTGAAGCTATGAGAATACCCAAAGACAAGGTCTACGCATGGACAGACTCATCTGTAGTCTTATCATGGCTATTTGGTGATCCTCATCGATGGAAACTCTTCGTGAGCAACAGAGTGATTGAGATACTGGATAACGTAGCAAATACACAATGGTTTCATGTTGCTTCGAAAGATAACCCAGCAGATATCGGGTCAAGAGGAAGAGAGCTACCCCTACTGATTGAAAGCAACCTATGGTGGGAAGGGCCAGAATGGCTGAAGACAAAAGAAATGAAACTAACCAGACCTAATACAACAACTACAGATGTGGAAAGGAAGAAGACACTACAGGTAAATCTGAAAATAGAACAAGAAGAAAACCTAAAATTCGAAAACTTTGAAACACTACAAGAACTACAAAAGGTGATAGCATACAGTATAAGATTCATCAACAGCAAGAAAAAACCTGAAAAGATAGATGAGAAGTTTTCAACAGAAGAATACGAAGAAGCTTTAATCAGATGTATAAAAATAGCACAACTAAGAGAATTTGGACTAGAAATAGAAAGGCTAAATCAAAAAAAGAATTTAAGGAAGAACAGCAAAGCTTTGAATCTGAATCCATACCTGGATGAAAAGAATATTCTCAGGGTGGGCGGCAGACTAAGAAACTCAGATTTACAGACAGAACAGAAACATCCAATCATACTCGGCACACATACTCACCTGACAAATCTGATTATAGCAGAAGCTCACAAGAAAACCTTACATGGCGGAATACAGCTCATGCTTTGCTACCTTAGATCAAAATATTGGATCATCCACGCCAAGAATGCAGTGAAGGCATGTATTCACAAATGTTTAATCTGTGCTCGTCAACGAGCCGCAACCCGAACACAGATAATGGGTGATCTACCGAAGGTCCGTGTGACTCAAGCACGACCTTTCCTCCACAGCGGAGTCGATTTTGCCGGTCCTTTGCAAGTTTTGATGTCAAAGGGCAGAGGTGCAAAGTCAAATAAAGCCTATATCGCCATCTTTATTTGCATGGCTACGAAAGCCATCCACTTAGAGTTGGTAGGAGACCTTACGTCCGAATCTTTTATCGGCGCATTTCATAGATTTATTGCTAGAAGAGGCAAGTGCACTCATATTTGGAGTGATCAAGGCCGAAACTTCATCGGTGCTAATAGAGAATTAGCGGAAGCATTTAAAGAAGCTTGTTTGGAATTACCCGGAAACATGGCGGATATTTTATCACTAGACGGAACCCAGTGGCACAACATTCCCGCCTACAGCCCAAACTTTGGAGGATTATGGGAATCCGGAGTTAAATCTACAAAATACCACCTAAAAAGAATCCTGACCAAGAACCTGACCTTTGAAGAGATGACGACGACTTTATGTCAAATCGAGTCTTGCCTAAATTCGCGTCCCCTCGTTCCTATTGATGCTTCTGATCCTGATGTCATTGACCCCCTTACGCCTGGTCATTTTTTGATAGGCGAAGCCCCTGTTGTTATACCAAGCCCTGATCTACGCAATGTTAACGTTAATAAACTTTCACGTTGGCAGTACACCCAGAAGTTGGTAAGAGATTTCTGGCATCGTTGGCAGTCAGAGTTCATAACGAGACTCCAAGAACGACCTAAATGGATGAAACGTGAGAAAGAACTAGAACCGGGTGACATTGTTATAGTGAAAGAAGACGGTTTGCCCCCTGGTAAATGGTCCCTCGGTCGTATAACCCACAAACATGTGGGCCCAGACGGTAATACGCGAGTGTATAGCTTAAAGTGTCGTGGTGAAATCATAAAACGTACAAATACACGGTTATGTGAACTACCTATAGATAAAAGTGAATAGATCCCTACCTAGTAGGTAGATAATTAAAACTGCATGTTGTTTGTGCATACCTATTTATTTCAATGTAGGTACGTACTTGCCTATCAATGATTCACTACCTATTTTCATAGAGTTGTTTTGTATTAACTTTTATAAGTTGTTAAATAATAAAGCAGGTAGGTTATGATAACTGAATGTTACTAACCTATATTTTTTTATTTTTTTTGTAAAAAGAATTAATCTAAAAGCTGAAAGTTGAAATTGTATACTTACTTTTTCTAACGTTTTCTAACAGGACCTACCTACTCAAACAATTAGAATATTTTGTAGGTATTTAACTTATGTTTTTGTTGATTGATTTATCTTAGAAAGGACTAATTGTCCTTTGGTGGGCGGCATGTTCCGATGTTTCCCATTTAATAATTATGTAAAAGCAAATTTAGCCTAACTTCTTTATATTGATGTGTCTAACTGCATTCAGAGCAGTCGCAAATAAACTACGCACACGCACGGACGTTTCTTATTTCCCCAATTTAGGATTCATAGCATAAAAGACCTTAAGCTCCTCAACACTTATTTTACCTGTACCTTAACACTCGTAACTTTACCTCTCATTTTTCTTATCTTATGTTTTGTAATTTTCAGGGAGTTGTGCCTTAGGCGACGTGGTGTACATGCCCGGAGACGAGTTCCCGGGTTCGAGTTCCTGTGAGCGTTGCACGTGCTTCCAGGGGGAAGTGCGCTGCGCCCAGCAGCAATGCGAGCCACGGCCCGGCTGCAAGGCGCTGCATCGGCCTGATCACTGCTGTCCTACCTACCAATGTGGTAAGTCGACCAATAAATTATCAATTCTGATAGAACACACAGATAGTGTTGGTAGAGTGCAATTTGAATCTATGTTGGTAAGGAGAAAAAAAACATCAGAAGGATTATAAGGACGTGAGTTAGATGCCCTTAGATTTTAATAAAAAATCCAAATCATTTTGAATTTCAGAGTGCGAGCAAGAAGGCCGAGTGTACGGCAACGGCGAGAAGCTGGTTGATCCCCAAGACCCGTGCCGCGTGTGCTACTGCCAGGGGGGTGAGGTGGTGTGCCGCCGCATCGCCTGCTTCGTGAGGGACGACTGCATGCCGCGGCTGGTGCCGGGCCGGTGCTGTCCGGAGTACGACAACTGCCCACTGCGAGGTGATTGTCTTTACTTTACTATGAAAATATATGGTTTGGCAAAATGTATGTCCACAAAACCAGTGCTCTCAAACGGTTGAGGAAAAAATCGGCAGGAAATCCGTGGGTTAGTCAGACTAATCTTTATTGTGGATAAACTGAGATGATGGTTTTTGTGGTGGGCAATCCTACTCTATATTTACCACTTGCCTCACTACGTAAGTTTTTGCACTTTTACCAATTTAGTTTTAGTAAAACATTGTAAAGTGGTTTACGATAACTCTCAAACAAAAAATAATAAGTTTTCCATTCCTCTTTCAGGTGTCACAACATTACCTGGAATGATGTCCTCGCTCCCTTCAATCCCTGCATCAAGCTCAGACTCCAGCGCCCTTCCAGTCATTCCTAAGGAAATAATGAAACAGGAAATAACCATTAAGGAAATTACACCTGTGTCCGAGATCCCCATCATCACTGACGTGAAGATCAAGGAGATCCTTCCATCACCAAGTATCGAGGTAGCCGAATACTCATCATCGAAATCCCCTCTAATCCCTCGAGAAGCCACCTCTGAAAAGAGCACTGGCACAGACTTTGAAACATCAAAGCCAGAGCAAGAGATGCCCTCAGTCGTCGAAGTGCATTCATCTCCTGACACCGTTTCTACGGAAGAAAGCAAGACTTCACCCGAAAACAAAGAAATAGATGCACGTACTCCTTCCAAAATTAGCTTATCGACTCAGGATTCCATTAACAGTGACATTTACGCATCTCCAATGGTACCTATTATTTCTACTATGGGATCGCCTTTTGTAACTCTTGATACTCGACCTGTTGCCACCACTACTAAAGCCCCCGTTTTAGAGGAAGACGATCCGTCGCTATTTGATCACAATCCAGCATTCCCGCCTTTACCTGATGATCTGTCAGTGTTGAGTAATCACGGAGATGAGATTGTCCCAGAGCCGTCAGCTGACACTGATCATATGCCAGTGGAACTTGCTCCAACACCTGAAGTTATCATCGCTATTACTACTTCTACCGAAGCAGATGTTAAGGAGACAACTACCGCTACGTACCTACCCAATACATATATACCTATGACAGAGAAGTCATTACAAGTTACGACAGAGTCCAGTACCATCCGAGAGCCAGTGAGCACGCCTGCACCGTTTTTTAGAGAGAATCCGACGATTAAACTCAGATCAGCAATTCCTACAGAAATTATCAATGCCCCATCTGAAGAAGCGATAGAAAGCAAGGTGATAATCACTTCAGACAAAGTTCCTGTAATCGACGTGGCTCAGACTGAACAGTATCATGATATAGCCACTCAGACATCAACGGTTTTAGTGGATGTCTCAAATACTATTTTTAGCACAACTACTGAATCACCAGAGAAGTTTGATGACACCACAAAATCAGCAGAATTCACTGATTTTGATGAAACTACTACAGATAAATCTGAAGCTTCTTACCAAAGAGTAAGTTTCATTACCACCAGCACTGAGCCAGAGCCAGAGTTTCAATCAACGACCCAAAAAGAAATAAAAATTACAACTCAAAAAGAATTAGAGCCTTCTTGGACTACCGAAGCAAGCACCAATACCCTTCAAGATAAATCCACTAGTTCAATAGTGAAGTCCAACGTTGCTACAGAAGTAACACCTCAAACCGAGTTAAGCTCTTTACCGATCGAGACTAGCGATCAGAATCCTCATGAATCATCAGTATCTGATAATGTTTCCAAAGATAATATCGATATTTTAACCTCTGACCCATTAATTGACCCAAGCGCCACCACTGATAAGCCAACGTTTAGCTCAGAAGCCATATCAGTACCTAAGGCAGATAGCAGAGCGATAGAAAATATAGAAACTACAGAGTTTATTATGAGTTCATTTGGATCGTCAGAGAGCTCAACTGATGCTGTTGAGATGATAAAGATTCCTGGCAATTCTGGTAAAAACGCCGCCATCATTGACAACGTTAGTGGAAACAAAAACGCTTTTACAGATCTTATCAAACTTGTGAGCGATGTAGCATCGATGAGCGACCATACCGATGCTCCGATGTCAGTGCATCAAGTTGGCTCAACCAGCTATTCTGATTCTGAAGAATTGATCCCAGTAAATGCGGGTTACAAGAGAAAAAATAACAACTTTAACCAAAACTCTATTACTGAAATTCCATCCAAGAACAAGATTGTTTCGATTAACAAACAAAAAGTTGTAGAAATCGAGGATGATGAATCAGCAGGTATAACTGACTCACTACTCCCGAACGACAAAGTGGAGCCAACCACACGTCGGCCCATCATCGACAACGTGTCTGACGATATGCCGGAGATCAAGACCGACAAGAAGGATATCGAAATAATTACTCAGTCGTACGTTCCGACTTTCAAGCGACCGACAAAAGTAATTTTGCAGGAAAATAAGTCGGAGCTTTCTGATGAGATCCCTCAAGAAGACGCACCGGCGGCTGCGTCTTCGGAAATGGTAACGGAGGCAATAACGTCACACGAATCCAGTGAGTCCATGACGGGCAGTTCAGTAGAACTTAGCAGCGGCTCTGTGGAGCTGACCACGGCTGCGCCGACCGCCGCCCCCGCCGCGGAACCAGCCAACGCCACGCTCAGCGCGAAGCAGTGAGACCCTTCCCATCACCAGTAGATGGAACCTCAACTATCAGCATTTTCTAGTAAATATGTTTCGTTCTCGAAACTGTAAGTTAACGTAGAGACTATTAGGTTATAGTTACGGTCCTGTCGTATTTCTCGTCGAGTTGGGAACCGTTTGTAATGAAATCGTCGACAATCGACGACCGGTCGAAGTTATTATGTGTACCTATTAGCCGGACAAATTATTGAAAACTAGCCATAGGGACGGGTAACGCGCCACGCGTCGCTCGCAATGTGTCAAATTATGCGAAATAGTACGTAGCCCTTCGTGTTAGAATAAGTTATTTATTTGTTTAGTGAGAGAATCGCGATGAGTGATCTATAAGTAATCAACAAAGCTAGTCACCATGTGACGGAGGGCGCCCCTGGGCCCGCGCCACGTTGCCATCCGCTCTAGCTGCACCTATCATAGTTACGAACATGACAACAGACATTGAGACAATGCCTAGCTTTAGTTCCTCGTTCGCTCGTGAACAAACCCGTCACTGATCCGATGAGTAGCAGCTAAATTCGTACAAAAATATTGATATTACCAACCTTAGGAAACTTTGTATTAGACTATATTAGTAGGTATTGAATGTGATCGCACTTAAGTTTATTAATGCACTTAGTAACGCGATGGTTGAGTTGGAGAAGGCTCAAGTGTAGAGTAAGGTTCTATTTATTGTGTATGTGACTTGAGTTGTTGGGTTCGATTCGGTTCGGTTGGTTCAGTCGGTTCAGTTGACTGCGTGCGGCTTCTTGCTCCGGAAGACCGTCCTTTTCCGCGGCAATAAGCGCATTGCTCACTCTATTATTTCATAATTCTATTGTTTTTTTTACAAATAAAAGAAACCTAGACTGATGATAGTGTTTTATTCCATTCACTAACCATACTAGGAATCCTAAGTACCTCTAATTTATTTGGATGAATTCTTATTTAGTTTTTTAGACTAGAATAAATAGACTAGAATTTACTTAGAGACACCCAATTCTACGAGAAATTCTAGAAGTGCTCTAGAACACGGTGTTTCCTTACGAGATTGCCGATTCAATGATTAGATCATTGGGTGCAATGTAATAATTACGAATTTACTTATTTAAAAAAAACAGCCAGTGCGTTAGTGACCTATTAAAATTCATAACTGATGTTTACGACGGTGCGTACGAGACCTAAATCATTATGCAATGAATGCAAATTTAAATCAGTGAGTTTTCCGTAGATGGTGAAGTCGAAGGCCGAGAGAGCCGTGTGGTCACCATTTTGGGGCCTATGACCCAATAACAACTGGCTGAAGAAGTGTACAACTAATTAAGTACATCCCGTCGATTATATTGTGCTGTCAAGGTGTTAGAAGCACCTGTAGCACTTGAAGAGCATTTACACACTCCAGTATAGTAATGAGGTAAGTAGCGCTAGGAGATCTGAAATGCACTACGGCGGTACTCACGCACTCTCACACTCACATAAGTACTTATGTAAGTGTAAATATGTTCCATGTATCATTTAGTAAATACATCAAAAGCAATTATCAAGTGCATGAAGGGTTGCCTAACGCGACCGTGGCATGAAGCAAGTGTTGATCACTGTGTTCGAACCCACGCGTTGCGCCAGCGAAACGACCTCCGACCCACTACGTCATAATAGCTGCATCTACTATATTACAAGTGTTTTGAATAGTAATGCAAATTGCAGTGTGTCTGTGTACCAAGCCCGTAGTTTGAGTTTGGTTTCATTAGTTTGCGAAAAGCGAGAATCGAGAAACGAGCAGTTTTTGTACGGAGAAGAATCGTTTGCCAATCTCCCGCTAGAGGCGCTTATATCGGGTTTTCAACTACAACTTAATATATATCGGGCGCCTGACCTGTCACAACGATGACCACATGCTACGTCACTGATCTTTTAAAGATCATTGCGCTACATTAACAGTTCTATCACAGTCCAGCCACTGCCTTATTCAACTACTATTTAAATTATTCTAATAATTAATTAATTAGCGCTCGTGGCGTAGCTTGCTTAGCCGATCTTCACTGATTATCTAAGTTAAACAACGTTCTGTGCGGTCACTATTTGGATGGGTGACATTGGAGGGCACGTTAAACTGTCGGACCCGGCTCTAGAAATCGTTAAGCCACGACGGAGGCCTTAAGGCGGCCTAAAAACTTCGTCACCAGAGTTGGCCAATAACTCATACGAGCTTGCTTGCTTATTTAAATTACTACATTACATATTTCCAAAATGAATTGCAAAATAAGTGATGCGAAATTTTATAAACATCTCGTTGCTTACAATAGAGCAATTGCATGATTGTCGGTTGTTACCTGAGCACAATCTACTAGTATTTCATCCATAACTGCAATTACCATCCACTTTAACGTGGGACAGAGGTCATAGAGCCATAGAGCGAAGTTTTTCAATAACCATTTCTTCATTCACACACAGTTAAAACTGTAATTTGAGCACTTCACCAGCAAACTATCTCGTATACTATCACAATTAGAGAATGTATGGAAGCGTGCATTCTCGTCTCAATCTTCAAGGATAGTATTTGAAATAACACTCGTCTGCAAATAGATACTTAAACAACATGTTTGTAACAACATACAATAATAATTGACGAAACCATTGCATATCATGTGAGATTTAGAGTTTTTGTTGAATAAATTTACTTGATACTAATGGTGTTTTTATCACAGAGGAATTAGCATATTGATAAAAACAGACAGGAATTTAGGGTTATCGGTGTATATTAAATAACAGATTCCTAGTAATATTTTCCTGTACCTACTAATATTAGTTATATTCTTTCCTCGTTCGGTAATTATCACGCCACGACTTGCTTAGATTAAGAAGAGCTCTAGTACCTGGTATACCAACTGGCACACAAATTAACCCATTATGGTTTCTTCACAGTTCCTAATGGTACTGTCTTTACTATTCAGTTAGTGTCATCTAACTCAGTCTGCTAATGACTACTGCTCGCTATGTTATTAGAACTGACAGCAGGTAATTTGTCCTCTTCCGCGTAACCCTAGCTCCACCTTTCTATTTGTTCTAGATGTTTCAATCGTTAGTTTATTTTATCACTTTAAATTTAAATACTCGTGTCGCAATCCGGATGTAAATCGATCGCCAACCGATACGATGTAGCTTTTGCAAAGTGATTCCGGAGCGTCGTTTAATCCTCTTCGAATTTTGAGGCCACGAAACAAGAAGGTAGCGACCGACATTTTATCACATTTAAACCAGAGGTGCCGAGTCTGGAACCCCTTACATTAAAATTAGGGCTGATATGTGTTATGGGTACTACGTGAGTTTTCGATATTGAAACGCCTGTAATAGACTTAAAAATTTGCATAGGTTAGGTACTAACTGTAAAAATGTTGCAGATATCTCTTTTAGAGCTTCAGACACGATTTTAAGTAATAACTAACTGTTATAGTCAGTTTTCATCATAAACCATTGAGTTTAAAAGCTACTACAAGCATAAAAGTTGGCCTATACAAAAGACATCAACGCGCTCCACCTGTCATGTCACACTAAATTTTTTTCATCTTTGCGGTGTCACTGGCCGGTTTACCCCCTTATTCAAGTCAGTGGTAAGAAAAAATCCAGTGCGGTGAAAGGTAAAATTTTGGAAACTTTAGTGATGCGGAAATGCAAAAGAAAAGTGTAGAATACACATATTCCGGCCTGTCCGCCTGTAATAATGCTTTGGTTTTGAAATATCTGTAACAGATCCTCGCCAGTTCCATGGCTTCATCAGATTGTCAGGACAGTTGCGCAGGCGCCTCCTCGCAGTGAAAGTTCACGCGGGGAGGGGGCGGCTATATGAGACGGGTCGCGACGCGCGCGGTCCACTCCCGCCCAAACTTACAGGTGAGACCTAACAACTATACGCCTTAAATAGGTCGCATACGATCGTAAGTTCCAACTTTAAAACTGTATCGATAGTGTTTTTTGAATAGATAGTATCCACGATTTGCTGTGCTTCTTCTACGTCTCGACACGACAGCCAGTGTGCAACCCTAGCGTGACGTCATAAGTGTATAAGTGCAAGTGTGTAATTGCTATCAATTTTGTAATCGTTATAAGCGTTGTTAGTATGTGTTCATGTTTGAGGAGCCATTTCAAATGTATAGAGCTTTCAGAATTGCTGTTCTAGCTCTTTATGTTTTGTTAAGAGATTAGGTAATTTTAACTAGCGCCTAGTGACAACATTTTATATCACCAGTGACAAATGGGGCGCATTCTAAAGGCAATTCCAAATCGTCACCACTGGGAATGATCGCCTTGTACTTACGAGTATATGTGTGACATCGTGTATGTAAAAGTGGAAGTGTGTGTACAACTGATTAGAGTACTTTCGTGTGGAATGGTGCCGCATCAGGTTTATTTACGTAACCTCTCAGAGACGTCGCGTCGATATCAGTTCTGTAATTTGTTATGTATGTGAGAGGAAGTGTCTCTGACTCATAATCACAAGAAGATGTATCGAAATAATGCTTATCACTACTTACGTAACTTTAGTGCTTTCCTATTATTAGTGTCGTTTTTATTTGGGCTCGAACATAATAGAAGCACTTAATGGTAGAACTTAGCTAGAGCGTAAGCTTACATTCTTAAAAACTATACCTAGCTTTCTTTTTCCTCCTCAGACTTCGAGTCAAAGCATCATGCAGTCGTACGTATTCTGCCTGTTGGTGGTGGTGGCGGCAGTGGCAGCGGCTCCACAGCGCGAGGGTGCTGCTTACACCAAGGAGGCCATCAAGCAGGCGCAAAACACCCACCTGATCCCTCAAGATGCAGTCATCCAGAAGGTGAGACATCCACAGAACTAGCAGATGGCCCAACTGATGTTAAGCGATCCGAACGTGCCCTGTAAGGCACGAGCACTTTAGTAGGAGCATAGGCGAGGTGCTCTGCATTTTTCGAATAAAGCTCTTTTCGAGGTTTCTTAACATAAGAACAATAGGTAGCTAATTTAAATTTTTTTAGGCGCACTTAAATTTGGCGCGGTAAGAACGGAGAAGGGAAAATCCAAATGAATTGCAAAAAGCATCTTTACAAATAAATGATGTGCAAGTGCAGTACCTAGTGCAGTCATTGTATTTATCTGGCAGTAGGTACATCACAGTGCTGTTAGTGAACACACGTTTCTTCATACTCTTTAGATCTTTATCTGTTGAGGAATTCTTACGACTCCTTTCTAATCATAAGTCACGACTTGGAAATACGAATAAGTTTACATTATATTTATTTTAGTGAACTATTTAACTAGGTTTTATGTAGTACCTACTTAAATAATTATGTGTTTGTGTCAAATCTGCTGACTGGGCATCCAATCTCAACA
The DNA here is from genome assembly GCA_918843925.1 of Eulithis prunata. Lineage (NCBI taxonomy): Eukaryota > Metazoa > Arthropoda > Insecta > Lepidoptera > Geometridae > Eulithis > Eulithis prunata. The sequence continues at coordinate 10,736,409 of OU974010.1, forward strand.
AGTAATTTTATACACATTTCTAAGACATCTCGCTAACTTTATGAACATCTGCAGGTCCAGGAAGGCATTGAGCTGGCAGCCTACGAGTCCATCCCCGGCAACCAGAGGATCAATCTGTATGAGATCCTCGGAGACCAGGTCCCCTCGGAAGTCATCAACAACCTTCAGGGTCAGATCGACCAGGTCGGCCGCCATTAGGATAACCTCTAGAGTCAAGGTGCTAGTTTTAACCCGTGCTCCAGCAATGGACCAGTGATCACACTGACTGGAAGTATCGAAGCTGTTACTTTAGTATTTATCACCGTTTGTTAAATATGTTGACTTATTTATTGGTGATGCAAGTCCACGCCGTGAATGTGATATTGTGAAACATCTTTTTATACCTTTGTTCATAAGTAATGTAATAAATTTGGTCGTGATGTCCACCAGCTGGTTTTGTTTTACGTAACCTATAGGGCGACTCGATGATAGAAGCGAATGTGAATCGTGATCCGGTTGCGTAAGGTCGGTTATTGTGTGGTAACGAACGTGCAGTGAGTGACATAATAGAGTTAATCTGTTGAATATGCATCGCCTTTCATCTTGGGCTATAATTAATGTCACTTCCAATTAGGATTAACTAGTTTTAAATGATTTACGATGTTGGTAAATCGTTATTAGACAGTAAGTCAAGATCAATTACTGTTAGAGAACTTGAACATGTTCTGGCTTGAGGCTTTCGGAACTCATACATTTTGCGTTTATAAAATAAATCAGTAGAGCTTTCGAGTTAGTTTAGCGGCATTTTGCACTGTATTGATTCACCAGTATTCAGATAAGATATAGATAACACAAACACACCTACTCAGTGATTCATTGAGCCAAACAACAAAGTTATCATCAAAACAGAGTGGGTTGCTCAATAGTATGAGAATACTCTGACAAATCTTCGTATAAGGTGAATGCACGCAGCACAACCGGTACTTACGTGTTTCCAATAAAATTAATGTAAATAGTTATTGCCGATTTAACTATTTATGTAAATGAGAATTCAGAGAAGGCGTTCCTGCCATTGTATAATATGCAGTAGATACAAGTTGTGCAAATGAGACTAATTTATACTATACGTATTCTGTTCTATCAAACTGTTTTGATATTGTAACTCAATAAAATCGAAAATCAAAACTTTCTTTTTGTTAGGCAAATAGCGTTTTTGAATACGAGTCTGCGTGTTCTTCGACGAATTAATTAGGTACTTTTCTCTTCTGTGGTACTTATTTGCACATCACTAAGTAAATTGATATGGTTGAGAGTATAGCAAAGAATCTGTGACTGGGACAGTGGCTACTTTCAAAACCGTGGTCGTCCGAAATAAAGCCTACTTTTAGCAGTTTATAAAATACAAGAGTAGATTACTCTACAAAGACACTATGTTACATTTTTCACAAATCTAGTGTAGGTGTTACTAAATTGTTTCTATATACAAACTTTGTTTGGTTTAGGCACTGGGTGTAGTTTGGGACTAGACAGCGTTAAGGAAATGTCCATGAATAGTATTTATAATTATTAATTCTTCATGAGGAGGCTACTGGACGGGAAATGTCGTCCACTGTGCTCAGATTGTTTCATATATTATGTAAAGTAGTTCTATCTCTGATGATATAATCAGTTCAAAACAAAATTCGACAACTCAATCAACAAGTCGTTTATCATAAATAATGCTATAATTACTATGCACGGTGAATAAAATACATTGACGTGTATAACACGTATGTTACGTACCGACCTATAGATTGTTTGGCTGGTGTTTATCATTGCGAAAGCTACCGGTGTTGGAAGAATATCAATTGATGAATGATATCAATAAAACACGATGCTTTTATAAAAACTGTTTCGGCATCATTTCTCCGTCTTTTTTGTAATCACTTCGTGATACTGGTTCTTTTTCGGTCATCTAATAAAGCCAGTGATCATTTCAAAGTATTGTAGGATTCTGCCTGAAGTCTGTAAAAGAATCGGCCTCTTGGTAAAGAAATGACTTTGCCCTCCGGACTCTCTTGAGAAGCTAAACCTACATCGCTACAGCTTTTCATAAATTTTGAAAAATTCCTGATTAAATGCTGGGATTCTTTGGCGATAATTAATTATATACAGGACTAGCCGTCTCCCACGGCGTTGCTCGCGTTAGAGTGTGACTTTTCAAAATTCCTTTCTTAGTGCGCCCCTACACTATAAGGATACTACCCTCCAAATTTCAAACCTCTAGGACTTATAGTTTAGGCTGTGCGTTGATTCTCTGTCAGCTTCAAAAGAGTTATATATATATTGATGATGATGATGATGTCCCAGGAAACTCTGTCAAGCGGTGGTCTAGCTATGCAGCACCCCTTGGACTACCCGAATCCCTGTATGTTCTACGATTTTTGGTAGCTTATTTATTATTACTAGCTATGATTTATGTGATTTTCTATTTATTTATGAGTCTGAATTTTAAGTGTCCATAGGTCCTACCTATGGAAGTCGACCAGAAACTTTTACCACAGCTTGTCAACCGCTACGCCCATAGAGATACGCCTCCACGCGATTGACCTGCAGTGGCGCGATCTTGTAGAACATTTGGAAACTAACTTTAAGAAAACTTTCTAACAGTTCGGCTAGTGAGAGATGTCGAAGATCCCATTAGCGGTTCAAACTGTTTTCACAGATGGCGCTACTTAGAATGCACGAAAACAAAAAAGAACTCAAACAATGATGATGAGTTTATGATACATATACAAGAAAGTAATCCTTTAAGTTCAGTCTTGTTAAAAATCACACACACTACAAAGCATTTTCACTCACTCAGCTTAGCTGGTGCATGTCGAGAAGGTTCAATATTCTGAGGAGTAAATGATAGTGTTAAAAGTTCCAAATTGAGATGAATAAGCCAAGGTATTAATACAATCTAAGCACCTAGTTCCAATAGCCCACGTAGACGTGCATCCGCTTGTCTTTATGGTAAGAGAATAATGCCGAGAGGTTGAGTTTCATTTCCTTCAATTAGGAAATACCTATTGGACTGAGAGAACTCTTACCTACAATTATGCCCAGTCTTATCAGTAGCAAAATGTGTGGAGAATGCACATAAGGCCGACTGCACACGGCGCGGCTCAAACACGCCGCGGTCGCCAATTGCCGCAACATCCGCGCACCGCGCTAATTACGTACACTACTCATTGTATTACAAGTAATGCATGCGTTTGAAGTTTTAATTACTTGTGTGGGATCTTATTATGGCTAAGTGTCTGTCTATTTTGTGATATTCAACGTGTGAGAATCTATTACTGTGCTCAATTTATTCGTTTGAAGAAATTGCTTTATCTGTTTGGGCAGACCTAAAACTTTCTACTAAAACAATTTGCTTGCTAACCGTATAACGCTGCTGGATATTGCACTGGCTTCGGTGTAAATGAACCTTCGGTGAGCTTTGCAAAAAAGGAACACTAATTACGTTACACTATTCCACTACTTAGAAAACAGACCTTTAATTAAAATGACATAGTTTGCAGCATTTCAACATTCACAATGCTGCAGTTGCTAACAGTAAGTACTGCTAATATAATTAACACGGTTTTATCCTTCACTTATGAGAATGAACGCCACTACAATTATTTCTATAAGGGATAATTAGTCTGCAAAAACGCACGTTTTGTCGTCACGTACTCCGCCTCGGTGCGACCACACGCACGTTTTTTATTCTGTCGTTAATTTTAATAGGTGGCGGTGAGTGTTAGTTGTCGTGTCGCGTCTCGGAAGTAACGGTTGCGCGGTGTGAGACCGCCCTTATGTACTTAGAATGGAGTTATAATTAAAATAAAAACTATTGTTCGTTGGGCGGCCGTTTGATGCACACAGTGTATCATTTGCACGTTCACTGGCCAAGTGTGGTACCTACTTATTAATTGTCAAATATGTATAATACACCTATATTCATAAGATACGGTAAATTGCAGAATAGTCTATACGCACACTTAGGTAACTAATCTATGCATAAAATATAGCTATTAGTTGCCTATTTACTGCTGATAGTGACTCTTTCACAAGACCCGCATATGATGACTTCTTGATGTCAACTTTCACAGCTTCGAAATATCGACTATAGTTTTGTACCTACGTACGCCTAGACAAACTTGTCTTGCTCGTTACTGCACAATATTTTGATCTAACGAAAAGGTATTCAGAATAGTCTGCGTGTAAACCGGCTTTAGTTACGTTGAGGTGAGACGAACATACAGACGAACATGGTGAAACTAAAAGGGTTCCTTGTTCAACTTCGGAACCCTAAAAAGGGGTAGGCGATGACTAATTTCATAGTCACTCGAGTCTTCAGTCGAAGCAGCGCGGTGCGAATATCTCGCTCGACCATAGAGCTTAAAAGCTCAAGATATGTACAAAAAAATTACACCTCAAGAATACGTGTATTCTAAAATTCTCTTCTGCAAATAAGCATGTAAGATAAAAAATATTTTGTTAATATCTACTATTTATACTCGTTGAAGCTTAGCGTATATACGGCACAACAGTTGCTTTGAAATTCAGAATATCTCACGTAAAATATGATTAAGATCACATATCTACTTGATGATGCATAAGTTAGGTAACCTAGTTGGTCTTGAAAATGTCCTTATCATAGAGAACCTGTATTGTCTATGGTGTATTACCTACCTACTACCATAGAAGTAATTCCAGTTTGATATAATGTTATGACATGTATAATAAAACCAATCTTATTAGGTCTGGTTAGCTTTTTGCAAAAAGCTTCAGTCCTATTCTAGGAATTGGTCGTGCTTGCGTGGAAGTGAGGACAGCAGCCGCGAAGCCTGCTTCCGAAGGCTTCAGTGCAGCGTAGACCGTCGCCGGCGCCGCTCGCTCGCCATGCTCGCCCCCGCTCCGCTCGCCGCGCCGCTCGCCGCTCTGTTCGCCGCGATCGCGCTCGCAGGTCTGCCATGCAAATCGCCGGTCACCGACCCCAGTGATATATGCGAAGGATATACCGCCCATTTTTATTGCCTTTTACGATCGAACGAGCCTAATTTATGGTCTGATTGAGAAGAAGGTTCAGCTTCCTTTTGCGTTTATTTAGATTCATCAATTGAAAGTTCAATGTCCTCGAAATGGGATTGATCATCATTTCTAGTCATTTTAAATGTTGTGCGAAGATTAATATTTCACTCAAGTTTCACTCCAAAGTATACTTTATAGGTGTGCAAAGCGCAAGAGTTGAATCAAGTCCATCGCTTTGTTACGTGAGAATCCGTTGCGTTCAAATATTTAATTAGTGAATATCAACAATGGAGTGGTGGTATGTTAACTAACAATGATAACGTATTTGATTTGGTTTGATAACAAGCAAACGAATAAAGAATCGCATCGCTATCACTAAATATTAAGTTCTAAAACAATGTAAATAAATATTTGAGTTGTTCATACCAACTCGAGTTGTTTTTCGCGGCAGAGAAAGTAACGTTAAGTGAGCTGTGCTTCTAAATGAGCCAATGTATTTTTCCACATCGCACCATTTCCAGGTAAATAGTTAGTAAAACAATGGGTGATGATAGCACCGCTAGTCGCTACGTCCATACAGAGTTCCATACAAAAGAGCTGAACGCGTGCGCCCGCGCCGGTTCTCCTGACCGAGGCGCGGCGGCCGTGTCAATGTGCTTTGTCAACTTTGATTAGCTCTTGAGCGGTCTCATTATTTCCTAGTTATTATACTAACTGCTCTTTGTATGGATCTATGGGTATAACAGTTTCATGTCTATGCAAAGGCAACTATAGTTTGCATGTGTTCACTATCTAATTATTTAATTCTTGTTTGTTCGATGCCAGCCATTAACTGGCAGCTTAGTTTATAAGTACTGTATAAGGAATTTATAAACTAAATTCACAGAAAGTAACCATCAAAAAATAATACAGGCGTTGTCTGTCAATACCAAAAACCACTTTTTTTCGCATGTTGTTCTGCCAACATCCAAATGCTTATTTAAAACCCTGAATCATGGAATGCATGGCATGGCAACCAATATTTTCAGATAAGCGAATATGTCCCAACGCGGAAATAAAACCCGCATGTCACCCACCTAACATGTCAGAGAGCAAGTTGAGTTCTTTCGAGCCTCTAAGAATAGATTTTACTCTTAATTTTTCCCCTTTTCCCATGGTTTCATGATGTTTTGTGTGTGGTTAGTACAGAGCTTTGTATCGCTAATGTAGTCCTTTATCGGATGTGCTCTAACATGGGAGCGAAAGTGGGCCAAAGTCAGCTGTTTTGTTGTACTAATTACCTAAACAGTAACTTTGTCGCTAGTGAAACTGGCTTCAAGCTCTTCAAGGCTTTCACAGTCAAATTGCCTTAGTTTGGTAATTTCCCTTGAATGACACATAAGTACCTACAATTATCCTGAATTTGTACATAGTTGCACATACACGAATGGTGCGAATGTAAAGTTGTAAGTTGCACGGTTTAAAACCCTAAAAGCATTGAGAAAAATAGTTTTTCAGGGAGTTTGCATTGCCGCTTTTAGTAATAGATGCCTTCACACGTGTCCAACAATATGTTTGTTCAAGCTACTGACGTGACGTGTCGTATCGGCATCGTGAACGTGTCGTGCTAGTGGGGAAATTCCCATTATGGTCAAGTAGCAGGTCATTTTTTGACGAGTAAGTATTATAGTAAATTTACAGTAAAGTACAGATTGCAGAACCATCCGGTGGTAGGTACAATTTTTACAATTACGGACTTTCCATGTCGGTGTTTATAGATTTTTGTATCAGCGAGAGTAAAACAGCAATTTATAGTCTCCTACGTACGAGACCCGCAGGGGGTCTCATTCATAAATACCGGATTCTATACTCTCGTATCAATTTATGGAAATTAAATAAGTCACTCAAAACTCTACTTTACTCCTTACGTGGTAAGGTTCAGATTTATTTTAAGGTGGAAGGCAGATTGTCATAATATTTATATTAAACTAGCCGTCGCCCGCGGCGTTGCTCGCGTTCTAGACCATTTAGGGTGCGACTTTTCAAAATTCCTTTCTTAGTGCACCCCTATATATTTTTATGATTAGTAAATTTTTAGAAAAAATTATGACGAGTCATAGTACATAGTTTGTTACCTGGATGACATTATTATAGGCTACTTTGTGTTCCCATTCATTATCAGAACGAACGTCGGACGAAATCGCCGGCGGAACCTAGACTAGTGTAAAATAATTTAGGTTTGACAAATTAGAGTTAGTACTTGACGATCTGTTGGTGATGACCAGCAATAACGAAGAAGGTCTTTGGAGTTTTCCAGGGACAGGGGCTTTCTTTTATAAAATAAGTTGTTCCTATGAAAATCATATTTGAGTTAGAGGTCATACATAGTCTGACCCCGACCGGAAGTGTCCGTCTGCAGTTCCCATGGCGCCCCCTATGGGAAAGTCTATTGTCTGTTAACAGTTAGGATGCCACTGGACGATCGTAATTATAACATTCTATAGGGTTGCTTCGTATTCGTAGAATATAAAACTTGCAAATAAAAGACATTGTACTAGAGGATGCGCGTTCAGAGGAAGTCAGTTTTCGCGCATCCAGGATGCTTTTTGTAATTTATCTTTTATCTATTTACTTATATTTATAAATTATGTTGTTTCCATAATTATGATACTTTTGGTTTGTTCAATATCAAAGGCCAGATATTATAATAACACCAGAACTGCCAACCCTGGCTTCAAACTAGTACACTGCCAAAGTAGATTGTCTTAATTCACATTGTATTCATGTTAATTTATACAATCTTCAAAAAAGTGATGAAAATAGTACGAGTTTGTTCAGCATAAATTAGTTATCAACTCCCATAAAAATAAATAAAGGTTATAAAAAAAACAATATTCTATCAAGTGGTCGTTAATTAGTCTGCAGGTAACGTTTACTTTGCTGATAGAGTTCTACCACGCTAAGTCTGCAATGCAATAAATGGGTAACCCCAAAAACATTTTATGTATATTAGTTTTTGTGGTACATGATATAATACATACATATCATAATGTTAATGATTTAATGTATGCAGGTGATACAGCGTCAGGGGCCGCTTTTTACCCATGACCCGATGAACGGGACGTTGGCTGTGTACCTACATAATGCCTGGCACATAATATATTTGTTCTCAAAAATAGTTTTTGCGATACAAACAGTGCTTTAGCTTTTCAAATTCTACTTTATCCACAGATTGTAATATGTATGTAACCCAGGAGCAATCATCATCATCATCATCATCAATATATGTAAAACTCTTTTGAAGCTGACAGAGAATCAACGCACAGCCAAAACTATAAGTCCTAGAGGTATGAAATTTGGAGGGTAGCATCCTTATATAGTGTAGGGCTAAGAAAGGAATTTTGAAACGTCACACTCTAAAGGGTAGAACGCGAGCAACGCCGCGGGCGACGTCTAGTTTTTAATAAAACTTTTGCGCTCTTTAGATACATTTTTTTAAGTAGATCCTCTTTGAGTTTGTCGCGAGAGTCATAAAACTTTTACGTAGACGCGCAATTGATTTTAAGTTCCACGGTAATGTTATTTCCCTCTCGTCTTCTGATTATGATGCATTTAAAATCTCACGACGATTGACATCCATTGTTTTCTCAAAATAAGTACTCCAAAATGTTGGAAAGCTAGCATTAATGCAAGTTTTTAGCATTTATTTGCATTTGTGAGAGGCCATACGTTCCGCTACAAACTTTCTTTGTTTACAACACGCCAAGTCTTTTGAGGTAAGTACTCTAACTACAAAGTATGGACCAATTTAAAACAAATACACGTTCATGGTTGTAATTCAAAAGAATAAACCTAAAACTACAGTTAATAATTACTTACCAATAGATACTCGTACCTATCCTGCCTGAAATGCAGTTACCGTCTACGGTTCGAAAAGGTTCTCATTGTAAAACATAAGAAGCTATAATCATCAATACATTTGCAATAAGATGTACGTATTCATTGACATCTTTTCAACATGAATGTATTTCAAACTTTGTATTTTACGTAATGTTGCTATTTGCTATCAATATTTATAATGTAAAAGAAATAGTAAAGTTATAGATATCCTGGATGAGGCTTGGGAATAACGCCATAAAGGTCCAGCCAGTTAATAACCACATATAATATTGCGAAAGCGGAGAGGACTCGGGAATGTATACAAAAAGCGTGTTTACAACTCTTTTTCATTTTGTAAAAATTTTCCCGTGTTTTACTCGTATGAAATTACTTACCTACCACTCAAGGCTAAATTAGTTTTAGCATCCGTAGTTATGCCTATTGCTATATTACAAAAAGTTCTTGGCAAAAGGTTAACTTGTCTTAGTGGTTTTGTACTAAAATGATAGAGTATGAAATAAGATTGTGAGCATACTGCGAGAGTCTTGTATCTTGGTCCTGTATAAAAAACATGTCAAAAAGCATTCTTTAGTGCCTGCCTATATATATATATAGGTAAGTACTCCCATTTTTTTAAACCAGCAGTTGTACACCAGCTTGTTGAACATCAAAGTATTGTCTAAAGTAATGTAATTGATCTTTACTATTTGTCTATTTATTTTCTAACGCTACAAGATGTATGTCAACGCCCCCACAAGTGGTCAATGGATTCACACAGACATAGGTAAATGTGAGCAAAATATATATTTGCTGGCTGTGGGTGGCTCATTCATGTTCCCACGCGGTAAATCCATCTTAAAATACTTTATCTACCGCACGCCCGCAGCCTATCCTAATGTTAACGTCGTAAAGTTTACTATCCATTGCTGGACCAACACTCATTTTTACTAAGTCTGTTTTTTCAAAACAAGCCATGTTTTGCAGGTAATCAATAAAATGGTAAAATAACTATATATCATGACTACTTCTGTTATTGATCTAGCTATCAATATCAATGTATTGCTAAGGTCTCAGAATATTGTGTTTCGGTAATCAGAGTAAGGCTAAGTTTTTAAAATTATGTTTGATACGATATAAAAATGACGATGATGTAACTCGCGATCGCGCAAACTCACTCGACCTGATTAATGAGCTTTACCGAATTAAAAAAATTACGAAAAATAAAATGCTGCTTTGTCAAGTTCGATATTATATATTTTTAAAACCGATTGATCAAAACTTCAAAATACTTTGACATCTGTGAGCTGCAACAGTAATAAACAGAGCGTGTATTAATAATAGTATTTCCTTAATAATTCGTATTTCCACATCTACACTTATTTTTCATTGTTTTCGACTGACACGTCTCGCTGCCCTCGCTCGTCGTGTCATCCATGGGTCTTCCATTTTCAAACACTGCCGGTCAGCGCGAACCAATACTCTTTATAACTCAAAGAGGTTGGTTCTACGCTGTATTTCTCATAATTTTCGACAACCAGAATGATAGTTCCAATTCGTGCTCGTTTAAACTTGAGACTTGAAAGAACACAGAAAGAGCACAGTGCAATTTTGGAAACCGGTCTCTGAGCGCAGTGTTGTGATCTGCGACCATTTGTTGGGATGTTCGCTGTGCAGGAATCTGGACTGGACAGGAGCGGGTTTTTACAGCCAGTTTGCACAAATGGATGAAGTGTAGACGATGTTATGATACGCCTCCGTGAACATGATGTGCAATAAGTATTCTGCTCAATGTTGCAGAAGAGTATTCTAGTCAACTAAGATTATAGTAATAATATGGTAGTTTTAGCATCAAATACAGTTTTACTAACATTGTAAGAATGTGTACAATATTAATTTTTGCCAACATTTTATTTTATAAAACAGAATACTTAGCGCGGTTTTAACTTTTTGATAAAGATGCATATAAATTCTTTACTCGACAGTCGTTCAAAACTATAATAAAAACGGGTTTTGGTAAAATCTGAAGTATACTGGTCGGTAGAGCTACGTAAAGCTTATAGCAACGTAAATGCTCTTATACTCAGCTATATCTTGTATTTTTGTGGGACAGTTTTATTGAACCGCGCCTGGTGATATTTTATGATAATCTTTCCAGGATTCCCTGGTGCCGAGACAGCCTTGAACGAGAGCAGACGAATCGTCCGCTCGCTTGGTACGTTTTTATAAGATCACTGTAATTTGCTGTCGCCTGTACGTAATTTGCTGATATTTTATTCTTTGAAACTCTTTCATTTTTGACCATTACATTGACATACCTAGGTAAGTTACAATCTGGTTCTCAATACATTTTTTTTGTCCGGGCTTATTAGCTCACACTCAACGTAAACTAAAACGTATAGAATAAAATATGAATCAATAAATACGTATTGTGAAAAGTTAAACCGCAGGTAAAGGAAAGCAGGTAAGCTTATTAAACCTGACCAAAATATATCCAGTTTCAATTGTCTGCAGGGCCTCTAGCTCTGCCCCCTGGCTGCCTGTACGAGGGCCGCTGGTTCACAGAGGGCGCCACGGTGTCGACTGGCGAGGCGTGCTTGCACTGCGCGTGCTACCACGGCGCACTGACATGTCGCCGCCGCGCATGCGCCGCGCTGCCTGACCCGCCGCCACATCGCTGTCATGTGCTGCATCGCAGGGGCTCCTGCTGTCCTGAACTACATTGTCCAGGTGAACTAACCTAAACAGCATGATACTCATCAAGCAACAATTTACCAAAGGAATCGGTATTGTTCACTCGATTAAACTATAGAGCACCCAATTTAGTGTTGTTTTTTGGATACATAACAGAAATTAAATTATGCGTTTTGTTCTCATTTTAGATGGAGTCACTATGATGGAGCACGGCGCGTCAGCAAGATTCGAAAACGAAGATGACATCCACGCACCAGTTTCAATCGCTCACGGTGAGTGTCTCGACTGCTAGGGTCTGGTAGAGTCTACTAGACCAACTTGTTTGGCAAATGGCTTCATAGCTCACGACTCATGGCGTCAGTGTTTCCAGCGTGCGTGGAGGGTGGTACTGTGTACGCGGCGGGGTCGGCCATGAGGTCCACTGTGGCTTGCGAGCAGTGCTTCTGCCTCGGAGGTGGTCGCCGCTGCGTCCGGCCGCAGTGCCTACCACCGTCATCGGGCTGCAAGCCACGCCCAGCAGCTGGTGCTTGCTGTCCCCAGCGGTACTACTGTGAACACCGGACAACGAAACCACCAGAAAATAAACACCCTCATGGTAAAAACCTTTTATTTTCGAATGGTCCATACAGAAGTGTTGGCTTGTCATTGACGTTAAATATAATATGACTTCAGATTGCAAAGTTGACGGCAAATGGATATCGGAAGGCGAGAAGGTAGCTTCTTCGAAGACAAGTTCAAACTGTACGCAGTGCTTTTGCCTACGTGGTACCGTGCAGTGCCAGCCGTTGTCCTGCGCGCCGCCGCTGCTGGGCTGCAAGCCTATGCTGCGCCCAGGGGAGTGCTGTGCTCATCAGTACCACTGTGAGCGGACACATCAAGGTGATTGAAAAATAATCATTCTTGTTCTAAGGTGATGATACGCTGAAACCTCGGTGCGCACTGCGCAGGTTAGTATTGCGCAGTGATAAGAGTTTTAGCCACTAACACATAAAAGTTACAGCAGATTATTTTTTTCGGTTGTTGCCATTGTTTTAGAGTTTATATAAAAACAATCACGATAGCCTAATGCTAACCCGATTTGTTCTAAAATTTCAGCACCGTCTATGCCTCACTTCCTTGCACTTACAAGTAATACGCTGACATCTGCTAGAAACAACAACCATGCAATACTAAATCCTTTGCCAACTAAGAAACAGGCTACCACCAAAACCACTCTGGCCAGTATTTATTTGGTAAAGAATACACACATCACCTCCGCAACCAACAACCTTGTGAGTACAACTAAAGTGAAGAGAAAAACAAGCGATCCACCGCCGTTTGCCGAGACATCGAGCGCTCCAAGTCAAAATACAACAGAAGTTGCTACAGCAAAACCAGTAGAAGAGCCAACTACAATAGCGAAGTTGATTCCTACCACTGACACTGAGTCTAAGACAACAACCGAACTTACCACGGAGACCACATCTACAGAACAACCAGAGGGTTCGGTCAGGATTATGATCAACGGAACTATCAACTGCACTGCTGAACTATCATCCACTTCTCTCCCACTAAATGTGACTTTTAATAATACTGACAAACTTGAGAAAATAACCATGGAGTCTCATCCGAGGATCCCTCTCATTGACGTTAGTAATCTCGAAGATCACACCTTTTCTCCAAATGATATAATCACCGATAGAAATGTAAATGGTGAATTCGATGAAAATGAATCATTTGTTATCAACGTGACTAGTTCTCTCAGGGCTAATACCAGCCAAACTTCTACCACCAGGGCTCCTACTGTCAAACCTACGCCAATTGTAACAAAGGTATCCGTACCGACAGACATTCCGGAATCATTGAACAGTTCTAAAAAGACAAAAGGAGATTACGATTATGACTACACGGAGCCTACACTGCCACCATCGTTGCCTAATTTAAAGTAAGTTTTTTAAAGCACTAGATTGAGTTATTTAGTATGATTTTACTAAAACAAAATTAATTTTTTTACAGAATTATTCCGTTCGTAGCAGCCGATGCAGTTGTTGAAAATGAACATCCCAAAAAAACTTTGACATATCCGATGCATGAACGAGAAGACAAATTCCCTGTCTATTACCCGAGCATCGATAGTAAAGACACCTCCTTCACGAGACGAGAAGATGTGTATCATTCAACTCAGTACCCCGTGTTTATAACAGACAAGGGCGATGAACAGTACCCTTCCTTGATCCAAGAAGCGGATCTTACCAGCACGGGGTACTCTAATGCTCACAGTGGTTTGGACACTTCAGGAAATGAATTTACTGTGTCTGCAAGTCTTGGGAGCCGCATCTCTGCTTTGAAAAAAACTGTTACTCCACCGCCTTTGCCGAGTACAACCTACAAATTAGAAACGCCTGCCATAAATCTGTTTTCGGCCCCTGTTGAGACTGAAGGTACCAAATTATTTTCTCTCTACGCCATACAAAAATAAATAGCAAATGTAATAAAATGTGCTATTGCAAATTTTCAGGAGGGTTTGTGCCGAAAGGACCAACGGGGCTAATAGATGAATATTACGCAGTTTTTCCTAGTACACCTTCGGGCCCAGCTATACCTCATCTCACTACATCAATGCAACTGGATATTGCAAAAGGTAACATTAGTTTAGATTAGTTGCTGTGCTTATTCATGAAGGTATCTTGCTTAATGCATTTTTATGTAACTCTCAGGAGAATGCATATCAAGAGACGGGCGTCACATACCTGAAGGCGACACCATCAGCCTGGCATGCTCCGAATGCACATGCGCTTGGGGTGAGCTACACTGCTCTCCACGCTCATGCCACACCCCGCCAGGGTGCAGGAGACGTCCAGCCAACAGCAACTCCGCTGACCTATGCTGCGGAGAATTGATTTGTGATGAAGGTAATTTAAAATTCAAACAATTAGGTATATTTTTAACCATGAAAGCAAAATTTCATTTTCATTTGTATGGTTTGTTACAGACCACAAACCAACACCAACTCCTGAAGTAAATATCGTAGAGCAAACTACTGCTCCAGAATATGTTGAAATAAAAAATGATTTTGGTGCCCTTAATAATTCGGCAGCTCCAATAACTAACACCCAAGTTAACAATGAGCTGGTCGGTAGTACTGAGAACGTTTTTAATAAGCCGATACCTGAAAAACAAAATGTTTCAAACATTGCTGTGAACAAGCTCCAAGCTGTAACTGATCCAAATTTCACAGATGCTACTGTTACTTTAAAAACATTTACTCAGCAAATGCCAACAACCACTGCATCGAGTACTAGTAAAGAACCAGAACAAGAAGAACAACCACTAGAATATGATGAAGAAGAAGATGACGGAAGTTTCTCATTTGGAAATGTTTTAAAACTCCTGTTAAGTGGTGACAGTTACGAAACAACAACGACTACTCCTAAAAGACTGCCACCGACATCTAAGTTGCCACCAATCAAGTTGACAACCACGACTACGAGAAGACCATGGCCCACTCTCTCTCCAGCACTGAGAGCTACATCAGCTCCATTCATACCTATGCCTCTTCATCCATTCATGCCCCCGAAGGTCCCTCAGAACCCAATCAATCGGATAGATCACCTTGTCCTCGGTGAAGCAACAGCTATTAAAAGAACGACTCTTCGGCCTGTGGTCACTTCACCTCGACCAACTTCTACAAGACCAGTGACACGGCCGACTACCCAAAAAATTGTAACAAAACCAATAGATGTTACGAAAGGAGACGAATACACAACCACGGAGAGTCCACGCCCTGTAGGAGCCGTAACTGGAGTAGGATCTGGTCTTGGACCTGGCCTTCTTAAGCTAGCTGGCTGTAACATCTACGGTCAGATGTACAGGGTAGGTAGAATTATTGCTGAGCTGTCGACCCCTTGCCAGGAATGCTGGTGTACAGAATTTGGAGTCCAGTGTAAACAGTTGAAATGTTGAAAGACTTGTTAGATTATGGGATAGCAACGTACGATTGAACGACTGTAAAGACTGACTGGAAGTGGTCTGTTAGATAACGGAAGGAGGTTCGTCGGAAGACTGCGAAGTATTAAAATGTTACTGTATATTTGGGTACATAGTCTTAGCATTGTAATAATTATAAACAAACGTATAGAGCATGATCTCAAATCTCAACACAAGCAAGGTAACTACCTAGTATATTATTTTGCTCAGACAGAGTGTCGAAACACAACTTTTGTTCAAAGCCAAAAGTGTTCAGTATCATAACGATAAGTTACATTAGTTTATTCATCACTAAATACGGAGTTGTAAATGAGTAAACTTCTTGCGCAGACTTTTGCAAAAAATACGAGTAAGTAAATGATAGTTATTGTCCCTTTGAGAATTTATTTCATATTCGTTTTTTTAAGGTGTCGACATCTAAACTTGATAAAGAGAAATGCATTTAAAGTACTTAAACCTCAATAATTAATTTAATATTCGTTAGTATTATCGTAGTTGCTAGTTTTAGGTTAAATATTTAATTGACTAGTTTATAATAAATCTATTTTAAGTCATTGTTTTCTCCTATTTTAAAATTGGGTAAAAAATCACAAATAAAATAATATGCATTAATCTTACGATTAAAAGTTTATTCAAAATCACAGTCATAGTGTGCACAAGAGCGAGCAATAGTTATATAATTGTGTTCACATAACAGCCGTTTGCATTTAACTCTTTAGATAACAGTTGAGTGCTTTATGTACTAAGTTTAATGAAAATTTGCATTTGATTCTTAATTTGTTTACTTATATTTACAAACATCCAACAGCGGCTTAAAATCTTTTCTTACGATATGTTAATTATTCTTATAATGGCACAAAATGAAGCGTTTTACAATTAAATTTATACATTAAACCACCTCAGTCGGTAGACTAGTCTTTGGTTAAATACTTCCCACCGAAGTTATTTAAAAACATGAATAAGTACAGTTTTTATGCAATATAACACCTTCTAAATAAAACTTAATGTTTTGATACAAAACAATCCATTACGATTTCACTGAAATCAATCGCTTAAATATTGCAAGTAATTATAATTTCGAAACACTTTCAAAAAATAATATAGGAAAGCTAGGTAAGATAACTCAGAGGATAGACAATTCATAAATTAATTGGAGTTCATACCTTATTCTAATTATTTTAGTATCACTTGTTGTCAATCTCCTTTTAAGTTAGCGTCTATATACCTACTATACGCGACATCATTTAGGTAAAAGTACCTAAGTCTTATTCGATGACTATTTTATTTACAAAAGTAGATATAACAATATCAGTCGATTTGTTCCTCATGTACGCAGTGTGAATTCTATCGAAAGCTATCCTATACTCGGATAGCGGACGGATGTCAAATTGCACATAATTCGATGAAACGTTTCTTATACTTATGTACCCTATAAGTAGGTACCTATTTTTTCTCAAATAAGTACGTCGTACGTGACAGATGGAGACATATAGGTACCTCTACTTGGATACTGAACTCTCGTACCTGTGTATTTAAATTCTTTCAAACTCCTTCATCTTGTTCAATCCCGAAGGATGCAGAAATTTCATGACCTGATTCAAGGTCGATGTAGTTCAGGTGTCATCGGCGCCTTCCCAGTACGAGTAATACGCGACTGCTAGCGCCGCGCCAGAGGTGAGGAGTAGTACTGACACCACACGGGCTGCTATTACGTGAACTTTTTTCTCATTTTCACCTGAAATAAAAACAAAACAAGTTAGTATTTCAAACTCTACGCGCGGGTCTAACAATGTGCATGCCGTTCTTGAATAGGAATTGAACCTTATGTGAAAATAACCCAAATGCTAATAAGATGTAGGTAAAGCTAAGTAAAGCAGCTTTGGTTAATGATCTTTTTTTTTAACCTTTTCCGTCCCACTGCTGGGCAAAGGTATAAAAGACTTTAAATAACACTAGTAGTTCTATAGTGTAAACTAACCAGTAAAGACGATGAATGCCAAGAGTATTCCAACAGCAGCGCCTAAGATATGAGCCGCCCACGCCACGTTTTTATACGGAGGCTGGCCGGCTGCAGCCGCACTTTCAGGAGAGGCACGGATGAGGGCCCAGCATCCTTCTGATGCACTCAGGACCAACACACTGAAGGGACGGAACCACCAGAGGGGAATGTGACCGAATCTGTACAAGGAAAACTAAACGTTATATTTGGTACATGGTTATAGATTTTAGTCTCGAATTATGCATATTCACGTGGCAAGTACCTTGAGCCAGAGCAATATTGTTTTTTAGACTAAGACCGAGGTGTAGATAACGAAAGTATATAAAGAAAATGGCCCTTTAGTATGAAAGTATTGGCACTGCTGGTGGAGATCGAATCTTCTGTCTCAACCAATTCAGTGCTGGAAGTGTCAGAATGTACGTGTACAATATTCAATGATGAAAATTGAACCAACTGGCTTAAGATCCGCAAGAGATATCATTGTATGGTAGTTTGGAACCTCACCTAAGGCAAACGTTGGGTAGATGTGCAGTGAGCAATGCATACACGGCAGCTGATGCGCCGACCACTCGCACATGCGGCTGCAGCGCGCCGGCGCCCAGCGCGCCCGCCACCACGCCGCTGACCCACACCGCCACCACACGCCACCAGCCTTGCTCGCGCTCCAGTCTCCAGCCAACCTGTATAACATTAACCATCGTCAAATTATTATTTTACACAAATTCTGAAACTATTTAGCAACAGTAACAGTTTCCTGGTAGTAAAATGACACATTATTGTGAAATTAGAGGTTACTTACAGCAAGAGCAACGAGCGCGTTCATAGCCAGATGGGTTATGTCGGCGTGAACCAGGCCATAGGTGAGCAGCCGCCAGGGCTCCTGCCGCCATAGTGCCGGAGTAAACTCCAGGGTTGTACGCAAGTCTTCCGATCCAAAAAGATGGATGCAAATCTAAAAAAAAATGTCTGGATAAATATGTTGTAAAAAGTAGAGCTGGTAATAAAATTGCGGTTTAGTAGTAAATACGTTGAGCCGTGGTCGGCAGTAGGCTTAGGTACTTACAATTAAAACTATCATCGATAAGATAAAATACGGCGGCTTCAGAACTTCTATCAACTTTTCCTTTCTCTTCTGAAACTTTGTCTTCTGCGTTATACTCAAACTGAGTGGCTTTTCGGGGTATACGGAGTGCACTCCAAGAGTTAGACCAGATTGGAGGCGGCATTTTGGTTTTTCCGATTTGGTGGGCAGCAAGCGCTTGTTTTCTCCAGGGCTTCTTTCACCGCTCTCCTCGTTCACCGTCCATGCTTGGGCTGGTGGCTTCCACTTCGGTAGTACATGCCTTCCCTGGTGGATAGGTACCGCGTAGTCTGCACTAAGTCGCGCTGTCTCACAGTCTTCTGCATCGGGAGCCATGATATTTCAATGTTCCGCCCTCAGAGCTCTAGGGCACGTCGTCTGCTCTGCAAGTCCAAAAGTGATATAACATAAAGCACGGTTGCTTCCTCATTTATATGTGAACCTACAGGATAATTTGAATTAGGAAATTCCGAATTGAAATAGGGCATTATCATTTTAATTATTAGTTTGCGGTTTTGCTCCAGATGTATATAAAACAGATTTACTCGTATTCTAGTTTTATATTATTATAATATAGCTACGCCTATGGCTTTTATTAATAGCATCCGGAAAACGCTATTATGCAACTTAGCGCATCCTAGATAAATAGGTACCTACGAGTATACCTAATGTGGTGGATTACGTGACAATGGAGTGCTAATAAGAGGATAAAAATGAACTATTAGCACGTGCGATACCTACTGCAACTGCATAGAGATGATCTACTTTGGGTCATTACGAATGTGTGGTTTGTAAAGGATTTTGATCTCCGAGTGGTTTTCATTGAAATATAGATGCGGTGTGGTCGCCGCAGGAACCACAAATAATTCACAATTATTTTATTTACCATTAGGGCTTGCATCCAGCCTGCACCAAACACCCTCAGAATTATTATCATAACGCATGATGTAATACAATTATTTTAACCACAAATGCAATGTATTTATAGGTAAATTATGATAAATTGAATTTATAAAATCATTTTGGTTAATCTTGTACGTCAGAATTTAGTCATTTTACGTCATTTTGGTAGTTGCCAACAGGCAAAATGTCGTGCCGTCAATCAAAGAGTTTAAAAACAGTTTGTGAGGTTTTAGTTGTTTTACAATGTTTTGGTACACTTTACTTATGCGTTGAAAAGGGCTTTTTTCATAACTTTGGCCTCAGGCAGGTCCTAGATGGATATGGAAAAAAAATATTCTGAGCATTAAGTAATTCCTAAAAAGTGGAAGAACAATTAGCGTGCCGAATACATTACTTACAGTAATCAAAAATTTTTTTTGTCAGGAACAGCCGTGTTATATGAGATTTTCAATTTCTTTAAAGAAGTTTAGGTACCTACCTATTATACTGACAACTAAGTATGTTACATTATGTATACGTATGTATAGTATATAGCGCGCCCTTCATCAACAAGGACCAGTACTCTACCATACAAGGGCCTGCCGTCAGTCTGTCTGTCACAGATGCATAATTATGATGAGATGGCTGCTGCCTGCCAAGTCCTCGAGGAAGTGCGAACTTGACATAGGTAGCCTTTTTAGAAGCTGAAGGCCAAGTAATCAGCATGGAGTTTTGGGATACCGGTAGTGAAGTCATAAGATGTTATATTTTGATACGTAATGAGAAGTTATTGCGCTGTGATGAAAAAAAGGCGCGATGGTCTAGCGGGAGATTTATACAAAAAAGCCGATGGCATTTGATAAAAAATACCTAGGTACATGTGTAAAGGGGTTGATAGGAGAGTTTTATAATATAAATATTTTTTTGAAAATCTAGTAAAAAGCCTACTTACAAAACACATCTCCAGAAATACCTAAATCGCATCCAAAATATTTAGTGTTCATAACGTGAACAAGCGTAGGTAAGTACATAGATAGTGGACATACCTATAATATGGTTCGCAGACATTAACAGCACCATTTGTAAATACACACAACAAACTCTTATCAAAACAATAATATTATGTTTGCAAATTATAAATCTTTACAAATATGTAATATATTTCAAGGTTGTATAGGTCCTGCCTGTACAGAAGCACGTTATCAAATGAGAAGGGAGTGTAGAGGGTGCCTGTCTGCAAGGTACCTGCGGGTCTTGGACGTCACCTGCTCGGCGCCTGCGCACCCGCGCGCGGCAGGCGCGCTGCATACGAATACCGAATTTATAATGATTTATCGTTTATTCTCGTTTTTCCCACTGGGCTTCATCCCTCTTGTGGGATGGAATGCACAATATCACAGTTTTATTTGGTGGGATCAGTGTTATAGATTTGAAATACCTACTGAATTTCACCTAATAAATTAAACAATATAAAAATACCTACTTTTCCTCATTTATCCCACACTATACTTTACTTACCCACTTATAAAAAATCATTTTCTTCTACTCTAGATCTACCAGTATCTACCGATCTTAGAGACCGATTAGTATTACCTTGAACTTTTTTAACGTGGATTTAAATAATGTACTTACTGATTATTATATTCGTTTTCTTTGACTAACAAAATAACCAGTTTATGTTAGGTACTTTCCCTATCACTACATTTTTGTTTATTAAGCAAAATTACCAAAACATGTAACAATGTTTGCTTTAGATTCGTGTGAATGTGCCTTTAGACGCACATATTTCAAGCACACCTTGCTCGATCCCAACCAGCTGTCACTGATATAACATCTGGTGGATTCTTTCAACCAGTGAGTAATAAGACCCAAGAGCTTTATTATTTTTTTCTTAAAACAATGCCGTACTAGCTCTACCTGAACACGAATGGGTCAGGACAATGCTGGCAAGATGGTTTCGTTTCATTGCTTTAAAGTTGTACTTATTGAAAATCTTTAGAGTAATAAAGAAGTATCCGTATCTAGAAATAGCTTTGTATTCAATACTCTAGATTACCAGTGATATTGTAACTAAGCCTACCTACTTATTACCAATAAGTATTTTTTTCTAGATTCCCACGCTAAACATTCGTTTACCTGAAGGAATACCTAATCATTTTATTCTCTTTACAATTTAGTCTGAAAGCCATTGAATATAACACAGAATCACTAATAGGAGCTCATCAATTTTATTTCAGTTTATATAATAAATAACTAGGTACATATCCTCATGGGAATCCCAATAACTTTGAAGATACATAAAATATTCCCAGCTTTATTAAATTTAAATTAATTATAATATTGGGTTATCCTGATAGATATTGGCGTGCGTGCGTGACCTACCTGTCATTACGCACGCAATATTATGTTATTGTGATCAATCCAAAACATAAAGGTGCACTAGTATTTCCTTATTTTTCATTGTTGATTTCAACTTCTATGAAGATCAATGAATTAACATAAAACACACGATAACAAAGTATTCAGGTACAATTGTTATTGTTTAATAAAACCCGGCACCAGGAAAATATAATGCTGGGAATTCACATGAACCCATCATATATCTATATGTACCTACAGTAGGTACCTACTGCTGGTGTCAATTTAATTAACTCATCAAATTGTGCCATTTATAGTTTTCTTAGAAATATTGACTTAGTGTTGGAGGCTAAGAATGTGTGATCATTGTTACTCGTGTGTTTATACAGGGTGTTACCAGACCACTTCCGAAAACGAAAGGGGGAGCTACAGCACACCAAAACCCAACCAAAAAAAAATCAGTTATCCTGAAAAATAATTATAGCCGGAGAAAACAATGTTTAAGGATTTGTATTTATTTCGCCAGCCCGCAATGTACGCATTCACGTAGATAAGGTCGAGGCGTAGTACTATTATTTATTCTGTGTCGTAAGTGCCTACTAACGTAGGTAGGTACTAACGTAGGTCGCTCGCACGTCGCGTACTTGAATGACCCGCGATGAACTCTCAGCTGTTCATGCTGTAGTAGACGTAATCTGCGTGCTGCGTGTACATTGCTGCTTTATTTATTTTATTTGTTTTTTTGCTTTTTTAAATGAGATAATTAAGTAGATATGTCTTATTATGTTGTACTGTGTGTATGTAACTAAAAAAAAAATTAAAAAGAGATAGTCAAGTAAATTTTTTTTTTCGCGATTTTTTTCGCTTAATGTTTTCAGTATCATGGTCTGATCGGAACCTCCAAGTTTTCGGAAGTGGTCTGGTAACACCCTGTATATATATTTTTTTTATTAGGTATAATGATATGGGTTTTCATTACTGTTTTAAAATTGCCAATACAAGTGTACCTAGGTACAGACACGTACTACAGGAGTGCTGTTTTTATAATTCGTCTAAATGATAGAAGGACGATCCCAAATAAATTAATAAGTAGGTACGTTAATTAAAGTACATAGGTACTTAATTTTAAATATTTTCTCCTATAAACTTACAGGATAACGCAAATATTTAAATAGAGGATACATAAATTAGGATTTTGGAAAACCCGCACGCACGCTTCTAAACACTATTTAGCATGTTATTTGGCTGTGAGGGAACTGCTCATTCCAGTTTTCCCTTGCGTGAGTCTCCTTGGCGACTCTTGCGGCTGCCGGCAGCGGAGAACTATCTAACTAAAGATGCTAATGTTAATCTTTTCATAAAAAAATAATTTGTCAAGAAATTACGAAAAAAATTTCGTCGGTTGCGGCGTTGCTCGTGTTCTAGACCCTTTAGAGTGTGGCTTTTCAAAATTCCTTTCTTAGTGAACCCCTAAACTATGTAAGTATATGGAGATACTACCCTCCAAATTTCATACCTCTAGGACTTATAGTTTAGGCTGTGCGTTTATTCTAAGTCAGCTTCAAAGGAGCTTAACATATTATATAAAGAAGATGAATGTACTCTACTTTGTTCTCAGTCTCATACGAGTACGACCCTACAATATACCCACTTACAGCAATACTCACTTTGATCTGCATGGTTTTGACATCTAGTCGAAGAAAATATCCTGCATCTGGTCGTTCATTTCTGATGGAGCAGTACTTTCTAACGTATATATCCTCTACATAAAAGATCATTGTACTACTTACTCGTACCTACACCTAATCTATAAGATTGTTAGTGACGCCAAATAATAATTGTCTTTTGTTGTTTTTCAGTTTCGTTATAGTATGTGTACACTACAAGCGATGATACGATATTTAACGATGTTTTGTCTACTTGCTCCGATAACGTCACAAAATAGAATAGCACTAATTATAAATACTTGCTAGCGAGCAAAGTTATGTACGTTTCTATCGGCCAAACTCACGGTCACAATAAAACGCTTTGTGTCACAGAAAAAAATCGTCATTTACTGGTTAGTAAGTATACTTTAGTTTCAGGATATGATTTTGTTTGTTTATTTCGAGCTATTCCCGGATTTATAGCGCACTGGTGTAAATAGTCCACTGGTTTTTTCCCAGTTTACTTATAAAGGAATTCACTATAACTATATACATGTATTATATTTATATACGAGTACGTTTTAAAAATATATGTCGTTATTCAAATACAACAAACGTAGGTAAGTTATTTGTATAAGTACCTCGATGACGTCTTTATGCAATAATATTGGCAAGGATATAGAAATCGAAATTGAATATTTAGGAAAACAACAACACATTTCTAAATATAGCTAGCAATAGGTACCTAACCCTTTTGTACTACAGGTACCTACATTATACGCTGGTTTAATAATGTTATTCGTTTACTTTTATATTAAATTGCATTGTATTTTTGCATACTAGGATTCAATTATATTATGTATTTATGGTCAATTTTTTTTTTAATGGTACAAGCTGTCGGCCCACCTGTTGTTAATTTTTTTGTTAAATACCCGTGCGAAGCCGGGACGGTTCTCTAGTGTCAAATAAACAGTCTATCGCACCATTTTATGTGCATATTAGGGCAAGGTTACATTATGTAATTTGTTTGATAGATTTAAATGCTGCTGGTCGTTTAATGAGTTTTACAGCGCTATCAGACCTATACAAAATATTTGGGTGATAATGCGGATTTAAAGAAGACGGTACAAAAGTGAGCCATAATTGTGGAACAGTGCGGGTATACCCTAGCTGATACGTTGTTAAAGTTAATAGGGTGAGTAATGTGAGTATGTTGAGGTGCGTGCGTCACCTGCTTCGACCTGTGTTTGCGGAGAGGTAGCCACGTCTCTGGCGTTTTTTTAGACTTTTAGAAAATCTAGCTTTATTAGCTTTGTCGCACCCGCACCCGCACTCGACCTGTGTTTGCGGAGAGGTAGCCACGTCTCTGGCGTTTTTTTAGACTTTTTGAAAATCTAGCTTTATTAGCTTTGTCGCACCCGCACCCGCACTCGACCTGTGTTTGCGGAGAGGTAGCCACGTCTCTGGCGTTTTTTTAGACTTTTTGAAAATCTGCTTTATTAGCTTTGTCGCACCCGCAGCCGCACTCGACCTGTGTTTGCGGAGAGGTAGCCACGTCTCTGGCGTTTTTTTAGACTTTTTGAAAATCTAGCTTTATTAGCTTTGTCGCACCCGCACCCGCACTCGACCTGTGTTTGCGGAGAGGTAGCCACGTCTCTGGCGTTTTTTTAGACTTTTTGAAAATCTGCTTTATTAGCTTTGTCGCACCCGCACCCGCACTCGACCTGTGTTTGCGGAGAGGTAGCCACGTCTCTGGCGTTTTTTTAGACTTTTTGAAAATCTGCTTTATTAGCTTTGTCGCACCCGCACCCGCACTCGACCTGTGTTTGCGGAGAGGTAGCCACGTCTCTGGCGTTTTTTTAGACTTTTTGAAAATCTGCTTTATTAGCTTTGTCGCACCCGCACCCGCACTCGACCTGTGTTTGCGGAGAGGTAGCCACGTCTCTGGCGTTTTTTTAGACTTTTTGAAAATCTGCTTTATTAGCTTTGTCGCACCCGCAGCCGCACTCGACCTGTGTTTGCGGAGAGGTAGCCACGTCTCTGGCGTTTTTTTAGACTTTTTGAAAATCTAGCTTTATTAGCTTTGTCGCACCCGCACCCGCACTCGACCTGTGTTTGCGGAGAGGTAGCCACGTCTCTGGCGTTTTTTTAGACTTTTTGAAAATCTAGCTTTATTAGCTTTGTCGCACCCGCACCCGCACTCGACCTGTGTTTGCGGAGAGGTAGCCACGTTTTTGGCGTTTTTTTAGACTTTTTGAAAATCTAGCTTTATTAGCTTTGTCGCACCCGCAGCCGCACTCGACCTGTGTTTGCGGAGAGGTAGCCACGTCTCTGGCGTTTTTTTAGACTTTTTGAAAATCTAGCTTTATTAGCTTTGTCGCACCCGCACCCGCACTCGACCTGTGTTTGCGGAGAGGTAGCCACGTCTCTGGCGTTTTTTTAGACTTTTTGAAAATCTGCTTTATTAGCTTTGTCGCACCCGCAGCCGCACTCGACCTGTGTTTGCGGAGAGGTAGCCACGTCTCTGGCGTTTTTTTAGACTTTTTGAAAATCTAGCTTTATTAGCTTTGTCGCACCCGCACCCGCACTCGACCTGTGTTTGCGGAGAGGTAGCCACGTCTCTGGCGTTTTTTTAGACTTTTTGAAAATCTGCTTTATTAGCTTTGTCGCACCCGCACCCGCACTCGACCTGTGTTTGCGGAGAGGTAGCCACGTCTCTGGCGTTTTTTTAGACTTTTTGAAAATCTGCTTTATTAGCTTTGTCGCACCCGCACCCGCACTCGACCTGTGTTTGCGGAGAGGTAGCCACGTCTCTGGCGTTTTTTTAGACTTTTTGAAAATCTGCTTTATTAGCTTTGTCGCACCCGCACCCGCACTCGACCTGTGTTTGCGGAGAGGTAGCCACGTCTCTGGCGTTTTTTTAGACTTTTTGAAAATCTGCTTTATTAGCTTTGTCGCACCCGCAGCCGCACTCGACCTGTGTTTGCGGAGAGGTAGCCACGTCTCTGGCGTTTTTTTAGACTTTTTGAAAATCTAGCTTTATTAGCTTTGTCGCACCCGCACCCGCACTCGACCTGTGTTTGCGGAGAGGTAGCCACGTTTTTGGCGTTTTTATAGACTTTTTGAAAATCTAGTTTTATTACCCTTGTCATATTTTTGACTTAGACCGGGTTTGACTTACTTCGAATAACGCTAGGTATCAGATAAACTATCCGTCTCTACTTCCAACTTGCCAAAAAGAAGGACGGTAAAAGTTTTATCCAAAGAATAGCCTTAAGCTTGTTCTGTCATTAATCTGTCACATTTAGGTAGAGTCAATTTAGAGTTGGTAATTTTTTTTTCAAAAACGGTAAATTTTTGTTGATAAAGCATCCAAGGTGTCCATTTCTAATCTAGTAGTAAACATTATGGCCTTTTTACTATTAGATAATCAGTGCGGTGGCAGATAAGACACCTACGAATGGTAATTTAATGAAAAAAATAGTTTTCATGACCTTTCGTCGGATTTGATGGTCACTCTATTCGATTCATACAATATTGTTCTAGTATAACTACGAGTTTTTAATTTTGATTTAACCCAATTACCTGGTTTACTTCGGGTTTCGGGCATATCGTAACATAATGGAAACAAACTAAGTATTCTTTGTACCTTCCACCGGGCGGAAATAGGTCAGTAGAGCTGTCAATAAAAGTTTGTATCTACAGTCTACATTCAGGTACTTAGATAATGATAACTGACGTTTTTGCAGTAATTGCAGACTATAGACTATTATGTCCTATATCATAACATATACTACCTTATATCATAAAAAAATTTAGATAAAGAAATATGACTTCCTAAGATCTTCGAAAATTACGCTCTCATTTTATTTAACGATTGAACGAGTAAGAATGTATATTAAATACAAAAGATTGGATGTAGTTGTTGTGCATATTACTTATCACTACACAAAAACAGTAATTGTAGGTACCTAGGTACTGTTGCTGAGTAACCTAATCTACAATAATTATAAATTATTTTTGTTTGCCACAGAAACGCAAAACCAAAACAAAAAACATTGATTTACCTACTGTGTAAATACATTGAAGTGTTTATCAAAGGTCAACTGATCGCTTGTACTGAAAGGAACGCGTGTGCCGTTATCTGTTCGACGATCGTACTCCACAGATCAATAATTATTGAGTTGTTCTTATCAGTTACGAATACAAAATAACTAAATAAATAGGTCTACCTATAATTTATAAACTGGTTTTGATAAGAGTCCTACGCGATAAAAAAGATTTATAACGATGCCTAGAACAGATTTTAGAATTTAATTAATGTTTGTTACGTAAGAAAATCTGTAGGAATCTGTCTACAATATCTTTCTAAGAACTAGGTAACATTTGACATAAATAGATTAAAGTTTATCTAAGTATAAAGAGCCAAGAAACCTCTTCACTGATACGATTTTGTACCAATTCTTAGTCAAAAGAAAAAAATTAGTAGGGTAGGTGCCCAATCTGATTCTATTTCAAGATGTTCTCCCTCAGGCGTTCCCCACGAGGAAACCCAAATGTTTTTACAGAGTTGAAGTCTCAAAATCATCTGCCTTATTTATATTGTAAGCCACGAAAGCCCGCCCTTCATGAATATCACCATAAATAAAAGGAAAACCACAATTATAAAAGCATTGTGTATTAAATCAATCATTTTATTTACCTTGTAAGATCGACCATGAGGAAACACCATGCCACCATATATTTATTTTAGAACACACTACTTAGGTACTCAAAAAAATACTTATCGCACTAAGTAACTGTTTAATTTACATTGATTTTGAATTTAGAACGGAGGTTTAATATCAAGCACGACGACTGTCACATTTTTTTATTTTTTTTGTTCTTTGTATTTGGTACGTCTGTTTCGATAACGACAATGAACAGCTGAGTGCGTGTGGCGCGCTCGAGACGCGCACTCATCGAATGAAAGTTATTAACCTTTCCTGTTGCCTCGATTAGGGTTCTTTCACGTTTTCGTACTTCTAACACGCATCACAAACTAAAAAAAAACATCAAGTTTTGCAAATGGAGGTAGGTACACATTTTACGAGCCTCTAGTTTAGAGCACACTAGAACACCCAAGCTGGCGTAGCTTAGATAGTATTTTAAGTTTTTTTCTTTCTCCTATAAGTAAGAAGATTTGGGGTATAATAGCAGGATACAAAAGCTAGATATCTGATAGTATCAAAGCAACAGAACCCTATGGCGATTATCTATTTCCTCTTGGCCAAATTGTTATCATGTGGCGGGTCGGGTTATCTATGTCGACAATTAGAACACGGATTATGAGATAAGCCAATGATACGCCTTCGATAGCGTTTATTGAATAACTACTTTTATACTTGTACCTACCTACTAACTACTTGTGTGGCTTGACATAATAAACCTAAAAGTGCTGAAATCAAACCGGCTTGCTATACCTATATATCGCACTCACTATTTCAAAGCTGCCGTAAAATCTATTTCGGTAAGTTTCGGTCGCATTCTTGTATCCCGTCTCTAAGTAGGGATTAGTGTTACCAAGAATCACGACAATAGTGTAAAGTAAGCAAGAAAAGGCCCACAAAAATAAGCTGCTGGGACGCTAATGTAATGATATCTCATTGGAATTATCATTCAGAACTTTTTTGTTTTACTGCCTTATTTATAAAGTTTAAACGCCACATTATATTAAATATTATTATGTTTTTCATTACTTTAATTTTTACTTCTCAATCATTAGTACTAAGTTGTATTGTCAAAATTATCTTTGGTTTACAAGATAGGTCACAACTAAATGCAAATGCTCTTATTAAAAAAAAAAAAAATTGTTTGTTGATTAAACATATTTATGTAAGAAATGTAACTAAACTCCACATACATACCTACACACATTTAGTAAATTAATTTTTACTTGATTTGTGTGTACTACTATAAATTGTAGCTAAATTAGTGTAGGTAGAGTTTCAGTGTTTACAGGTGATTTAGAGATGTGGCTCACGAAAGGTCTCGGTTTACGATGTTGGCCTTGGTGGTGGTGGCGTGATTTTAATTAATGTTTCTTGTGTACATATTTACTCAGTACCTACTAAGTTTTATTACGCCATGGAAATAATAATATTCATTTCATAAAGGCCGATCTTTTTACAAATTGTAGCTAGACAATCAGCGCCATCATAATTATAAAGCTAATTGTAGGTACACAATTTTTTTTTTATATAAACTATAAAAAGTATTTTTTTATTCAGGCTATAAGTACCTACGGTTTTCCTACTAACCGTGTTCAGTCAAAGGCGTCTTTCATTTTGATCCCGAGCCAAAAACCAACCTTTAGCAAATAAAAATAAAAATCTAAACTGTTAAGTGCGATTACGTGGATGCTTGAGACGATTACACCAATTACCATCTCCAGTGAGTACGTCACTTAGTTCTCATGCCAACGACGTGTACGCATAACAATAAACTCTACAAATAGATTAATGTCCGTCTGTTCGTTGCTCGTTGCTCTAGTCAAGTGGTAAATGTGGTAACGCGTGAGATATGAACCAGGCATTCCTCAACTCGGCCCTGAAAATGTTTCTATCAGGTGGTTATTATTAGAGCTAGTTATCTACCGTTTAACGTAGCCAGCGACACTTCTTGTAACTACGTCATAATATAAAAGTTTGTTTACTAACTAAAATTATTGAAATTTAGAGATTACCGGTCACACATTGTGTGTTACCTCACTAATTAGTTTTTACAGGATTTCAAATCCGGGATAAATATTAGGGATAATTAATTATCCGCAAAAAAATAATTAGTATAAGTATTATAAATATAAATACTTGAACATCCGTGCATTTTAATGAAAAAACAATCAAATGTTAGTTCAACTAACTAGCCAACATAAAGACAAGTAATACATACAGAACAGAGCTGTATAATAACTTAACTAAAAAAGAGTACATGAAGTTTCTTGAAAAGTTTTTGTTATAAAGTGAACGTATTAAGTTTTTTAAAGTATACAGTAAGTACCGGTCTAACGCGGCCACAGCGCGGTCTGTCCCGAACCACCACAGCGCGACGCATCGTGCGGACCATCCAACCAGCCTACTATCTAATCGGAACCGCCCTGCGTCACAAACAAACACTTGTTAACTCGTAAAACACACCCAGACCGTATCTTAATGGAACCGCACCCTTAACGGTCACACATTTCACTAAATAATTGTTTATAAATAAGGCGCGTGTTTGGGCGGGCGGCGCGTAGGGCGGCCGCGCTCGAAAGACGCGGGGTCATTGTCCGCGCACCGCGCGTTGTCATGACAACAATGCAGTTTACACAGACCATCACCTAAATAGATGAGGCCAAACCACTTTACACTTATCATAATTGGTAGAGTAATTAAATGTGGTAAGATAATAGTAATTGTGGTTTTAGTGCCAGTTAGTTTGTTTATTACCAAGACTTTTTTTCGCTTTAACTGCCGCACTCAGAGCCGTATGTCAAAACATAATCAATGAAAAGATAAACGCAGAGATATAATTTATCATAACGCTCATGTAGCACTAATACATATGTATGTGCTCATGTGTATCTGTGTTGTGTGGTTGAATAAAAATTCATACATTCACTAATTTTAAAACCTAGGTACACTAATTTTTCGTAAATAATAGAGATGTCTATAAGGTTGAAGAGTCTATGGTCGGTGGTGTGGTCTGCAGAGCCAGTCGGTCAATGCAGCTGTGAGCTCATATAGAGCACTCGATCACCTGCTTAGTATGTGTGTAGTGTAGTATTCAATACAAGGTATAAAAGAACTATCCTCACTGTCAAAAGCTATGAAAATATGTTGATCACAAGATCGTTTACAACAGCTTGTACCTAAATGCCGGGTCTGAAAAATGTACAGTAGTTCAGCCCAGTTCAGCCCCTTCTAGAACTGAGTAAATTCTGTTGCTCTTCGTGATGCAATGCCCTAGGTACCCTTAAAGTCGCGAGTTCGAATCCGATCAAAAAAATAAGGATTGCGATTATTTTAGATTCTGTTAAATTAATTAAATTATTGCCAGTTCTTAATTTTTTTAATCAAACTATAATCAGCATACATAACGTAAACGATTCCAAGTGATTCCATTTGATTTACAAATTACGACTATGCTGCCATCTCTTATTTTATTCCAGTACTACGTAAACTACCGCAGCTCGTAGCTGGCTACGCAACGTAGCACCTTCGTAGCTCCGTAGTGCACTGTAGAGTCATAGCAATTTATATAGATTTCAGTAGGTGGCGCTAGTAGTAGTTATTAGCACGAGATAATATTTCTTCACCATCACTGAGTAGAGTATCCTGAATTTTAAATTCAGATCTTTGAAAGTATTACGCACATAAAAAAACCCGTATATGAATCTATTTTACTACTGTAGGGAGGTAAGTATTGTGTTATCTAAAAATTTTGTAAAGTTTAAAAACAAGCTGTGTATTTGCCGACAGTTATTGTGATGGATGCGTACAGTTCCACCACTTTTGGAGGAACATCTGATACTATTCCAAAAGTAATCTGAAAAGTGGAAAGTTGCTGAAATATGGCAGTCGGCTGCTTCCAATGATCTTCTAATAAAAAATATCATTATTTTTTCTGTCGCGACATGGATTTAGCCAGATGATAGGTACTCTGTGGCTCTCATGAACACCCCAACTCTATGATTGATCACATGTGTATTTAGAAGAGATCACAAAGAAATGCTCCGCCAGGCACTAATGATAATATCAATTTTCGGTGCGTCACGCATCTTTCATCATTGTCATCATCAATCGTGCGTTGCGAGACCCCGAACAACCCGACTGATTGGGGGTTAAAAAAAACAGAGGGTTACCAAATAACAGAATGTTATATTTTTGATGTTATTCTTATAAGTCATTTACACATTATAACAATTATAGCATAGTGACTAATGGATTATCTGATCCACTGGTGGGCCAGCCAGTGGGCTTGATGGAAATAAGCAAATCACATGAATGGTCGGTTTAGATGAAGCTTTATCGTTATTTGAGTGAGTTTTTGCATATAGAGCTTTCATATGCATACGTCATATACTTACAGCAAGTTTCCGCTCATTTATTTCATGTTAATAACGGAAAATTGCTAAAAATAGTGGTTAAATATCGTTTCTTACACAGGATGTGTAAAACTCGTGACAAAAAGAGAGCGTGTTTTACATCATGATAAAAACCGTTGCGAGTACTTGCGAGATGGCTGCGTTAAGGAACATACCTAATACCTGCTAATACCAATTGAGAGGAGTTGACTCTACCACAGATCATATACTCTAACTATGAGTTGCATTTCTGTAAGAAATAAATGACGATCCCAAACATAAACACAAGTTAGTTTAGCAAACTTCATTCAATACTGTTACAAAAATTCTGTTACTAAATACACCAAAAGGTTTCCCTCCGGATTTGTCTGTCAATTCAAAAGCTTTTGCACATCCTGTATTCAGAGATTTGAGAGAGTTTGTTTATACATCTCCATTTAACCTCATGTATATATTCAGCAAAAAATATCCGGGACATGAATGCGGTGAGCCGCTGCTTATCTTAGCATTCAATGTTGCCAATACCAAATACCTACTCTGGCACTTGCTGGGTGCTGAGTCTGAACACACCGTTTTATTTGGTTTCATTTTAGAAAATCAAATCAAACGGTCAAGACTTCAAAAACGACGCATGCAAGCTAGAGGCTTTGTTTTAGTTTTTCTATAGTTTCAAAAATCAGATTTTCTTGTATACTGTTTAAATTGTTTTAGGACCCTCTAAACGCTAAACTCGAGTTGATATAATATTATTTTCCATACAAAACCGCGACCTAAACGATTTGTTTTATCGTTTTAACATCTGCAAAGTTAAATATTGAGTTTATTTTACGTTTAATTCGTCGGCCACTATTTCAGTAGATGTATACATTGCGGTTAGCCAGAGTATTTTGATAATTCTAATCACTAAAATATATTAATGATGGCTGCTTCATATTCCCCAAATCTCGTCTTCGTTGGTGTAGTCCTCTAATACATTTTTCTTCTTCTTCTCAGTCCATCGGGACCGTCGTTCTAGCTCTGTCTTCCAATTCGTGGTATTTATTAAAAACCTCACAATTCTTATGTTGTTACTACAGACATGGTTCTAACAATAGCTCTGCAAGAGTCAATACCATTTTGTCGACTACATTTATGATTATTATAACAATATTGTATTAACTGTGTGGTTTTAGTCTGTCTAGATTATCCAGATCTAAGCTACTAGTAGGTACTTTCACACAGTTTTTTCCCAGTAAACTGTGAGTTAAGCGCATTAATTAGTGCGCGAATCATAAACAGGCGCTTAGCATTCGTTAGGCGCAGGTAAACAGGAAGCTAATGTAACTGATGAACAGCTGCAACTTTAATCCGATGTGCTGGGAATAAACAATATGGCAATACATACATGGACGCATAAAATCACGCGTTTCCCATAGGGGTAGGCAGGCAGAGATCCCGGATCTCCATTTGGTACGGTTCTGATGCACCTCTCTCAATTCATTTGTTCTCATAATGTTCATCATACATACTCGTCGGTTTACTCTTGACCCGGCCTGTCTCTAAAACAATATGGAAATCTGCAAATATTTAAATCAATGTGATCGCTAAAGTCTCATCCTTGCAAGTTATACTTCAGGTCTTGGGAACGAACTGCTTATTTATGCAAAGATCGCACTAAGCAGTTCGTACATCAAGAAAGAGGATTGTGCTCGATTTTTATTATTCCACCGGATTATTTACTAATTTTATTCTAGGGCGGATGGCCGCCGTGATCCGCTGTGAATGTGCAGGTACTCGTAGGTACTAATACAATGTATTTAATGGTATTGTTTGTAAGTATTGTGCGTGGTTTCCTAGTTGTGCTAAACATCCGTGTTTTTACTGCATTTCTCAAAGCAACTCGTAGTTAATTTGGAACGGGAAGTGGTCCCTCGTTAGTGGCCGCTGTGAAGTGTTCTACGTAAAGGCATAGACGAGAGTATCAAGTTTTATGGCTTTAGGAAGAACTACTGAACTGTTATAAGTAGGTAGTGCTTTACGAAAATGGGCTATGAATCAGAAAGTGTAATTCGATGCTATTTCAAGCTTGCTGCCGAAACTTCAACGGTTCATATTTAATGTACATTGTACACGCTGTTGTAAAGGATTATTACGCGCAATACTACATTTATTTATTTAGCACAGTGAACTAGTTTTCGTTGGAATAACCCGTACTATACCTATCTACGTACTCTGTGTATTCTTACGCTACATTTCAGTTGTTGACCGGCGGCGGCGGCGAGCCCTTGCGAAACTACGAGCTACATCTGCTTCAGGGGCTTTTGCACAGTGGCCGATACCGACATCTGCACGATGCCAACATGTTAGTGGTTCGAACAAAAATATCGGTCTGAAAGCCCCATTTAGTACTAAAACTACTACTAGACCTTTCATGGTGATTCACCCCGACCAAACTAAGTGTACAGTCTTCGAGGATTCTGTATCAGATTAGCCTGCTACGCCGATATCGTGCAGGAGTCGGGTCGTCTAGTACAAGTACAAATTGGTTACAATGGTGCGCACTGCCTCTTGCAGCCTAGTGGTTGACGTCCGAGCTTATTTTCTAGCTGGGAGTTTCTGACCACTGACTGGATCTAAATACGATGTCTGCCATTTTTTAAAGCTTTCGGAAAAGGGATGACGTAACTTTGGTTTATAAGGTTATTATCAGCTTTGGTTCGGGCAGTGTAGAGCAAGAGCAAATTAATTGGTTTTATGTATCTCACCAAATGGGTTGATCAATTTGAACGAACTTTTTACTTTACTTTTATTTCCATCTTGGCAGAACTGAAATTATTCAATAACAAAGTCCATCCGTTCCTATTTCGATAGTGAACATCTGAAATGTTTTGATTCGTACTTTGTAAGTACAACGGGCGGCTAAATAAACAGAACAAAACTAAACACACACTTCTAAAGTTATGATTTCCTGTATAATTTTGACTAACAATTCAATGTTTATGGAGAGATCCAATAATATTGTACAATATCTCCTTCTCTAGCCAAATTATTTACATGTGCAAGAAGCTGTTTCTAATATACCTAGACATTTAATATCGAACGACAAAATGTATCAGGCTATGGAAATAGATGGTACAGACAACGAAAAGAACATAATTATCCATCTAAACCTTTGAAAAACCCCAAAAAGGAACATATATAAACTGAACGATGTTTTTCACTTTTTACGCTGCTTGGTAAGCATAGTGACCCAAAAACAAGTACATATATTCATAAAAGTCTTTATTAACCTAGAGTCAGGCAGCGTGGCGATGCGCGTGCGCATGTCAAACAAGCATTGTGCGCACGCTCTCATTGCCAACAGTCACATTGCGGGTCAGCGGGTACCGTTGCCTTTCGTGCTATATTGAGATAACATCTAACCATCATTCGCTATTTTGTTACCACATCACCGATAGCTCTCGAGTCTTCCTACTACTGCACCAAGTCTGCAGTGGTGCTGGGTAACACAAAAAGATTTGGGTACCTACGAGGCATTATCACATTACTTACTTTCGT
Source organism: Eulithis prunata (assembly GCA_918843925.1). Lineage (NCBI taxonomy): Eukaryota > Metazoa > Arthropoda > Insecta > Lepidoptera > Geometridae > Eulithis > Eulithis prunata. The sequence continues at coordinate 10,772,552 of OU974010.1, forward strand.
GGTACAAATGATCGTAGCAGGTAAAGACGGTGCTTCAACTACTTATACGTTTTAAAGTCAGCTATGTAGTGCTGCAGAATTAGCGAGGACAGACTCTACTTACGTTTGTTCACACGGTTAAACCAACACGCTATGACTTTCAAATTAAAAACCATTGCACGCAACGCACCTCGCAATGACCACTTTTACGAAACTCATGTTTTTATCCAAAACTGATATTTTATCATAGAACTCATTTACCTGGAACATTGTATCGTTTTTGATAATTTTATAAATAGTTCCTAAGTATATATATATATGCGAGTGTTAGTAGGTACCTACTGTAGGTAGGTACATATTGTTGTAATTTATTAACACTTCTTGACGCATTCCATTTGGACTGTGCAAACGTTTATACACTAGAGTACAATGAATTCGGGTCACTGGCAACGGGTTGGTCTCATAATCCCCTTTGAGCCGTCCCCAAGGAGATTATGAGACTGAAGTGTCTCAAAATCCCCTTTGAGGACAATTTACACCGTGATAGCTTTACCCACCGACCTCAAAAAAGTGTTGAATTATCGTGTGACATGCCTCAGCCCCTAATAAAAACTGTAATAATGATTCATGGCGAGCATATTTACGGAATTATCGGAATAGCGACTTATTTAGCAGGTACGTGGGTACATCAACTACTTTACTATTTCAGGGGCTGGATACACTTCCAGCTTACATAATTAGAATAAAAGGTTTCACAGACAGTTTAATTTTAATAGTTTTTATAGTGCTCTACCAAAAACATTAGGTAGGTAAGTTGGAATGCGTTGGCCTCGAGTGTAGTCTTGCGGTGCGCAAGTAGGTTGAGTGCTAACTTGTATTTTTGTGGAGCACAGGAAATACTTTCATCGCTACTAAAAGCCATTTCCGAACTAAAATTCGTAGTATGTTCTAATATTACTAAGTACCTACCTGCTTAATTTTATTTTGGTTGAGCGCAAGAAATGATAAAGCGTACCTAACTACTCTTATTTACTAGCTAGTTGGTTTGTTTTCGGTTTGTTAGGTTCTAGCTACAAAAAAAAACATTAGAAGATTTAAAATTTGTTTGTTATCGAGTTTCATGTAAATTTTAGGTAAGTAGCATCCATTTTCTTGCAGTCAATCCTTTCAAATGTCTCCTTCATTCACAGAACGATGCCGTAACATAACAAAAAAAGATAAATATTTAGGTAAAGATTTTTTGTTGAGCTGGGGAACCCTAAAAACTAACGTTTCGATGATAAAGCGGTACGCGCGTGGAACCCTCCGAGATTAGCGCCGTCTTCAAAGAAAACTGCTACTAAATCACTTCAGAGCTAATTTTGTATGATGGCAGCTTATTTTGTGGCAAAGCTATGTAGACCAGGAGCTAGCAGGTGATACGACCACCACAATTACTTACTTTTGTATAATTATGTATAGTCAAACAAAGTTTTAAATGTTCTTGCTATTTCTATTTAGTTTACCTTGACTATGATTTTTTTTATATAACATCCAGTGCGAATCATAACATAACTTAAAAATGGCTCGTTATATTGGCACAATAAAAGGCGTAAACAGCTAAAAGGGAAACAACTCTCTCTGATATTGTATAACCAACAGACTTCCTGTCTCCGACTCTATAATTCTTGTATTTAGTTTTACAAGCACTTCATTAGCACGTAAACCAATTAATGAACGCTCGGGCGGACGAGACGGGCCCAGTCTTGTAATAATCGCTTGTGATGCGATGCAGTGCCAGATCCAGGACTTCGGCTTGGGACGAGTACGACACAGGATTTTTGGGATGCAATGTTTAAACTGCTCATCTTGTTGATACACAAGCGGTTAAGCGAGATTAAAAATGTGGTTTACTTTCATAAAAAAATAGATAGGATCATAAAATCTACAAATAATTTTATTCTTTCGTATTAGTATAGTTTTCGTCGTGAAGTTGCACTTGGTTAGAGGACCGTTGAAAATAATTAAACCCTCACAATGATGATGACGGATGTAGTGACACATTCTCATTGCTCAATGATCCGCGAATGGTAGACAACCAGTTGAGAGTGAAAGTGTACAATGTAGGCCCCGCGGCTCTTACCTGTGAGAACCAGTAATTAGAGCAAGGAGGTCGTCTGCCGGATCTACAGCTGACTCACTTCTAGCTGTTTCAAGCTTCTAGTAGCTGCTGAATATATTGCGTAAAGACAACATACCTACATACTTCTGACTAGTTCTGACCTTAGATTGCTAGGTAACTGAACCTACTTTTTTACTGTTTTGGTAGGTAAAGTAAAAGTAAAGGAAAAAAAGAGTTATTTTGCTGAATATATTACGTAAAAGAAATTACAGTTGATTTATGTGAAAACATTATTTTGAGCGAAAATTTTTAGTCATAACTCGCTAAAAATACACGTTCAAAACTTACTAGTTTTTACTGTTAGCTGTTAGATAGCTACGAGTAGGTACGTTACTCGCTGAAACACACTTAAATTCATAGTAAGAGAGTATTTAAAAGTTTGGTAATCTGACAATAAATAATGTCGATTTTAGATCTGGTTTCAGGAAATCAGCCAAATCTATCGTTAGATTGAATGATGGGAAAATCTGGTGTTCGAGGAATGTAGATGTGAATTTGATCAGTCATTCGTATTGTGAGTTTCTGCACAGCTACATTCCAAACGTCGACGTAAATCACCAATTCTTGCGCATAGTGAGAAGTACCTAAAGCTCTCGTTGAAAGTTAAAGTTGAAACAATGTGTGGTGTGGCCCGTGTGGGCCAATTACGGATCCACATTTTTTTTAAATTATAAATGTGAACCGTAATAAAATAATAATAATATTAAGTATGCTTCAGGCGTGTTATAAAATATTATTATTTGTGATAGTTTATTTTTCATAGTATTACGTGAGTGAGTCTGTGTGGGTGAGTCCATTCGCGCTGGACCGGTCTTGTTTTATAGGGACCCCGCGTCCTTCCCATGTATGTGCTAAAACCAATATCAGAATGCCTTGCAGTTCATCGTGAAGGTATTTTCAATTAATTTCTGTCGTGGTTGCCAAGGCTGGCATTCCGCTCGACTCAGCCTGCAGATATATGCCACTAGTCTGTGATCTCTAGGTATGTCTGTGGCACACTGCACTTCTAACTATACTTACCTACTGTCTAAACAAGTAATAGGTCCATCGTTACAATAGATAGGTACCTACCTACGCAGGTACAAGAAGTAATCTTTAGTACCCTCAAATATTTAACAAATAAAAAATGTAGAGCAACTCAGAGTAAATTGCTCTTCTTCTTCAGTTGGTATTACATATCATATTATGTGTGGCTTTATAATACTTCATTATGCAGTTTATTTCTTCGATAAGATCAAGAGTAGAGCCACACTGCTATCCAACACATCTAGTTCAGAATCTTCATCTTGAACGGATTTGTAGCATGCATTAGTTACCTTACCTATACGCCTATATATTCTATGTACGAGTAAGTATGTAGAGTAACGACATGTATTAGCTAGATGTAGTTTATGTGGTACAATTCACAAATAGTTTAGGTAGGTACACAAACTGCGCGTGTCTTGCAATATGTAGCACGGTGTGTATTTGCCTTTATTACTTTGTGCCATGCTATTTTCATAGTTTAGTCGGTTTAACGACCGATCCTTTGTGTTGAACTGCAGTTCGTTTACAAACAGAGGGATTGTTTCAGTGATGTACCTACGTCTTTAAAACACAAAGCTAGGCAAGATAGTACATGGCTATATTTACAGCTTATTGAGCCGGGATTCATTAGAATGCGTGTCGGGTGGGCACTGTGGGCAGTGGCCACGAGGAAGGCAGGCCAGGCAGGTTCCCAGGAGACGCACGCACCGCATTCTAACTTAGGTAAATAAGCTTCACAAAGTATTGATTGCATCCGCATTGTTTGGTTCCATATTTGTTCAGAGAATTAGGTAAGTATTATTAGCCGGTTAGCTTCTAGATGCTGGTCAAAAGAAGCTCACAGAATGCATCTTTAAAATAATTATGTTTCTACTGGTTCTTTCTGGTTTCTTCAATATCATGTGAATTCCAGTGAACCTTGATAACTTTTAACACCTTTGAGCAGAACCACAGGAACATGATTATCAAAACCACTAAATCCAGGTGTAGTTTCTGGATGATAGAGAGCTGGAGTGCCGGTGAGCGGAGGTGGTCGGCACCGTGATGTATGACAAGCTCGATCCAATGAAGCAGCTCTTGGGCTGGCGGCACCAGCGTCTTGCGAAAGATAGCTGACGCTTTTTGGGAGTTGCTGCGGTAGCTGGAAAAATTAAGATGCATGGAGAGACCATTTTTTAGCAGAGAAGATCGCTATATCTTTTTGTAAAAGCTTATATTACTTAATTAATTAAGTAGGTAAGTATAACACACCTGCCATTGCCAAGTATTTTATGAACAGCATCGTAAATTCTGTACGGAAGGTCTTGGGTGAAGTCAACTCTGATGGCGCGCCCTCTTGCAGTTGCCAGCTCCATGGTCAGGAACTGGTCTCCGAAGAGCGGTATCCCTATGATTGGCACCCCGAAGTAAGTGGCTTCCATGTAGGACATAAAACCTCCACGAGTTATGAAGAGAACTGTGTTTGTGTGATCTGAAAATAAGCAGTTCTTAATAGTTATGTACCTACCTATATGTTTTTGAATAGAACAAGTAAGCCTCCAGATGGTTTTAGGTGGGTACTTACTCAAAATACTGATTTGAGGTGCCCATTTCAGAATGTGAACGTTTCTGGGTAGACCCATTATGTTCTCCTCAAACTTCCAGATCACAGTCTGTTCCAGATGTCCAAATAGTTCAAGCAGCTTCTTCTGCGTGCGCTCTGGTAGGTCTTTGCTCTTGATGTTCGACCCTAGACTGAAAAATATCACGCCCTTTGTAGATCTATCAAGCAACTGCTGCAAATTCTGAAAAAGAAATTGACATCGGTAGATGCACTGGGTACCTATGCAATGCAATCCTGGGTCGTTGGTTTCAGAATATTACCTTTTGAAGAGGTTTAATTGTCTCTTCAATGTGATGTCCTCCTACATATTTGGTATTCTGCGGCATGGTCAACGTCTGCCCCAGCAAAGAGTGTGAGTTCACCAGCAGCATAGAGCCGTTGTACACGAGAGCTTCATAGTCGGGGAGAGATCGCCCGCGTAAGGCCAAGGGAACTCCGTAAACTTCATGGTAGATTGAAAATTCTACGTAGTACGTCATGTAGCTGTAAATGAGAATAATAGTGAAATAGGCAAAGAAATACTGACAAAGTTTTATTCAATAATATAATTGAAATGCATGTAGTAGATGTAGAGATACCTACTAAACCCATCCAGTGAGATGCACCTGCTTCCAGAGCCGTGTCACTCTCTCTCCAACACTAAACTCCGTGGCTGCACTCCTAGCCTGAGGGTTAGCGGAGTAGGCAGGGTTAGTGTGACCGTGCATGACCTGCAGACTCACCCAGGAGGCGTCCATAGCACTGTACCAGATCAGTGGGCAGTTATACACGGATGCCAGTCTGAAAATACATAATTGATTGTTGATTGTAGTATCCATAAAACAGAAGTGCCATGCTCTCACAAATATCAATTGAAAGCACACTTACGGAGCTAGCAGACCAGTAAAGAACCATTCGGCGATCACCACGTCGAAGGTCTGTGCTGTGTCTGCAAGAAACTGCACTGTGACGTTGTGCTCCAAGGCACGGCGGGCGAAGGTCATCCCCACTTCCAAAACCTTCTGTGGTGGCCGAGGGTTTTGGATCAGTTCCATGAGACTATGACGCTCTTTGACTACGGGATAAAAGATAAAATTAAATGAACTTTGTTACAAAGCGAACATTGACTTCAATAAATAAAGTTGTATGCCTGCTGCAAGTTGGCCTTACCAGTCGCGGATTCTGTGACCGAGCTAATATTGACTCTGGTGAGCAGTTTACTCGGTTGTAGCGAGCTGGATGGACTCACGTACGTTACCTGCAAACAATTTACTACCCATTACTTAGTTCCATGCTAGATGGCATGAAGCAGAAGTATCTTGTTTCAACCAGGTCAGCCCTCAATTATAAAGAAAAACTCCTCAAAAAGTACAACTATAAAATGGTTAGCTCAGTTTGATCGTCTGCAAGGTACCTCATGTCCAGTCTGCAACAAAGTCTTCACAATAGAATCTCCCAGTATCGTATGGCTTCTACTTGGAATTGGAAACACCACCAGAACCCTGCTCCCGACACACATGTGCAGCGTACATAGCAATACACACAGTAACATAGCACGGCTCGTTGTTATTATAACTAGTTTATGACTGGCTCATCAGCCAACCAGTTTTCGTTTTATCTGATAAAGCGTGAACGAACTGAATGTGTCCTTATCTTACTCTCGCAGAAGATAAAACTGGTAATCTTGAAGATGTCTGTAATGTAACAACCCAGGTAAATAGGTGTATATAGAAAGAAACTGCACAGGTCAAGGTTCCAAACAAATTTATTCGATCGAGCCTAAAATTAGGTTTTAAAAGGACTAAAAGTTGCTCTGCGTTCTTTTGGGTTTCTATCAAACTTGAAGAAACCTTTACATAGTATTACATGAGCTGTGCCTTTAGTATCGTGGTCATCAAACTGTTGAAGCTTTATTAGTGAAACAATAATAAGATTTCTATTGGTAAGTACCTAAGCCATTCAATCTTACAAATTAGTTTTAATGAAACAAAACAGACGGTTGATTACAACTCATCTGCAGCGGTTTTAGTATATAGGGTTAATTAATCAATCCAATGCTTTATTCACAATGCCTTGTCACTGTTTCAAGAGTTCAGTATCAGCATCTACTTACTACCTTACCTACCCACTCTAGTAGTTTGTTGGAGAAACAAAAAAGGTGGTACCTACAAATACCTAATAGGAGCAATCATTTCACCGTGAACCAAGTAGTCTGAATAACGAATAAAATTACAATTTCATGAGCCGCACCCATCCGGCATGGAAGCATGGACAAGTTGTTTGTTGTTTGTCTAGAAGATGCAAAAGCTTGCTTACTTGTTATTCTGAGATGTCACTCTTCCTGCAGCAAGAAACAGATTAACCGGTAAGTGTGCGTGACCGAAACGCAGTTGATGTTCACGCTCTAACGGGTGTCTTCTACACAAAACAGTCCGTTTCATCATTTTCAGTAACATTGCGCGGTAACGCCAAGAGGCCGCGCACAACGCAGATAGCAGCCGCGCAGTGTGGATGAAATATCACCAAAAGATCTTTGCTCATAATGATCGCAGGCGCTTCCGTGACCGCTACAGCTTTACAGATAATTTGGGATGCACTATTACTAACTGGAACACTGTTAACCTTTTTAATGGGGGGTTAATGATGTGGCAAATTAGCTGTTCGCATCTAATAGAAAATATGAAAAGTGTCGCTCTTTGATCTGCAGACAGCATGCACAATCAACTCTCAGACAAAATACTTATTTTACTGTGAGGAGCAGAACTAGAGGTGAGGCCCATTATTTTGTGCCCGATGTTACTATCTTACCATTTCCATGCGGAAGTTAGTGTGTTCAGACAAATTCTCCTTGAACATGACGAATGAGTTGTCTCACAGAAGTGGATACATTGGACCATGTCTCCTTCACCACTAGTTCATTTGTATCGCGTGCGTCAACGGCCTGTAAATCTCACGGACTCATTATGAAGGTACGTACACGTGAAATGGTTGATAAATTGAAACTTCTTGGATATTCCCGAGAGTTTCATGAGTATCCTACCGCTACTTATATACGTCCAAGTATTTTATTGGATTGGAAATTTGTTGGACAGTTACTAGATTTTGGATATAAATTCAAATGTTTGGAACACAAATTGTCCTTGGACGCAGTTTTGTGGCTGCTCTACGGAACTGTTTTGTAATGCTGGATGGCAAAGATTTTCTTTACATGACTGTTATAATTTATTTAATTAACTAAGTCTTTCATCTATATAACATAGTCGTAGGCGTATTTCATATGGAATACTATTTTCTTCATCAATAGACTAAAATGTGTTGCGTGAAATGTCAATGAATATTTTTTTATTTGTTTTCAAAACCTTTAGTTTTAATCCTAGTATTCACCTACTTTATTCCTAGAAGTGGGTAGCGTTTGCTGACTGGCTCTGCATACTATTAAACCCACGTACCTAGCCGGCCAGCACTTTCTTAGGTATATTAACTAGGTACTTATAGTTACACTGCTACATCTTGAATCGACTCAACAAGTCACAGCGTTGAAATTCAGTATTCCAGTAGAGCCAGAATTGCTCTAATATTAGTAATAGCTACAGTCGATTTGGCTACGTTTTACTGTATACGTCTATTAACTACGTTATACCACATACCTACCTAGTTACATTCTTTCACGTTCGTTTCCACACTGAGTACGCTTTACAGTGACTCCCTGAAATGGCAACATGGCTATGAACTACCGTTTATTACGAACCTATCACTCACCGCCTTAATACTCTAAAGCCGAATTAAATAATGGGATTAGTCAACTAACTTGGCAGCAGGTTGCAGGCAGTCGGCGAGCAACAGGAGGAGCACCTGTTGACTTCCACCTCCAGATGAGAACGTTCACAAACTATTACGCTCTTTTTGAGGGCTTTCATACCTTATTATTTTTACTGGCCCGGCCGGTTTATAACAAAACGAATGCTGAGAAAATAAATTAACCGGACAATTCTTCCTTATCCCAAAGTATGCGGGATCCACATTATTCTGGCACGATACCTCTCCACATTATAAATTATCGTAGTCGTCACCTATGAGGTGAAACATTATCCACGATATCGTGTAGGTGTCGTGTCGGTGTGTTAAAACGCCCCACCATAAGACTGACACGTATTTTATCAGGGCAACACAAGTGGTAAATAACAGAACGCTAGTATAAACAAGCTTTCCTCGGGAAATTAATTACATTCGGATGGGCCCCTCCAGCCGCAATCAGCTGAAAGGGAAACCACTAAGAAAGGTTGAAAGTTCCCGATTTCGGCAAACAAACAGCTCCCGCTTTCATTTTGACTGTGGAAAATTACGAGTAGGTACCCAGCCTACCTAGCTAGTATTTATAAACGATGTCAGAGAGGAGAGAAAAAGGTTTATATTTAAAATTAAATCGAACCGAATGAAGTATTTCCATAAGCCATCCATTGTAGCGTGCCCGCTTCTAAAATACATATATTCTTATGCATCGTGCATTATGTTAATAACACTAGTATATTATTTTCTACGAGTATGCATAATGGAGATGATTTGACAGACCGGACTGAACCACATCATAAAGGGGCTACCTTCAAAATAACGATAGAAAATGTTTCGTAGTGCGACATACATTAGATACCTACTGGTTACAGAAGGGACCCTGCATGGCCCCTTCCTCCTCTCACTCCTCTTTGGTGGGCTAAGATATCAGAAAGCTTGACGTGGAAGTTATTTCAGTTCTGTTAGGTAACATCACCCCAAAAATACTTCCTTATACTATGCGAGGCCTACTCGTGTGTCCGGCAGTGAACTTCTACAAGTTGATGAAAAATAAAATTCAAACCATCTCACATTCCGGGCAATGATTTTTTAAAGTACCTTACTACTTAGATGACTTAGAAATATTTCTTTGCTTTTATAATGACTTTTTTATATTGCTCAACATAATAGTATGGTAGTAGTTAATTTCGGACTGTTACAGTGTGCCTTCGTCCGTCCCTGTGTTCGAAGGTGGCTCTGAACGTGAAGCAGTGCGGTGGAGTACAGCATGCTAACTCTTGCAGGCGGCTCGACGCGGAAGTCTGCGAGGTTCGTCCCATGATGCGGTTCACATATTATTATGTTTTAAATTACATAGGTAAGTACAAAGTATGCTTAGTTTGGCAGATTTAGGTGACGATACAGAATAGACCATAATTATAGCTAGAACTAACATCAGAGCGAGGGCTGTAGAACCAGTAGGTAAGTATCGTTATTAAAACGAACGATCATTAGGGATAACAAAAAAATTAAGATTATAAAGTTAATTAACTAGGGACCTTCCTAATTGGCGTTCTTTTATACGCTATCAAAGACCATTGGGCCCATCTAAACCTATAATTAATTAGTCATTTCTGTACCGTTATTATTTGATTAAAATATTTTTTATTTGAGTAAATTCGTTGTGTTGATTGTTAATTCAAGCAGGCTCTTCTAGAAAATGCTGCTAAGAAATTCATGACTTTACTTTCTCCTTGCTCCCGAGGTTGACCTTAGAGAATTCTTTTTTCTGCGTAACTACTCAGTAATTAACTTCATATTTCGTAGTCACTTACTTTAGTGTATAGTATTATATGATCTGTGCTTTAGTGCGTAACTATTAAAAAATTTTGAAGTTGGCAAGTGGCAAAATACGGAGGTCTATTATTCAGTTAAAACCTAAATATACACCAAGAGAGGTCTGAAACTTTATTTCATGTATAAAATAATGATGCTTGTAAGTGGTCGTTACCATATCCAGCACCTTGTTGATCTCGTGATGATCAATATTCCCGTATGGTACAACAATAAATGAAAGACGTAAGATTGAACAATGATCCTCTCGATGTGTGCAATAACTCGCGCCTCCCGCAGAAGCTCGCACTGAATAATTCAAGGCACGCTTCTAGCTGGATATTATTGCACGTACTTCCTTGACGATGTACCGATACCCGATACCGAGCGCAATCCAACTAGTGCGCGATCAAACTATATCTGAAGCTGAAGCATCAGAAAATAAAACGTTTCTCTTTGCTAAAATGTTACCGAAGTTCATAGAAAAATAGAGCGCAAAAAACCGTTCCAATAAAACAAATGAAAAACTTACAGAACGACTGTAACATAAGGACTACTATGGCTACTGTTGACATAAGATAGGATCTTCCACTATCGGAAGAATGTCGGGTTCGGTTAATGGCGCTACAGTTAACTTTCTCGTTGTGAACTATCAAGAATCCTTTAGCGAGTTACTAATAGAACAACTTGTAGCTTGACAAAGAGTAGATGTGTAGAGGGGACAGATTGTGTTGGTACCAAGCTGTAGCGATCAAAGTTACCTTTAACTGTGTTTCAAAAGAATCTAACTCTAACTCTGTTTCTTTTACGTACATCAGCTGAATTCAGGAAAAAAGAATACTTTTCTTTTCTACAATGTAATCTACAAAAGCGGAAGCGTAGGCTTCGGTTGATAAGTACCTAAGGTAGGTCTGTCTGCAGCCTCTTTGTATAGTGTTATGTCTTTAGAAAAGCGGCACCGCTACGAAAGTGCTCTCAAACGATGGAGCAATGCGAGTAAATCTGTTGAATCAGCATCTCTATAAAGATTTGAACAAGTACCAAGATATCTGCAAGAGATCCTTTGCACATCTTCCATACAAGATCCATAATTTTATTGGTCATGAAGTATTTCATTTTATGTATTTCTAACGTTTACCTACCGCATATTGTAAGGTACAGCTCCGTTTTTTGGAAACTGAAAAAGTCCTCCTGGTCTCCTGGTATGTCCGATGCAAGGTCCTGACCTCCTCCAGCCAGATCTAGTGGTTTTCATGGCGTGGTCACCGTATGACGTCATCTGAGCATAGGGCCCAGCTCCGCTTTCCTAGAAACCCTTGTTTACACGGTGGTACCTTGCTCCACCGATCGGTTCCTCCTCCGTTACTCGAACGACGTAATTGAGGATGCACTCAAGCTACCATTAAAACTATTAGCAGTATGGAGAGATGGAAACCAAAGTGGTAACACAGGAAATTCATAAGTGACGCTTAACTTTATGAATATACCTGCAGAAAGTTACACACTAATACAAATACTTAGTTAAGTGATTCTTAGTGTCGTTAACATAGAATGTTTAGTCATTTTTATAATTTACCTAGGTTCTTAGGTATATCTGTAAAGTGTCTAATATTGGTATTGCAAAAGATCAATCTTGCCAGGACAGTTACTTAGTGTCATTCACTCTAAGAGCCCCCTTATCCTGGTAGGCATCTTGCTTCCTATACCTGTACCTGACGACAACAATCCAATTAGAGTTTCCTGGAACTGCGAGCTCGTTCGACCGGTGCGGTGGTGCGTGGTTACCTGTTCCCACCATCGCACATCGCGCATCGCGCCGTCTCCTCCGCCAGAAACGGGCACTTGCCTTGTTAGTGATAGACCAAAGCTCCGCTATCTGGAAATGTTTACTTATGACTTGATGCCAATTACGGATCAGAGCCTGTTTACCACCAAAAGCGAAACTATATTATTCCTCAGAATATCTGAGAATATTTTATGGACAAAAAAAGTTTAAAAGATGTTATTTCAATTCCTAGAGGTACTTATTTACTTTTACTGTCTAAAACATGATAAAACCAAAGATTGTTAAAACCCTTGACCGTGCAAGCCCCATTCCTCTATAAACTCTGGGTCTACCCATAAGTCAGAAAATAGCTGAGTCAGCACTCTTCTTTCAAACCTAAATCCTATGGGTGAAACACCTCCTAAACTGAAACTGTGGCTCCACCACCGCACCGTGCTACAACACGCTGGTGGATCCGCTACCGCTGGTTATTACGGCGGCAGTCACAATGACAGTTACAATTTCTGGGTCACGTGGTATCTACAGAACGGGATCTCATCAAAGGAGGGCAATAACTCCATGTGTAATTTATTCATTGGATGTCACAAAGGCTTCCGTAAAAAGTCACGGTCACCAAATTCTCGTTAATTTCCCGCAAAAATAATGAACTGAATTAAAATAACAACGGTTCAAAGATGTTTTTAGGCTTTACTGGAGAATTTCTTGGTAGAGCTTTTTCATACCGAGAAAGTAAATGATCTTACCTAGACATAAAATAGTATAATAATTATGTATGAGCTATCAAAGCGAGTTCTAAGTAAATTATGTAAGTAGGTTCAAAACTCATTAGTGAAAACCATCGTAATTTGCGAACTTCTCGATTGTACGGTTTCACTTGATTAAGGTATCTACTAAAGCTCTCATTCTGTTAGAAGCAGCCGCCGTCTTGGACCAGTCGTTCCACATTTGAAAATGAAGCTAACGTAATAAGGAGGGGTATTCGGCACTGCAAACTTGAAATATTATTTTTCCGTCACGGCCGCTAGCCGGTAGGTAACATATTATGTAATAGGTACGCATGCTCGTAGGTAGTAATATAACTAACTAGTGGGCTCAGTTTTTGGGCTACCTTTAGGCCTCGGTAGTAGTTGACAGATGCCTGATACGGCCGTTACATCAGAATCTCTCACTGCCGCTTCTTAGTAAACCAGGCTTGTATACAATCTCTTAGCTAATTGAAAATCAATTATACAAGAGCCATTTTGGGGACAGATTGAAATTAATCGCAACGTATGAGCTATGATTTACTAATACGGAGTAGAACACGGTGTTAGTAATTAATCAATTATAAATGAGTTATGAGTAGGGGTGGGCTTACCTATCCCGTTATTCATATTAGCCTGTTTAGACATATCAGACAGCGAAATGCGATGATAACAGACTTAGCAGCCATTTTAGCTAGCGCAGCTTTAGAAGACCAATATGAGTAATATATCCCTCGCCTAGTATATCGTTCCGCAATAAAAAAAAATGGTGAACCTTACGCACAGCTGTTGACTTTCACGGTGGTCTCAGTTGTTCCGATTTCCAATAATTTTTTTTAAATTCCTGGTGATTTCAAAACAACGTACAAGCTTTAAGATAGCGAATATAAATCCCATTCTAAAGCAGAAAGGTAATGAAGCTCCTGGAATACATTGTAGGTACCTGTTCTCCGCTCGTCCGATTGATCGTACCGCTCATGCGGTGCCCATTTATTTACAAAGATATTGGAATAACACGTGTGAGAATAGAGTTGCGAACTTGCGATTATTAAAGCCGAATTTAGCCGGAATACATAAATTAGCACTAGTAGAATACCGGTCAGTTTAAGTTTTACGAGGATTTTTAAGGATATAAAAACCAAAACACATCCTAGTGGAAATCTTTTTTCAAAAAAGTTTTTTTTACATTGTGATGTAAAATAAAAAAACTTTTTACATCCCATGGGCCCATAGGTATGGTACCTACTTTGTTAATGACTATGTTATAATCTCTATGATTACGATAATTTATTCGCCTTTATTTGATCCAGAATAATATTGTATGTATCTATAAAGACGTTATAGGAACCCAGATCCATAATATTTAATGTGAAGAATCATAATAAATACCAACTCTATCTGCGTATAAATGGAGACCGTGACCGTGGATTTACGAGTGTTTACGGATCTGGCTCGGAGCAAACAAATCCCGAATTTGGCTTTCACAGAAATAGCTTCTCAACAGATTTGCGAAAGATTGTTACTGGAATTTACTAAATACATACAATAAAATAGAATATTCATGGAAACGGCTGGTTTGGAAATGTTCTTGTTTGCCTCAGATCTCTAACGTATCAGGAAGTGCCCAGACTATATATGAGTCGTTAACAAACTTGCAAAACTACTCGATATACTACTAAAGCTATTGAATCTAAATACATTTAGCTCATAGATAACCAACGATGACGTCAACCTACCTAAAAGGCAAGCGTTATTTGTAGAGTAATCGAAGACTATTTATAAGAAACAAAACAATTGGCGGTGACCTTAGCCGCGATTGTTTAAATTAGTACGCTATCATTGTGACAGTCCGGGCTCGAACCCCGACCTTCCAGCAAGGCTGTTTCCCAAATTATATCCGGTGAGGCTCACGCACGGAATACGAGAGTAGCTTTTACCAAGAGTCGATTTACACATTCATTAGAACAGAGCGAGTTGGTTCGTCGCGAGGAAACCACCTGCTGGGTACTTTTTTTAAAATTCTTTATTCGCATCGTCCAGTCTTCATCGTACACTTTCTTTGTTTCAAAAATAAATTATACTTACTAGGTACCTTCGTTTAAGAGAAAGTATGGAACAAAGTTGTAAACTTTGATTGAAAACTAAGAGAAAATGAGACTAGAATCATTTTACATGAGTCCGAGGCCATGAAAAGTATCTGTTATCGAAGTAAAGTCCTGACGAACAATATCGTATTCCATAAGACAAGTTACAGAACTCCTGAGAATAGGTAGGTACCTTGTAAAGTTGAGAGAGTTTGGGTTCCACTTAATTAGTATCGTGATACTTGGTCCTCATGTAAATCGCTTTATTTATTTGTATTTTGTTATTAATTATCTGCTCCAGCATATCAGCATTTTGCTTTTCAGCGTGGCAATGCAGCCGTGTCTTGGGCTCGCTTCCAGTTTGTACCTATACCGACTGATTCGGAACAGTTGAGCTATGTGTAAACCGTCTGCAAAGGTTTGCAGATAGCTCAACTGTTTCATGTGTATTCTGTAAATACTGGTATCAGTCGTAAGTATCGTCAAAAGTAAGCAAAATATAAATAAACATTGATGGACACATCGCGCAAAATAAAGTTATTTTCATGATTCAGGAACTACGGACGTCCGTAAGATATGATATATTTAATAATTACGAAAGCTAAGTAAAACACATTAGAGTTTGATTTTAAAGCTGTTTCATTAGAGTTCACACCTGAAAATTTCTGACTCAAACTGAATCAGAAATTAAAGATTAATCAAAGTACATTTCAGTTATAATTAATTCTGACTTGCCAACTCTTGTACCTACACCTCGAAATTGATTAACGAAGTTACATAATTTCAATTTCGACTTAGAATGAGAGGTCTCAGGGCCGCTAAGGGATTTAATCCCCTGCTGCTATAAACTGCCCAGCTGAAACTACTAAGCCACCTACTTCACCTACATAAAACTGACTCCTTCATATCTCTCTCAGAATTTACAAATTCTTCGTGGGTGGATTGAATGTATTATTTATTTTGCGAGCCTCACGTCAGAGTTCCTCTCAATGAAATAGTCATTTTTGATGTTTATAAAATCTTACTTACCTACCTAATTATAAGTTAGTATTTTCAACAGTGAAATAGAAATAGCATACATCATTTTTTTGGCGAAAAAGTTTCATTTCAACATTCAACATTTTATTTTACTTCCTTGCAAGTATTTCAAAACAATTTTTTTCTTTCAGTTTAATTCTCGAATCCTGATTTCAACATAATTTATTGTTTTTCCAAGCAATTTAATAAATCTGGAAGGAAGTCTGGGCGGAAATAATTTATGAGTTAATTTATTGGCAAGATTTGTATTGCTTGCAGCCTTATTCCCGTCCCCGACAGCACATCAATGTGTCTGCGATATGCGAATGCGAGATGCAGGACAAACAATATATCAATTATTTCTTATTTTGTTATAAGTTATTTATAAAATCAGGTGATTACTTATTGATTGGTAGATTTCCATTGAATTTTACTTTCTGGATTTAAATTCAGTCCAATTTTACGTTAAATTAAGTTTTTTTTTGATTGGGCGTGCTTCAATCACGTGCTTCCACAATATAATAAATTATGAGGAAACTTTACTTACATAGGTACATGTACACCTACAGCAAGTAGAATTACAGTCAAATCTAATTAAGATCAAACAGATAGTTTTTATTCATTCGTTTTACTAAATTGTAAGATTTATAGATATTGCAATAGGAAGCAATTCGTTTATTGAAATGAATTTTACACCGAAAATACTACCTAGCATACTTTCTAGAACTTCCTCAATATTGAGCGCAATCACCAACGGCAACAAGTGCCTATAAATCATGTACCTACCTACTATATTTATAGCGATGCGTACAAAGGTACATAACGCGTAAAATCACTGGTTGAAAGCCAAAGAGGTCAATATCCATTGCATTACTTACTGACATACACACACACACAGTTATCCACGTTATACAGATAACGCTAAATGGCGTATCTTTCGGCGCCTGCGCCACTCGAAGGCGCCAGCGGACGCCGTTGACGCATGCGCCGAGCTTTTTCTGATAAGCTATTGAACTGTTCGAATGTCAATATTTCTTGTTATAGATTAACTATGAGTTATGTTTTTTTATCACTATTGAATAAATAATTTGTAATTTGTAGGTACTGTACCTAGTTTTGCAGATTTAGATAGGTACCTAACGAAAATGTTATTTGGTCTCATCACAGTGGCAAATTCGGCCAATTCTGCACCAATGTGCTACAAAAGTCGTGAGTTGAAATTTGCGTCGTGAGTAGAAATTTGGAGGGTAGTATCCTTATATAGTGTAGGGGTGCACTAAGAAAGGAATTTTGAAAAGTCGCACTCTAAAGGGTCTGGAGCGCGAGCAACGCCGCGGGCGACGGCTAGTATTGTATAGTAAGAGTCGCCATAAACAAACCATTGAATGAACAGGATAGATCCCCATTCAGTCATCAGCAACAAAGACGAGGAAGTACTGTTGATGTGTGAACTAAGCGTGGCTGATGGACTTACGATGTTCTGGGGTCAACGCACCGGGACAGATGTTCTCTTACTCCTCGATGTTTATCATTATCTAGACTTCATTTTGAGTCTTTATTACTATTATGCTACGTACGTTACCTACAAATCTAGTAGAATAACTCGGTTGTGATCACTCGTTTAGCTGCAAACGGCCTGGGATCGATTACCTAACACCATTTTTAAGCGCCAAAATTTTACTACCTAGTCCAACCGGATGCCTAGGTTAGATAGTACATGGGCTATGAATAATATAAAAACATTCAAAACTAGAGAATTAATTACCTATTGAGGCTTCATAAGGAAAATTTAGTAGGTCAATAGCGAGCTTGCCTCTTGAGATTTTGCAATCAGCAGCGTTTTATTTATTTATACCAACACCATCACTATAATTCACTGTAAAAACCTCGTCAATAAATTTAATCATCATCTCAAGAGCTTTAGACAATAACCACCATTAGGTACCTAACCTACTGAAAACATTCCAAAGCAGGCCACGTGCGAAGGTGAACGGCATCCATTACGAAATACCTAGAGCTATGATCTGGCAACACGCACTAGGTGTGATGGAAATGTGGAAATCCTGCTTTGATCGTGCGATCTGCTTTGTAGCCAACTAGTTGTTTATAGTACCTACACATATCCTTACAAAACCAGTTCACCGGTACAACTACGTTCTTATTTACCTTTCATTATCAGTCTACCAAAATATAAAGATTTCTTTCATTTTGTCTACAGACTATATGAAACAAAATCTTCCGAATAATAAAAGCTTTCGTAGAAGCTACTGGCAGGTTTGACTACTCGACGACAACGCGGTGCCATCTGCCTCTCAACACTCGGCACTTCCGGCTCAAGAAAATAATGAATGAGTATCGAAATCACTCAGTAAATAACTATTCAAATTACACGTAGTTATAGGATGATCTGACAAGGTGAGGCAAAGATCTGGAAAATGTGTGCCAACACTGGATAAGAAAATGGAAAAACCGAGGTCAATGGCGCGTCATATACGAAACAGATCTGGGTACATCCAGCAGCGGACAGATTGGTAATAGTCTATCTAATCTGCTGGTGGACGGACCTAATGATATTGTGTTACACAAAATTATTATAAGAAAATGACTCGGATAAAGATAGTCAATCGCTACCATTATATTGACCAACTCAACCTGAAACATTTCATAATTTTGTAGCATTCTCTTCCGTGAATAGATTCTTCGAAAAATACAAGTGTTTGCACTCGGTAATGTTGAAACAGCTCTACATTGAGCATAAACTGACCCAAATCCCAACTTGTTGCGAAGTGTGAATAAAGTGGTCCATCCCGTCAGGTACTATACCTACCTCTTACCATAGGTATATACTTTACTCTCCCGAAATAGAGAGTTATACGAATCAACGAGTTAATTTAGCATCTACCTACCTACCTACTTAAATGTCTGAAAAATATAACATTTTCTGATTTCTCTGAATTTTATCTATTTACAATCTATAAATTGATATTATGATCGAAGATAGAGTATTTTTATTGATTTAAATCATTCAGCAAATCGTCCATCCTTCTATCAACACACAGTATAATGCGTAAACTAAATTGATAGCAATTTCTGCTAAATTCAATAAAGCAACTGTATTCTTGACCCAGCCAGAGACAAGATCACGTCAGTGTCTGATCAGCGACATGATGCAGATAGACGGTTCATTATATCAGACGTTATTGTTGAATCCTGTTCATCAGAGAGCCTACGTACTACCCAGTATTATTAATGCAGACCTTTGATACTCATGTAAAATTAGATAAATAATAGCTTTGCATATTGTTATTTTCGTTACATGCATATTCTCGGAAAGTTATGATTGTTGTTTTGCATAAGGAAGTTATTACGTATAATATATATATATACGTACCACGTACTTACCGTTTTGATTATAGAGAGTATTTTTATAAAAGTTGAGGCGGATATACTCAGATAGAACTCATGTTCGTGAAAGGGGTTTTCGGAATGAGATTGTAACGAAAGTCAGATTTGCGCGTCTAGACTATATTTTTCTGACAAAGACACATGAAACGCTTTATAATTTGAAGACATTAGGAAGCTTTAAGCTACCTTCGTAACATTTTCACTTACAGAAAGCTGGTTATTTAGATTTATGTAAAGTAAATAGTCAATACATTGACATGGATCTGAGCACCACGAGCGGAAGGCTATCTGCACGCGATTACCACATGAGCGAGTAACATTACCTGCATTACCATTAGCAATGCACTAAGTACATTACTGCGGGCGAGTGCACACGGAGCCGATTACACGCTCCGTGTACCACAGCTTTAGGTAAACTGCTTACCCGTCTGCGATTTGTATCATGCTATGCACTCAATTGCTCTCAGGCTATAAGGTTTCCACGATGGAACACGTGTCATTATATCCCCAGTGCTTACACATATAGAATTTGATCAACTTTCAGAATCGTTTTAAATTTTTTAACAAGTAAATCTTAGATATTCTTCGAAGTGCATCGATTTGTGGAGCAACGATAGTACCTAAAGTATTTTGCCTTCTTCTTTCCGACTTTCATGTGTCTTTTGGTTCATGACGTCACAAAACTCCGTCAAAACTCTATCAAAGACTCTCGATTCGAAGAAAACTCAATTATCTTGATACCCGTATCGTATAGCCTAAGCTAAAATACACAATAGTCCGTCACAGTCCATCAATATGCGCGGACATGGGGTCTTCACATAATGCCTCTTTATACTGCGAGGCGCGCTGATCACGCCATCTGGTATTCATAACACCTATCCTGAAGAGTAAGTCACTTGATTATACTGCGAGCTTTATAATACAGTCAGCATAATGTAAGCACTCAACTTTATATACCAACGAATACATGACTCTATTAATTTAGTACCAGTTGGTACCTATAATAAAGTGCTTTACCTTGATATGATACACATAAAGTAGGTACCTCGGTAATTAGGTGAATAGTATACCTACCTACCGTACTTTAATGTATATACTACGTACTATGTAATTGTACATAATAATAGAGTTAAACCGACTTGAAAACTAATATTGATATTTCGAAGTATCTGACCTTCTAACAGTGGTTATATGCTGCTAGAACTTTGAGTTGATCTAAGATGTTTCTGTTGATAGTTCAGCGCCCTTCAGGCAAACAAGCAAGGTTGGCAAGTTCCAGTGTTTGCCATGACGACGCTCTCAACTTACAACTTACGATCCTGTCGCGTGTGGCAGCAGCTTGCACTGGAACTGTGTGCACAAGTCTACCCACCGGCTGTAGCTTGTTTTCAGGAATATTCCTTTTGTGCTTTTTCTTAGCTGCTCTTTTGCTGTTTAAAGTTTTAATTAAACTTCAGTATGATCTAAATATTTTTAAATACTCACTTATTTAACTACTTATCTAATAAAATACAGTTTCTTTTATTAGGTCGCGGGTTTACTTACTATATTTTTCCTCACGTCTGTGAGGTGTCTCGATTTAGGAAGTCATCATCTTTCCTTAGCAGAGTAGGCCCAGGCGTGACAAATGACTGCTATAATGTCTAGTATTATGGTACAGTGGATGGATGCTGCACTGCACATGCATCTAACGGGATCGCGCCTATCTTCATACCACATGCCGTTCTGCCCTAAGAGAATACTACTCATACTAGGCACCGCATATACATTACGGGTATAGTACGCTGTATTCGAGACAATTTGATCGAAATGAAGCAATGGTTATAGAGCGAAAGCATTACATACGCCGCAAGGGTGTTCGTGTAAGGTAAATGAGATGCATAACATTACCTGGAAACATTAGATAACTTGTATAATACGGTATCGATAACGGTCGATATATTATACAAGTGCATATCGATCAGGGACAAGAAATGTACCGCACGAATGATTACGCCACAACTTATATAATTTACATAAAAAGTTCAAGTCCATGCTGATGACTGCACATTTTGAATATTGAGTAAAATTTTCTTGTGACTTGTGTAGAACCTTGTGTCACGCACGCCTAGCCTGCCCAACTCAGTGGAAACTCCTCATTTACCTAGCTAATGAGTACTAACATGTTGCATATTAAGAAATAATCATGTGGAAATACATTATTCATATGGCTCAGCTTTTTCTAATGATTGTGTATTTCATAAATAATAATAATATACCGTGTAGTTTATCTATAAAGTTTTGCATGTAGAAGAACTAACCTAACGGTTTGATTGTAGAATTATTGATAGTAGCAAAACAATTTATTAGAGAACAGCTAGTACCTACAGACAGTTCTAACAGAAATGCGCAATTGCACAGCTTTTCTGTCTGCAAAGTTGGTATCTAACGCGGGTGCGACGCGGCGGCGGCGGCGGCGGTGCTGTTGCAGTTAGTTCGTGAAGCTAACTTCATCCTGTAAATTCTGTAAATGGAAATGTGTTAGCCAGAGTCTGTCGGACTGAGTGACAGTACTATCTAAATGAAGAATTTTGACAGAATACGAAATCTATCTAGGAATTCTGTGGTAACTTTGCAGGAGTGCGATAAAATATAAATGGCCTCCGATAATGGACGTAGTTTCAACACATACCGGTCGTCAGAGTCAATGATCCGGGAAATTTGGGCCAAATCAATAGTTTATTCTCAGCTCCTAGTCCTTACCAGTCAGTAGGTAATACACCAATCTATGAGATACACTAATTGCTTTTATACTTTTTACGAAACACCAAATTCAATGGATTGAGTTATAGGTACCGTCAAACCATTCGCACACAAAGCCAAGCAAAGATACTGTGAAAGGTTTTAAGTAATTTTTCAGAATATCTGAAGTAGGTACCTATATAAATCGATTGTATACAGGAGATATTGGGTGAGGATCTGGCAGTCTCATGATAACTAGGAAAAGGGAATTTACTTACTTCAGGCAGTTCATTAGTGATGGTGTACGACTTCAGTGTCGTACACCATCACTAATGTCGTAATGATAATAGCAGTATCATTTTATGACAAGAAGGTAATCCGTCGTAAGCAGTGCGTGGCTTATGTATATGTAGGCCGTGTGATGGCGCGGCTTATACTCGGCGTCGCTCGAGCGTGAACGATACTAAAAGCTTTTATTCAATCTGTTTTATTGCTTTGTATTGTACATTTATTTGAATATACAAGGATGTCAAACAAAATTATGGATCAAACGATACAGTAATAACATTTAGGCGAATTTATATTTAGATAGACAAAATGGATGCTTCATCCCGTGGACCGTTTACTCAACTTGTACTCTAGTTACTGGAGAGTTAAACCAATTCAGGGTTCACACATGTCATTAAAAAATGCCGTATGCTCATAAGTAAGTATAAACTAAATGAAGTAATGACGAAATCTTAGGCAATGTTTACTACCAATCGGTAAGTAACAGTTTACATTACCATAAGAAACAAATTCAAAATGTTACCATTATATTCCACTCTCAGGTGTATAATGGAGCGGCCTCGGTATCCCGGAATGTGGCAGTGGCTAATGGCTGATAAGCTTCGACTCCGGATTAGCGGTCACTCCTCTGCCCCCGTACCTCCGTTCCTCTCCTCCCGCGGCCACACACGTGGATGGCTGATTACCCGGTAATGAGCTACGGGACCGCGGAGCTTTCCGATTTCAACGCAAACCACTGGATTATTGGAATTGGGTTTTGTTGTTAAACTTTTAGCTAACCAAAATCGTTAGGTTAGGCTTAATAATATTGATCCAGTGTTTCTTTTTACGGAACACTTTACGTATTAGTACAGTGAATAAAATTAAATTGAAGTAAAATAGATCACTTTATCGTTGAGGACGGGTCGCGTCGGAGCAAAGCTGCAAGGTAGAGCCGTACGTAGTAGTGTAGAGGTACGTAGCAATAAAATAAGAGCTATCGCCAAGTTCACGCTTCGCTGCTTTCTGCCAATGTCAATACTTTTATTCCAGCCTCCTATATTTATTGAAGTTGAAGCTGCTTTTAGAAACGGAAGTTTACCGACTTGACTGTGTGATAGCCAAAGAAGAGGGAATATAAAAATCTTCTGTGGTGATGGTACTAAATTAAGCTAGCTACGACTATAGGTATCAAACTCTGGTGTCAAGTTAGGTTGCTTTTTGCAAACTATTTAGTCTCACCCCAGAATCAAACGCGGACTTGTGTCTGAGTTCTCGTCGCCGCAGAGTTGATTGGCACTCTAAGGTAGGTACATCACCTGAACGAAGGTTCGTAATCAGTACGTTCAACAGGTGCCGCTGTAAGCTCTAAATCACTTCAACAAACTCTGTAATCTCCGCAGCATTTACGACTTTACTTTTGGGTTGCATCAGCAGCGACCAGGATAAGGTTGGGAGACTTTGTGACTGATAAGAAAATAACCAGTGTGGAAAATCTCATTAGTGCTCCTACTATCATATTGACTCTAGAACAGACATCACCATATAAATGTTTTCCACCACCGTTCCTTCCAAGATAATCAGATTCAAGATTTATTTTATTTATTTATTTATTTAACACCTTTTATAAGAAGTTCAAGTGTCTAAAACGAGTCAAAAAAAACAAGTCGACGCTATTGTCTGACGCCCCCAGGCATCCCGCATTCCCGCCACAAGCAGTCAGTGCGTTATGTCGTGTCTTACATGTAATGTTACGTCCCCATGTAGGCTGCTGAGAGGCACTTGTCGCTTACCTTGTTCTGCCAAGTCCCGTTATAAGCACCGGGGCGGTGCAACACGCTCCTCGGGTACTGGAATCCAGCTAGATTTTCTACGATAAGTAAGGTAAAATAGTCACAAAAACGAATACTTATTTTTAAAAGGGTACGTCTTCAAATCACTTTTCCCGTTTGTCAATCTCACAATACCGAAGTTGGTAAAGTGATTGCGTAGAATGAGGTATTCGGAGTCATTAGCACATTCTTCACGAAGAATGCCAGATTAGGAGACTATTCACTTCAAATGTTGTTCGGAGTTCGGCGCTGGCGCTGGCGCTGGCGCTGGCTGTCGCACGCCACATTCTATAAATTCCGACGTCCATTTCTAATCACAGTTTATCCAAGTTTATGGACAAGCCGTTTTATCTTATAGATGGCACTTAGATGAAACAGTTTATGGTATGCGTTGACATAAACGTCGAAGAAGGAATAGTGTAGCCTTTGCACGTGTATACAACTGCTGGGCAAAAGGCTGATCAATACTCGGTAGCCTTGTGTTATGAATGTTGTTTACACACTGTCTACAGCTTTCCAATAATGCAAAAGGTAATCATTTTACAGATTAAAGATCGAAATTAAAGTTAAGTACACAATTAGAAGCGATATATATTTTTTTTACCAAATTAGGGTATGCGGCTCTGTCTGGAGGACCCTTATACATGTAGGAGGAACTCAGTACTATAAGGGTAACAAATAGCAGACTAGTTCTGGATAAGTAGCGTCCACTGGCAATGTAAAAAGATTGTCCTTATTAGGAGTCTGATCTCTCGTAGTTATATAATGTGAATTCATTAGTGTAAGTACCTATGCTTGCCTTATGGAAAAGCAACCAGCTTATAAAAACCGTAATTAGCAATGTTTTAGATACTTACAGCTAATAGTTAGGTTTATCAGTTGCTACTATCGTAACAGCATTACATAATATGTATAAGTAAAGGTATGGTATCGGCTTGTGCCCTAATTATTACGAGTATCTCATAAAACATTAGATATAGGTACGCTTCCTCTTGCTAGACTATTATCGGAGCTCTAGAGTCGTATACACTTTTCGTATACATTTTTCAAAAATATGTGTTCGATTGGCCGCAAGTCGCAACACACATTGCTACAGAATAAAGTAGTGCATATAATTGTTCATGCATTGTACAATATAATTAATATCATCAGCTCAATCAAGACCATCTCAAACTGGGTCAAGATCGTGACATAACATGAACAACGCATAAACACAAGGCAATAAAAAGCTTGTAATGAAGTATTTCGATTCCCTGAGCCGCTGCCATTGTGTCGACATCGACATGGCTTTCACTCGCTTCGTGCATTCTAAGACCATTTTAGTGCCTCTAATCACGTTACCACAACGTTCTCACTCTCGATTCCAATTGAAAGAGTAAAGAGTGGTCACGAGGTCAAGTTCGTTCGCCTTCAGCGCTTGTTAAAACCTTCGCAAAATACGGTGTACGTCACGTACCTTGCTGCTTGTTTACGAACGGTACAGGAGATCGGTCGAGAACGGCACTTTTGTGAAATGAATAATTGTCTGGGGCTCCAGCTGCAGCGAACTTTCTCACTTCCGTAATGAGATTTCTACTTTCGTGAGACAATACAAAAAACCGATTTGCAACGAAATTGTAAACTTTTTTGACGACACTGCTGGCGGGATTGGCTCGCTGGATATAAAAATGTTCTCGAATGATATCCACGAACCGAAAGATGGAGCGTAGAACAGTGATGGAATCACAAGACCGCTATAAGTCAGATAGAGGAGGCTCTAAATCGTTCTGAAAATAATTGAGGGAGGCTTATGTTGCAAAATAACAGCTCGAAGAACTTCATTTATATAATAATATAGGCTTCTGTTAGCTACTGCTGATAAAGACAATTATACGGCGTCGACGGCGGTAAAGTGATTCTATTGAGAAGTTTAACGATTGTGATTGTGTCGGTCAGTAGTCACGCGATGTGGATCCTTTGTTAGCACAGAGAGCGTACCGTTGCTATACTACATAGTACATAGGCACCTATATAGCTCATTGTATATACCGTGCGCGATTGACTCACTAATATTAACAATAAATATTCATCTGAACATCTAAACTTTCACGATATCAGCGAGTTATAAACTTCCAAGGACCCTTTTCTCTCAGTTATTGTAAAATAGGTTGCCCATTCTTCCCAAGTATACCTAATTGGTAGGTTGAAGGCAGATTATTCACCTTTCTTTCAGAAAAAATTTTGTCCGAATATACTATTCATTCAATAAATAGATATAATGACGACATGACGGACAGACCTCAGAAGATCGTCCGTAATAGGATACAAGGCAACAAAACAGATAATAGAATCGGATCATCCTTGAGCCCCACTTGGCTCGATTCCGACCAACTCTCGATTTTAATTAACTGCCGCTAATTGCTGTAGTGAACGGCATTCTACCGAGCTGGTTATTCACTGGCACTCCACTGGGTGAACCTAGCTTAGTACCTACGTGACCTCCAAGCTGTTATTCAGCTGTACTGTACAGTAGGTCATGTTTCTGTAAAGGGTTCTCGAGAAGGTGAAATACTGATGGAAATAATTTTTCCATGGTACATAATCTAGTAGTTTTAATTTGTTTATTCCATAACATAATGGTAGCTTTTACTCATCTCCATTCCCTCTGCTGAACATCTACCTCATTAGGTACCTTCCACGTCAATTAATTTCATATTTGTGGATTACTAATAATTAACACCGTCTTGAGAAAAAATCCTCAAGAACATCTAGATAGTTTCGGCGGTGGAGCACCCAAGGGGGAACTCTACCGAGAGACTAACCTACTTGGACACTTTGGACAGTCTAACGTGATTGCTTTTGGTTTATGTAGCGAGCGGCAGTACCATGTAGGTATGTTCAAGCAGGTTGTAGCTCAAGTAGAGGTGACTTTGATTGAAGCACTTCGCTTCACGAAGCACATTACTTGGTTTACCTCAGCTGTTTTGAGAAATTAGACAACCAGAATCAGGCATCACTGTCTGGAATTTACAGTTTACATGTCTGGGATGAATTGAATGTCAATGAAGCAGGCCATGGATATAATTGATTTGATCTCGCGGCATTTCCTGTTTTACCGCAGCATTGAACTAAATCTGTAACCCATCTAATTGTTACAGTTACATACAAATAAAGCAGCGGGCGATGACCTTGCACCGGCGCGTGACGTCACAGTTCAAGGACGGCGCCGCGCCCCCTGCCGGCGGCTTCGTGACGTCACACCGGAAGTAGGTAGGTACTCTACTCAACTCACCTAGATAACATATTCATATCAATTCCCAGTTTCGATAAATCCTAATTCATAAAATAACTACACAATTGTACTTTAGTGAAGAATTTACATAAGATCGTCTTCCGCTATAAATTTTCTTTGCCTGGATCAATTTTACTGTAAACTCCAATCATTTATTTGTCGAAATGTTTCAATTCGCGGAGAGCTTGAAGGTCGAATGAATTCTGTTTCTGAATTAATACGCTTTGAATTTAATTTAATTTTGAATCACTCGACACTTTTTTTTATTTTTTATTTATTAATTTATACTTGGCATTTGCCTCTTGACACTAAGGGCCTATTCCACCATCTCTGAGTAACACTCTGCCTTCAATATTAGGCTAGTCTAAACTAGAGACGGAGATTATTATTATAATCATAAGACGGTAACATATGCACTACGGCACTAGTACCTTCACACTCGATATTTTACCTTCTCTAGAATCGACACTTCTATCCTAACATGACACTTTATTCGACACACGACTCTAAACTCATCATCAAAGACACTCTACAATCGGCACTATTGACTTTAATGTCTAATCTTGTCACTTATAGTTCTCTCACGACACTATACTGACATTCTACATAACATACTCAAACTCTCACTCTACAACTTTTCGTTTCTTTTACACGCGACACTCGACACCCAGACACTTGACTTTCGACACTAGAAACTCGACAGTAGACAGTCAACACACAAACTTGGTGCTCGACACAGCTTAACGCCATAGCCTTAACTTAGAATTGATCTCTGGCTGAGTGAGAATTAATTGAATTGCATTCCTAAGTAGAAGTGATTGAAACAGTCGAACGGTAAAAGCCTTTCAGAGTTTCAATTAAATTCATCAGCTCGCCACCCTCTCTCGCCAGTGATAGTAGATACCTAAGTAGTGTGTGTTAGTGTTACACGCGCACTAAGCGATCACTCAATCCCAGATAACCTTTTACTGCGATTTAATTTTCCATTTGTATGTATCTTTCTTCTCTCTTGTCCGGCAGCATTGACAGAGTATGCTAGTAATGCTGTATGTCATTATATTAAAAGATCACAGGCGCCTAGTAATAAACCGCGACTGACGGCTTAGTGCGTTCGTGTTCTGATATTACCAACAGTTATGAAAGTGCTAAAATTATTTACCGATCCTAAAATAACAGAGTAGTTTTGATCTAATTTCGAGCTTTTGGTAAAAGTTTCCCTTGAATTACTCATACACGATAGCGTCAGATTAATAGAAGTATCTGTGAGTTTGATGTTTGAGAATCATGATTCGTGTGGTTAGTTCTGTTCTGACCCTAATTCAGTGCAATTGAGAACGTGTTTAACGTTGCTCTCAGATACGTTCGTTGGCTCAGATTTTCGGTATTGGAATTAGGGCGAGATGACGTCATCGTATTCCATTTCGAAGGGATTAGTAAGTACTGAGTTCTTTTACATTGTATGCCGCTAAGTGTAACGTCGTCTTTTTGCGCGTCACATTGTTACTTCGTAAATCAAACTTCAGTGTTCATTTAAATACAAAGGCTCTATTCGTAATAATAAATACATTTCTCTAATTAATATTCTTTTACAATATCTCATAGGTTAACCACCCAATGCTCCTTCCTCTTATTTTTTTAGGTTGTCATTCAGTTATTACTGTCACGCAGGTGACAGTTGACATTTATGACAACGTCATGTATACATGCAATAATATACTTTACAGTCGGCCATCCTACTTAGAACGAGTCTCTTCGTTCGATTCAATCGAGAGTACCTGCCATAAATACATAACAATACAAATATTTGCACAAATACAAATTAATTTGTTCACAATTCACAAAAAATCTATTTTGCACCAATACATATTAACTAATTAATATATCCACATTAAGGACATCATTCATAATACTAATTTTTAAACATACATTTTCTGATATATTTCTAATCCAGCAATTATGCTAAGTTTTCTTATTTATTTATAATATCACTTTATGAAATCTTTAGTTAGTGTTAAAGTTTATTTTAGGCTAACATGCAGTTTTCTTATATCTATCAAAATTAGCGTCATTAATCAAGATTAGAACTGCGACTATCTCAAGCTTGGCGGCAAGGTCGTATGCCGGTCATGCCTTCACTTAATCGTGGAATGGGCGGCAAGGTCGTATGCCAGTCTTGCCCTCCCTCGATCATCAATTGGGCGGCAAGGTCGTATGCCAGTCATGCCCTCACTTATCGTCAAATTGGGCGGCAAGGTCATATGCCAGTCATGCCCTCACTTAATCGTCAATTGGGCGGCAAGGTCGTATGCCAGTCATGCCCTCACTTATGGTCAAATTGGGCAGCAACGTCGTATGCCAGTCATGCCCTCACTTAATCGTCAATTGGGCGGCAAGGTCGTATGCCAATCATGCCCTCACTTAATCGTCAATTGGGCGGCAAGGTCGTATGCCAGTCATGCCCTCACTTAATTATCAATTAGGCGGCAAGTTCGTATGCCAGTCATGTTCTCACTTAATAATCAAATTTGGGTGGCAAGTTCGTATGCCAGTCATGTCGTCAATCAATCATAGATTGGATGGCAAGTTCGTATGCCAGTCATGTCGTCAGTCAATCATAGATTGGGTGGCAAGTTCGTATGCCAGTCAAGTCGTCAGTTAATCATACCTGAGCGGCAAGTTCGTATGCCAGTCACAACTGTTTTGACGACTGTGACTTCTGCTGTACCGTGCGTGACACAGCTCGGTGACTCACTGCTCACTGCATCGACTGCTTCGTCACTCTTTCAATTTCTGCTGGTGCGGCTGCAACAGCTACAGCGGTGGCTGTGGCTACCACTGCATCGTGTCTTCCCTCTGTAGCCATTGCAACGACTGCTGCTACGGCTTAGTCATGCTTTCTGTCAATTTCTGCTGGTGCGGCTGCATCAGCTACAGTGCCGGCTGTAACTGCGGCGACTGTGACTATCACTGCATCGTGTTTTCACTCTGTAGCAACTGTAACGGCTACATCTCCGACTGCGCCGATCACTGACTTTTCACTTTGTCACTTATCCTGGAACTCAAAACATGACGTTAAATTCGTAATTTTTAAGTCCAGTTCACTTGATAACTTTAGTTTTCTCTATTAGGGATCATATGTTCTAGTGCGTCTTGGACAAAGTATTCACCTGCTTAACATTAGCAGGTCGAGTAGCTATTCAAATGAGTAGGCAAAATCAATTGTTTAGTTTAATATATACTTTTCTCCTCCTACTCTACCTCTTTCGAGCTAAGATGCTAGTCAATATTATTTTGTATTGAAATACTGTTTTCGCTAGTAGTGCAATATTATCTATCGTATAAAACAATTAGTAGGTACAACGTGTACATGTAGTACAAATAATCATATCATGTATAGTCAGCATTATCAGAATTTCGAAATTGTGTCCACAACTCATATTTTCTATTGTTCTTCTTGGATAATTTTGTCTTATTTTCCAAATCTCTCTTTGTCTTATCATCGTTATAATAATATTATAGTCTTTTATTTTCCAAATCATTCTCTGCCTCATCACCGCATTAATCAATAATATATTATAGATCTCAAAAATGAAATAACCAGGATGTGGAGACTTGAAAGGTCTGTCTCCATCATTCCGATAGTCCTTTCCTCAAGCGGTGTTATCCCTAAGCAACTATTTCTATCACTCGCCCTTCTTGATTTGCCGAAACATACCTTTGCACTTCTACAAAAAGCAGTTATCCTTAACACCTGCAGAATCATCCGTAAGTTTTACCTTACTTTTAGTTTTACTCTTTATCATCAGAACTCTCTGTTGATGTCCAATTAGTAACTTCCAGTTCTCAAGAACATCCACCTGGATTTAATGATGCGCACTTGAACTTTAAGTTGAGTTGATGAAAATCTAAACTCAATAATAATAATGCATTTAATTTCTAAATCTCTTTTTGACTCATCATCATCATCGTCATTATTATATTAACATTCCTTATCCGTGCCCCATCGTTGGGTATCGTGAATCTGTGCAAGGAAATTTCAATTTGTGTTTTCCATCTACCACGGTCTCCGGCTTGATGGATCGCGACGTTGACTGGGGTTTCTAGCTGTTCAGACACCTGATCAGACCAGTGTTTTGGGCTCCTCCCTCTTCTTTAGTAACCTCTACTAAAGTGCTCGATGTAAAGTATTCGTTGGATGCAAATAAAAGACTGACGCTTAGTGCGTTCCAACTTAAGTTCTTTCAGAATGGAGACGTTGATTGTTTTGGCTGTCCATGAGATCCTCAGGAGCCGTCTCTAGCGGCATCATATCTAGAACGCATCGATTCACTTGCGTTAAGTGGTTTTCATGGTCCATGTTTCAGTGCCGTAAAGAGAAATGGAGAAAACCAGCGTGCACACTATGTGAACTTCGTAAACTCGTTCATCGTATCATATTATGTAACAATAGTAATAATGCCTTATATTGCCTAATATCTCCCTTAAGCGTATTAGTTCCTACATATTCAAATGATTTATAAACTATGTTAGTATTTTCTTCCAGCTTCTGATATATAGATCTCTCTTTGGGTGTAGATCTCCTGCATCTTTTCCCACTATCCTCTAGCTGATCCAGCCTTTCTCAACAATTTGGATTGGATAATATAAGTAACCAGCCAACCGGCTGCATGGTCTTCTCACATTTCTTTACCCTAATGGTTCTTTCTATCGAGTAGTATGAGTGGTCTATCTGCTGTCGTTACTACGTGAAATATGTCCCGCACATTTCCACTTTAGCTTGAAAGCTTAGTTTTTTTTGTCTCATTAAATCGCTTCGCACTTCGTGATTTTTTTTCAATCAATCATTTATTCACAGAGATTCATTTTATGTCATTAAATTACATGATCTTATGCAATAAACGGCTCAACACATTCTGTTTTTTTTTTTATATGCTCCTTTTCATTGCTCGTATGGACTTTGTTTTGTTTACGTTCATTTTGTAGGTATTTTTAAGCTTTCTCTGCAAAAGTTACACTTTACGCTCTTTTTTCCATACAAACATTAAATGATGATTACTTCACTGTTTGGAATCTTTAGGCCATCTACCCTGGCTCAGAGCCATATTTTAACAAAATATAATTTGAAAGTTACGATCTTCAAAACCAAAAATTTTTATTCGCTCAACGCTTTTCAGCGGCAATCAGCACCGTTATATTGATGGGAGTATTTTGTACTCTATACTACTCATACCTGAGTCTAGCCCACTCTCGCATAAATAGTAAGTATACAAATTGCCTGAAAAGTGTACCCTTAAGTGCACGAATCATTTCCTCGAATTCTTCAAGTTTTCTAATAGTAACATGGTAACATTATGCTATTGCATGCTTTACTACAAGGCTATTATTATAAGGAGCCTGTTGAATTCCCCGTATTTGCTGTATACCTGTTCTAAAGCTTGTATATCATCAGTTTTATTTTTATATGAATATTACGTCTGAAGTAGGTACATCATTTCTCAGGTACGGACTCTGTGTGTGTATTTTCATCTTATGTAGGTAGGTAATATGATTGAATAGTTTGATAGCTTCATTATTAAACCCATCAGATTCAAGACTTATTCCAGGTTTTAAGTTTTTAATTTCATTGAGTACCTCCAGTTCGCTTATTGATTCAATTGTGCTGCAGTTCGATGTTGTCTTTACTACTTTTCCTGTATAGCTCTTGGTAGGAAGGTGCTGCATGCCCAATCTCAATTAAATCTATCTATCTCTCTCACACATAAATAAATGAAGTTGTATGTAGGGTTCATTTTTTTAAAAATTGGTTATTTGATAGTTCCGGATTTTATAAGGTTTTCGTTTGTTTATCTGGTTGTCACATTTTATCCTTAATCGCTTAGCTCCATTCTAGTTGTTTTGTCCCTTTTATTTTGTTTAATACTCATTAGCTCTGTTTTTCTTTTATTGGTTTTCTGTACCTTCACTTATTATTATCATTTTACCTTTATTTTTGCTTTAATGCAATTGTCGTAGTATTCTTTTATACTCGAATACTCAGGTGGTTCGCATTATCAGTGTTATTCAAATTGAAATTAAAGTGTGATTTCCCCCTCTAAAAAGCTTATTTTATGCACTGAAAACAGTCGATAAATAACACTTTTAATCACTTTTTGTTTTTGAATTTAGAACACATCAATATATTCGACTTTCATCTCAATGCTATACGTACACAACCTTCTAACGCAAAATACTCGACACAAACTCCTTGCGCAAATAACTCCTCGAGATTTGATTGGTCGACATTTTCGATAAGCATTCAATGTGTATTTTCTCTTAATCTTTCTTTAGGTCGTAGTCATGGTTTAAAGTAGAGTATAAATGTGGATAAAATGGATTACTTAAGTTACAATTACTTCACTTACAATTACTTCATATCAAGAGCCATGAATCGCTCGCGTCGCTCTTTAAATCACATGATTCGCTCGTAATTCAATTATTATGAATCACTACAAAGGTTGTCTGGAAGAAATCGCTTCGTAGAGATAAGACCGTTCATTGTACGTAATATTGCAATCTTATTTTATTTTTATTTTTTTGGTATAAGCTGTCAATAGGGTACATAATAAAGTATTTCATTCATTCAGTCATTCACTTTCTGCGATCGTCATTCAGTCGTTAGAATCCTTCACTTGGTCATGATTCATCTATAGACATCGCGTTAAACCCGTCCTTTATTCACTAATAGTTAATATACTAGTTTCACTTATTATTATTTTTTCGTCTTAATTTAAATTCACTCTGTAAGGTTGAATACTCTCTAATAAATTTTCACTGTATTTAGTTTTAAATTTCTATAAATGTCACTTACGTTTTAATCTCTTCATACTTTGAATAATATCCCTTTCTTCTTTTTTTTTTTTTTTTCACTCGCTCAATTCTATGTTTGCATGTAGTCTGTCATCTTTCATCGGTTTTTTTATTAAATAAAAATGTGCCTCTATACTTGTTATCAGTGTATAATATGTTAATGACACTTAAACAAATCACTTCCGACCATTTCTATGTTTCCCAAGGTTAAGTTTATAGCATTTATGTCAAATATTTTATCACTTTATAGCACCTATAGTGCTTTTTATGATTGCCACTGCATATCAGATTTGATACAAACATCAGTACTTCAAAATTATAAAAATGGTCAATCGCAATAATTAATTTTATGTAAATTGGAAATAAAAAGCTCAGAGTTGTCACTCTAGCACTCTGATATCAAAGCTCTCAACTATGTCACCTATCATACTTATTTCATTTTAATTTGTATCCTGCCACATAACACTCTTGCCCAAAATCCAAGCTCTTTAGTTATGTTACCATAACACTCATGCTCGATATCAGTGCTCTTGAGTTATGTCGCAAAATACTCTCATGGGAGCTCTAACATTCTCATATTCTTATTGAAAAATGTACCTTTTATTAATGGTTACCATGGAGATTCACTTTCCTGTAATATGTAGTAGGTACATCTCAACTCCTGGCAGCCGGTCGCTGTGGCTGTATGCGATAAGGCAGCTACAAGTCACAATTCACTTAGTCATCTCTGAGTCTGAGGATGTATCTCACTCCTCTCGTCATCTAGAACTTCATCCAGCCGTACTGATGGTTTGTCTGCAACTCAACAACAATATTTTCTATGTAATTGTTCAGTAGTCAATGTGTGGTGTACATAGTGATATGTACATAATCATATTCTCGACTTCAGTAGGTAAATACCTACTCATTTCAAGCTCAAAGTCAACAAGCTTTTATTCAATAATTTGATGATCACTTTGAATCGTCTTTAGGTTTTGTATGATTACTGCAATAGGTAAGTACCTATAATTGTGTATCGACTATCACTACAATTCATAACTCAGAATAAAGTTTGGTCATCCGAGATGAGATTAACTTGAGGTTTTCACTAGGTTTTCACTAAAACATTACCTTCGATAGCGACATGGGCATTGGAAAAACTTTATATTTTTTTTCCATCTTTCCACTTCTGAGCTGTAACGTCGTCTTTTTGCGCGTCACATTGTTACTTCGTAAATCAAACTTCAGTGTTCATTTAAATACAAAGGCTCTATTCGTAATAATAAATACATTTCTCTAATTAATATTCTTTTACAATATCTCATAGGTTAACCACCCAATGCTCCTTCCTCTTATTTTTTTAGGTTGTCATTCAGTTATTACTGTCACGCAGGTGACAGTTGACATTTATGACAACGTCATGTATACATGCAATAATATACTTTACATAAGATACCGGAGGTCCAAATTCTATGAGTAGAACATGTAGGTGTTGTGATTGGTTAGCAGCTGAATGTCGACTTTCTGTTGGTACATTTACCTAAGTACTTAAGAAAATTTTCAGACATTGATTACACTGAAAAATGTAAGAACTTGAGACCACTTCATGCCGATTTTTTATTTGACTGTAGTCTGAATCATTCAGTACTTAGTAGTTGCATGAAAAATGAGTTTATTAGTAGATTTCAAGTACAGGAAATGTTTGTAACATTACACGCTTCGACTCCAGCCAGTTATCTTAACATATCAAATCAATCGCGTGTATATAGAGTATGTATGTATGTATGTTACATTACAGCACGTGTTGAAGCTCGCCTGCGGCTCTCGAGCGCCGACTCGTGAGAACTGATGTTTGTTTTCATCAATTAATCCGATACCACTCAAGTGTTCCAGGAACCGTTCTCACTCTCATTGCACCTCGGTTTTTACAAACACAGAACTTATAATAACAGGATGTGTGCTACGGGACAGGCGTTTCGATCATCAGTCTGATCGATTTCGTTCGTACACTTGTATTGTTTCGTTTGTTGCAACTGTTAACTATAGGCAGAAGGTTTAAAGTGAGCTGTGGGCTTCAATCACTCTTTTTACATAAAAACTTTGCCAGCCTGTTTGATGTTGCGTTATCACCTAGCCCTAACCGTGGAGGTCGATAGAATCCCCTCCTATAGTTGGTTTGATTTCTACATTACTTACCTATCTATAATTTACATAAATAATAATAAATTCACTGTCAGTAGAAGATCTTGTACTTACCTATAAGATAGCTTGGTCGACACTACTCCGCGGCTAGACTCAAGTAAATATCTCAATAATGTTGTTTTTATTGAAAGTCTGCGTACTGTCTGTCTATACTATACTATAGCAGAGCTGATACTATCAGTGCAATAAATAGACGGCAGTTTGAAAACTCACTTCCATCAGCGGACTGTGAAACATTACTCCGAACTGTTTTCATTTCATTGAGCTACTTATACAAATACAAGAAGGAATAAACAAGCTTCTTTTGACGCAAAAGGGGGAGTGTTTACTGTTCTGTGGTAACAAGGTACCTACGTAATTGGTAGCTCACTCAAGTAAACTGTAAGTTTCGTACAAATTGTTTCCTTTCTCGGCACACTCTTCATAGTCCAACAACACGTGTAGATCTAGAGGATAATTCTCGAAAAAAAATGGTAAAATTAATGTGTTATTTTATTTTGTAATTTTTATGACATCCCAACATAATCCTAATAATATTTTTACTATGTTTTATTAAGAGAATTACTGAGAAGTTATAATTAAGAGTACGGTATTGTACTATTAACAATAGGAAATCTTGATAGTGATGCCCTAAATTATCTTAATACAAATCAGATAAGATAAGACAAGACATAAGATAATTTAGTGTGACTTGGCTCTCTGCTTTAGGTATAATGGCTTTAGTAATAACTAACTTCCGACCGCGACTGTGTCCGCTTCCTATTTAGTTTTGTGTGATAAAAAGTAACCTTTATGAGTTGATCCAGTTTACGAACTAATATGTTCCAGGTTTCATCCATATCGGGCTGGTAGTTGCTAGCGGAGCTACGTATTAGGGGCTCGAAGGACAGCACTTGTCTCATTATCCTCACGGTACTTG
The DNA here is from genome assembly GCA_918843925.1 of Eulithis prunata. Classification (NCBI taxonomy): domain Eukaryota; kingdom Metazoa; phylum Arthropoda; class Insecta; order Lepidoptera; family Geometridae; genus Eulithis; species Eulithis prunata. Next base: position 10,809,973 of record OU974010.1, read on the forward strand.
CCACTACAAGTGTGCACTTGTGCAGTTATGAGAATCATTTGAATCAGTAACGTCTCTGTTGGTGCAGTTAGCAGTGACAGTGGCAAGTGCGCGTGGAGCTGGCAGCAGATCCTTTAATAACAATGACCTACGCCTATTCACTTCACTTACCCCAATATAGAGCAGAATTTTAACTTAGATTTGGATTAGATTCCAAAATTCTATATTGCACTAAAAAGCGTACAGAGGCGAGTTTAATGCTATTTAAACCTTTTCTACCAACTAACCTGGGTGTAGTAGAGATGATGGTAGTGCTTATAAGGAACAATTAAAAAAAAATTAAAAACGCCTCTACAACTACTTTATCTACCTACTTACAAAATATATACTGAAACTAGTTTTCAGTTTATTCAATAATGTAATGACAGCTCGTCCGGTGAACTACGACTTGACTACCACCGTAGGTACTTATTTCTGCCGCCAAGCAGTGACGTTTTGTATTGCTGTGTTCCGGTTAGTGCAGTGCTGGACGCAGTGCAATGCCTTACAGGACGCGTCCTTAATGGATACTCAGTGAGGCATTGTACACTAAGCATCAGCATGTTCAATCAGTTATAGGCTTTACTTATTAAAAAATATATTAACTGGAACATTAAAAAAGTGGCGTGTAATTAATAACTTCGTAATGCTGATGAGCTGTAGAACACTCAGTTAATTATCTAGTAGAAGTGCATAAACGTCATGTTTATGAATTAGCTGTAAGATTTACAATTGTAGCTGATATAAATAATGATTAAAGCATCGGCCGCGGCGCGATCACGTTCCGCTCCACGTAAACACAGGCCTCCCCATCTCCACTCCAAACACGTATGATTTATGAACATTATTTTAATATCTGTAAATCATTGAATGAATCAGGATCAAGTGCAGAATCTACTTACTCGCCGAAAAATATGAGGCTAATTTGGTTTATTAGCCATAGCAAGTTGAGCAGCAGGCGAGATATCTATCTGTGGATATATTAGCACACGTCTAGTTTGCAAAATGTAAGATGGAGTTGTTCTTTATGGCTGAGTTGTTCGATTAAATCGTAAGACTTTTACATAAAAAAGTTTTACATTATTGAAGTTGGTTATTGCTGTTCACGTTGTGGAAGGCAGGCGCGGAGAGCATTACCTGCAGGACTACCAGCCAGCCTACGTGCCTTCTCAATCTCAATGTCATGGTTTACAGGCACGGTGTTATTATACAGGGTGTTATCCCAAAAACTTTGAAGGCTTTTTTTTATAGGGGACTTGAAATACTCATAAAAATGAACAAAGACAAAAACAGTAGATAAGAAAAAGTTTGTTTCATACCACTGGTTACTACTATGGTTAACTATGGTTAAGTGGTTACCACTTAATATCAGGTAGGCCATCGGTTTGTGCCATCATTTAATTGTATTAAGGGCGCTTTTACAAATATCAATAGTTTTTAGTACTTTTTAGGTACAATTTCATGAACCAGGAATCACAATCACAATCTTTAAAGATAGCCAAAAAATATGGGCAGTCCCATACAAAATTTTCACATAAATACGTTTTTACCATCGCAAGAATCGCTAAAAATGTCGAAAAATGGCGTCTGGATAGGTACAAAAATAGCTAAATCCGCTGCATATTTGAACATAAAACTAAAAAGAAATTATGGCATAGGGATTCTTCTATACGTGTAGGTAATTATTATGTACCCAAATAAATTACTTTGAATTATATAAAACACCAACTCCAAAACCATAAAACATTACGTACAGCTTTTCGTATGGAATCTAACCACGTTTTTAGAACGAAAAAAAACCAGCTGTTGTTTTTCAACATTTTATACGGGACAGCTGATTTTACGCTAGCACAGTAATTGCAGACTCTCAAATCTTTTTAAAGGGGTCTTATCACAGTAGTAGAATGCGAAAATTGACGAAAAGGCCCACGGCGTCGTTTAGTGCGGAGTGTGCAATAGTGTGCACCGTGCATGCTGGCGCTGGGCTCTGGGCTCCCCTGACCCGTGACATGCGGAGATTGAGCTAATCTGAGTGGCGCATGGCGAGGCGTGACGTCGTGCGCCGCACGCACCGTCACCTGCATGTTCAGCCGCGGGGGCACGCGCGCTACACTCTACCACTTGACACTCAAATATAGCTGGTTTGTTAGAATCAGAAACATTACATAATATATAATTAAACATTATTATTAATCTTGAATACTTATGTAGGTTCTTATACAATATACCTACTTGCACTTAGGTACCTAACAAGTAGTCTTACAATACAATACGCACTCTCCAAAAGCGGAAACCAATGAGCTTAAATAGAAAAACATTTCTAGAAATTTATTTTGAATGGACTTTAGAACTAAGAATCTTAAATAATAAAAATACAGGGAAAATGCATAAAGAGCTAAGCGGAACTCACTTCTGAAAGGAGGTCGTTGAGCTTTGCACAACCAAAATTAAATCGCTTACGTCTGCATATAAAGTGCCAAATAAGGGTGTAACCCTCCCCTATGTGAAATTTAAAATTATTATACTGTGATTATCAAGTGTCGCGACGAGCGGCATTGTGTGCTACCCCTACATTATTCATTTATTTGCACACAAAAAGGTAGTGACAAAGTTAAGGGTGAGTATTAATACGGAGGGGTACTTTGCCTCCCGAGGGATGCAACTTTAAAATAGGCAATCAAATTTCTCTAAACTTATTCCAATATCACGTGATTCTTAATTTATAAATTTAGTTACCTAGCATCCTTTATTTTTTTAGGCACTACCGCTTGGCACTACTAGTAGAGTGAATTGAAATTTTACTTTCACGTGACACTACTGGCGTAGTATAGGTAGGTAATTTGTGTTATTCAGTAAAATAACAAGAATCATTTAGAATCGTCACGGGGTGCCAGCTGTACCAGATAATGGATGATCTCTACTCGGAGACACGATTTTTGACAAAACACAGCTGCTAAAATCGATATAAATTGAGCACCTTAGGTACATCATGGAGGTCTACGACCACTTTTTACAAGACCATAATACCGCAAAAGGAAAATAAAACAGATGACAATACAATATTGTGCTACGCATAAATTGAAAGATGATTTGGCAGAAATACCAACTTCAATAGAACCGTCTATCCTTGAGAGAGGCAAATCCGTTGTCATCGTACAATTGGAATAAGTGAGCCGAGTACCGCACAATACGTCTCAGCTTCAGCTACGATGCCAATATGTATGGTAAGCGGCAGCTGTGTGTGCCATATCACAGGATTTGCTTCAGAGAGCCCACCCACCTTGTATAACTACAATCACAATCTTTTCCACATGTATCGAAAAAAAAAATGCATCAGGTACCTAGTTTTAGAGACTTCATAACAAAAACTAACTTTGGTATGCGTCAAAAGCTCGTCTAACACTGATGTACTGTATCTCATACATTTTATTCTGGACGTTACTTATGGATTTTTTATTTATATTTTACTAGGTTTGTACCTCCAACTGAAGTGTACTAGGACGATACCTGAGTGTTGTATTGTATACCCTATGCCTTATACTGGCTGGATGTATGTAAGTCCCTAATGTTGTTTGTGTCGCAGTAATCACGTTAGGCAGCCGAACGCACACCGTCTCGGCATTATTGGACGTTTGATTCGAGCGTCGAGCCCACTCATACACGACGTGAGGCACAAAGGAAAGTGAACGATGCGCGACATACCGCGGCCTCTGACACCTTTACAATCAATTGGGATGTATGTTGTATCATTCGTACGGCACATAAGGTAGGTAGCGCCGACTGCAGCGATGCACCGACTTCAATGCGCCGCAATTAGCTTTATCCTTTCCACTTGTTCTCCACTCTCGCCGAGCGCTCTACAATAATGTTTAGAAGGTACTAATCTAGTTTTTGCACAGCAGTTCACCAGGTAATTTAATTTTAAAGTACTTTGCCAAGGTCTTTTTCTAGCATGTAACGTCTGTTCCTCATTAGCACCTCCATTAAAACAGAGTGAGTGAAACAAACAGTATTGTTATAGTCCCAGTCCGACGACCTCCAGCGCCTGCACCCGACAATTAGCACGTTTAATTTAAACAAACAATAAAAATAAACGAATACTGCTATGGGTTGATAAAATATAATAAGAAACACTCAACTTACTACGGAGGTATACCTAACTACTAAGTATAATAAATGTAGGTCTGTATAGGTAGGTATGTCGACGTTAGTTTAGCCATCCGCCTTTTAGAAAACGCTGATAAAAAATACTTTCTTATTTTATGAACGCGCAACAAAAATTGAACCACAATAAAGTAGATCGACCTTCGTAATAGGACAGTAGAAGGCAGTGATTTAGTCGTCTATTAAGATTGACATTATCAGATCTCCGTTTAGAGTTGCTCTAATGGAGGTTCGTTGTAAGAGAGCGCGCCTGTTTACTAACTGTGTGCTCATCTGTGGCGGGATCGAATTGCTGCCAATTACTGTACAAAAGGCCGCAACTCGCAGGACGAGAAAGGGTGCTTTCTCGGCCCTAACGACGAGCTTTGAGGAAAGTTATCCGACAGCCAGCGCTGAGTGGCTGCTTTTATATGCACTGATGCATTTACCAACCGGCTCAGAGAATTGCCCATAGTTAAACGTGCTATACCTAGACTTTTTTAATCTTTTCTAAAAAGGGTGTATATTTTCATTCTTTGTCTTTTTATTCAGTCCCAAACTATGAAATCCCAATCTAAATAGGAGGACTATTTATAATATATTATGTTTTATCAATTGTTAAGATCTGGTACCTTAAACTTTACAGTACCTACTTGTAATTAGCTTTCGTTCGTAAGCTATAGGTAACATTAGTAAGCAATAAATAAATCAGTCTCAATAGACAGTTGTTCGAAGCAATAAACACGACGTTACTTTCTCCACAGCGCGCCAGTGTTTACTATCAGCCTGATCAAAGCGATTGTATGTTCAACATTCAAATCATTGCTCGCACATTTGTCGATGTGCCTGTTGGCATCGCTAAAGTCGCTTTCCTCGCCTGCAGCCGGCTGCTGCACTCGCACAGAAAGCAGGCATGGCTTCAGACCGAGGTGGATTTCTTGGTTTCGTGTTAGCTCGCTAGTTGCACGTAAGACTCAATTGCACGACGAGTACCTTGCACTATTTATATTAGAGAATCATCGTCATCTTCAATGCACTCAATTATTCCTGTTGCGGCTGTTTCTCTGCATTAAGTAATCGCCGGTAGACAGACGCGCCCGGCTTCGTGCGTGCAATGCGAATGCGAGCCTGCAGCTGCGCGATCCGACGCCGATAGTGCTCCACTCAGATTTACTGCGCCTACTAACTTAATGTTCTTGTGAACTTTCCATTTGATAGTTTAATGGAGTGTTGCTGATACAGATTGCTTTTTGTAATTCAGTACGTGAGTATACGTGGCCACGATCCCGGATGGACTCGGAGCATTGCTTCTCTGGAATGCCGGCTCTTTGATTACGGCTGCAAGGTTAACGGAGAATTCAACGAAACAATTTACTGTTTCAATAAACATTTATAAAAACAAATCAAATGGAAACTATCATCGGAACAGGTAAACTGTTTTGATTTGAATCATTGGATCCGCGATGATGTTTCTTGTATGGGTGGTGTTGCCACTCGCCTGTCTGCCTGATGTCTGAGACAAACAGTATGGCTCGGTGGCGGGCTGGCGGCGGCGTGGGCCGCGAGTGCCGCGACCCACGGCCCGCTGTCAGCGAGATTGATACTATACTACTGACTGACTCATATCACTGATGTTATATAAACAGATGAAACTGAATGTTATTTCACACTTTCGCGTTTTAAACACAACGCAAGAACTAGGTAAGTAGGTACATATCTTGTGCCAAGTATCTATCTGATTTATAATGTATGGTTTCTAAAGTATTCCATAGCAACAGCGAAACAATTAAATAAACAGATGCAGAAGCCGCGAGTCTCAAGCGCTACAAAGTGTCCCTATGTCCCTAATGACACTTTCGCAGAGCTTTCAAGTTTCAAGCGTTGAGTTTTGACAGAGACGAACTTATTAGGTACTGGGTACACCAAATGCTTTTACATAAGCCATGCCTGTCATATTAATTTAATGTTTCGAGTTCATAGTTCAGAGGTACCTAGTCATAGTTCTCCAACGTAGAGCAGCTATCGTTGGCAATCACCGTTCAGATGTATCACTGCTACTATAAGGCGGAGCCCGGTAGCTTTAGTGATAAAATAACCAAGAGGAAAAACTAAAATACGCAGCAGAATAAAATAAAATAAAACAATACCTATAAATATTACAGTGAAAACGTTGTAAGTTAGTTGGTAGGATTTGTCTCCAGTTCCGCAACACAGAATGTATCCCGGCTCCATGGGCTGTGTGCTGGTGCTGGCTGTTCTTCCGCTGAACAGTAGAGCACACAGTTCCGCTCGTTTGCCCAATTGTAATGTAAATGTAGCTATTATTGCGATATTATGCCAGTCGTTGATTTTATCTCCGCCTGCTGTTGCTACAACTCAGGACATTGACGCTGCTCCCTAAATACCCGGGGTATTTTTTTGTTTACAATGTACTCAGTGAATTTACTTATTTTTTAAATAGGTATCTTGAAATCAGTGTATTGACACAGAAATATGAGTACCAGTGTTGATGAGTAACTGATCGATGAGGTTAGTTTCAACTCTATCTATTTTATAAAACCATGTACTATATAATATGATATTTATTACGGCTACTCCAACACCAACATAATGTTTATAGCGGTACAATTTACGATCTATCGGCGACGTCGTCCTATTTATACGGAATTTCACTCAATCCATCAAGATTTGAAGTTATTTCAATATAGTGCCGTAAAAGGTGCTTAATAGTGACCATAAAGGACAAAATCGATCTTAGCTCGGACATGAGATGGCTCGTAAAACAATAATTGGTTGGGAAGGGCGGGCGAAGCCGTGGGCAGCGACACTGCGACACCGATAACTAATACATAGTTACTATCATATTACAAACTCGGCAACTGTTAAAAATCTGTACCAACCGCTTCGCTCCTAATTCTGAACCTTTGGGGGTATAAAGTTACCTGTTCTGGAAAATTACTCCGATATTTTAAGTAATATTGAATTACTGAAAGGCATTTTATGAAATGGCAAATGGTTTGTTTTTCTTATATTTCAGAACAGTTTCAATTGATATTCTAAGAAGCTTTTGGGTTTTGAATCTGTAACTTCTTTTCTGATAACAAGGCATTATTATTTCGGTGTTTCTTAGAACTGTTTATATACCTAACAGCAACTGTTTGAAGATGATATCTGACTTATGATGATCTTTGACTTCTTTGATCTAGCGAGTTAGTTAAACGTGTATAATTTTTGAAAACATTATTTTATTTCGAATTGTTTTGTTCGAGGGATTCGACAATCTTCTTTAAAATTAAACTCCATTTTTCCTATACTACTTCAATCATGAAAGACGTCGATGGCCCACTTTATGTTATGTGGTAATCAAACCACTGCCTACCTATAACGATGCATTGCCTCACTGAGCACATCCACTGACGTGTTTTATTAAGGCTCTATGTTTTGTGTGTGCAAGAGTCTGATAGACCTATAACGAGCACACGCCTTTACCACCCGTTAAACTTTTACGAGGCAGATACAGTCGATGCAGTACAAGGTGAAGCCATCAAAGAGATTCGCGTGCTGATGCCGCCGATGTAAATAAACATTTTCAGCACTCTCTGGCTTTCAGGGCAGACTGCGGGTGAGGAGTAGGTATCTGTGAACAAATGAGGAAACACTTGCCTCATGCAAGTGCCCACCAGATTTACTACTGAAAGAAAAGGAAGCAAAACATGAAATAATTACTTATCTACCTGCATCATATAAAACAACGAAATTTCTCAACAGATTTCTAGTACTAAAGTTGTTTATTGGTTTCTTACCACTTCAGTTGTTAGTAAAGTTTAACTATACCTACGTAGGTATTGTTATTTCTATAACCATTTTTATTATTGTACATCCGAAACGGATAAACTATTGGTTCAATTTTAAGCTTGTAACACCTTTATATACACAGTTATACAATAAACATAACCTTTATCTTTATCTGTTCACCTCAGGCGTCCATCTATCACTTCACTTCTCCTCCATTGTTAATCTTAATCTTCTTCTTCTTCTAAATATATATAAAACTCTTTTGAAGCTGACTTAGAATCAACGCACAGCCTAAACTATAAGTCCTAGAGGTGTGAAATTTGGAGGGTAGTATCCTTATATAGTGTAGGGGTGCACTAAGAAAGGAATTTTGAAACGTCACACTCTAAAGAACGCGAGCAACGCCGCGGGCGACGGCTAGTATAGTATAATGTCGTTGCTTCTCCTCAAATTGCTTTATCCATGAAGACATCGAACTAATAAATCAACCGAGGCGTACGTACGTACAAACACCTGAAGACGAAGACTTATTGTAGATCATAAATAATCTTCCTTTGCAACTTTACTGTAGTTTCGTCAAACGCTTATTTATTTGTATGAATAAGGTGGTGGCCCAGAAGTCTACAATAATTGCATTCCTCACAGACGCCTCCACAGACGACGTATCTTCTGAGGCATTGCACTGCGTCCGACGCTCTTCAATCTGAATCATGTCATCTATATCGGTGCGGGTTTAGAAATATTTTGACGGATATATGCATCCAGTGTAAGTGAATCATTGCTGTAGGCAGGATCTCTTTGAATGTAACAAGGCGATGAGGCCATGTGGTTCATTTCATAACAATGTGCAGAGGAAGCGTGGCTGCCGAGGCTGTCGTAAGGTACCTATACTCCACTGGAAGTCTTGCAACATACATCAATGGACATACAATTGATTTATGTGCTTTTCATGAGGTTATTCAACATTTGGTTACAAATTGCAGCTTTGACCTACTCTACTCTACTAGTAATAACTTGATTGACGAACCATCAAAATTAATATAAATTAAGAAAATGAGAAATATCAGAGTTATAAGAAGCAGCTAATAGCTCTTCGCGCTCGCTACATGCCCACAAATCGGAAATTCTCAAAACTGAAAATATAAAATATTTAAATTACCAATTAACGCAACCGTTCTACTACATAATAACTTGTAACTAACTATGAACGAACAACTTGTTTAATATACAAAATACATTATTGAGGAAAACATACCAAGAGATAAAAATCAAAACCCAGGGCACAGAGTTACAAACGGAATAGGAATTATTTCATCTCAGATAATAAATATTTATAAGATCAGAGAGTTTTATGTTCCCGAATAAAATCATTCTCCCACAAACAAAGCTGAGTTACGAGTATACTATGATGTACTCAATAATTCAGATAGTCTTTTTGTAACGTACACAATATACCTCATGGTTCATATTATGGTATAAACTGTAATATCTCATTGTGGCGACTGTGGCCAGACAATAAATAGCAGTGCATGAATACCCTCGATGCAATCGTATTGTATCCGTATGTTAGGTACATTGCGTGGTGACTTCACGCTGCGTCATTCGGCAGACGAACGCTACAAGCCTTCGTTGATACGCAGTGTATGTTGGATTCAAGTAACGCTACGATTGTCAGATTTGTTCGTGCTGACCCTCAGGACGAGACGAGGTGCGAGCGCGAGCCAGGAGGACAATGAACAATGCTCTCCGCACTGCGTATCCCCGCGCACTCGTGCAGCCATCGGGAACTATAGCACGCCTGCTTTGTGTACAGTCACATACAGAAGAGCTCACATTTTATATCTCACAAGTATTTCAGAAACAGGCCATTTCATATAATCAAATGATACCGCGTTCGGAGCCATTTTGAACCCGCGACTACGGATCTATGAAACAGTTAGGCATAGGCATGTCTTACTCATAATGTTCACTAATGATGGTTCTTCTAGTTTAAATGTCTGCATAACTGCTGCCATATCCATTTACTTTAACAGCTAAGGACAACGACGGGGTATTGTAAAGAGATAATGATCGTTATTATTTACCAAATTACTTTTCTCTCCACCGCTACATCCAGTTAGAGCGCAATGTTATTTCCGGCATCGAGACTAAAAGCGATTGCACGTTGAAGCATTTCCTTTGACTCAAACCTCAAAGGGAACCACTTTTGCTGACAACTACCCATGTCCACGGTTCTCGTTCAGTTTCCTGCGCCGCCATCGGAAAAGGCTTTATCTTGAAGGGTGTAGGGGATGGGGGGGGGGGGGTGGGGATAGGCTGGTCGCCAACAGCACTCGAGCACGTTGGTGCAATGTGGTGCAACTGCATGCAATGGCGCAGGACACCTGCATAGGCGGCACTACATTACCGGCTGTGTTGTCGCCGCTACATTTATACTATTGTTCAGCATGCCACTGCCGCCGCGCCGCCGCCGCCGCCGCCGCCGCGCAGCTTAGCTCGTCAGATAAAGCATTTAAGCGTCTGATACGTGAAATGAATCGCTGGCCGCTCGCGGGTGAATTAGTTTCGATAAAGGGATGCTTGCCTCTGTTACCTATTTTTGAAGAAAATCGATATAGGTAGCATGCTTTGTGTTTTATTGGTAAAATAAGCAAAACTACGTAGCTCCTTCACCAGAGTTTATTAAATTAAATTCCAATAATATATTGCGTTGGTGTGGGTTTGGAGAGTTCGTTTACACTGAGCGCAGTGAGCATTGACCCGCGAGCCCCGCTCCGGTGCATCGCGCGCGGTACTACCCGCACACCTGCACCGTACAGTACACGCTGCGGCCAGTAACCGGTAAGCTCAGAGTAGAGGGGCCGACATACGACCGACCAACTTATTCACACATTATGTTCAACAAAATATGTAATCTCTCAAAATGTTTTAACAACAAATCATCCGAGAAATCATCTCACAAATCTAAAACGACACTTTACGATTAATTATGAAAACAAACGTCCGGCTGGCACTAAGGAATGCGTGCGCGCCGACCATGCACGGCGACATGTAACAAATTGTGAATGCGTCTCCCACGCGTGGACACAGAATAGCACAATAGTAGGTGACGCACGCCACGGCTCTGTGGCTCTCAGTGAGTAGCATTCATTGTGTTAATGATACTGATACAATAACAGATAGCTCATCCCATCTGAATGAGGTAAGAGGCTTAAACTAGATGATACAATTACCTATAGATACAGATAGGTAGTGCTGAGAAGTTCAACCCGGCACTGTGCGTTACGTACAGTAAAATCACCATCAAAAATGCTGATTATAGCAAGCGACACGGTTTAATAACTCTCAGTGAAAGTGGAGCGGTATATCTATATCTCGATAATCATAAACTATCATCAGATGAACATAACATTGATCCACATTAAAGTCACCCGAACGACTCTATAAATCACAATGTCTCATAATGTCATCTACGACGCGACGACGCGACACGTGACGCGACGCGACGCGACGCCGACGCGACCTAACGATAACATAACTAACATAGGAAAAACATTAACTCGAGATATTATTATGACAACCAAAAAAGTTATGGTAGTAGGTATAGCAACATGTCTCGCTTTTCACTTGTTATCGGATAGGATTTAAAAACTTCCTTACTACTACGCGGGTCTGTATAGGTACGAGTACGTGAACACGACACGTGTGGTGTGGGGGCGGTCACTGCCCAACGAGGCCTGCCACTGCCACCTCATGATCTAATGTCATTTATGTCATCCAAATCAAATCCAAGATGAACGTGAGTTTATCTAATCTAACATTCCTTATAATTGTATATTTGTAGAGGTTTAAGTGGAACTAATTCTCTTAATGCAAGAGAATTATCTTCTTATACTAAGAAAAGACATTTCAAAATTATCTTTACTAAAAAACTTTTAATGTAGGATAAGTACTAAAATTACGAGTATAGTTTCACAGTCATCGTGAGAAAATAACAAGGTATCGTAACGTAACGTAACGTGCGGGTGTCACTTCCAAGAAATTAAAATCAATACTGTTCCCTGAACAACTATCTACCTAAATAAATAAAATACAGTACATATATATTAATAGAAACTTGTGGGTTACGGTAGCGGTGTGTCACTGGGTCTATGAATACTTAAAATATGTGAAATCAATAAAGTATTGAATCGATATAATTGCCGCACCACTAACACCATCGTTTACTGCAGGTTACCGGTTACTTTTACGATGCTCCTTCTCCGCGGAACTTGAGCCGATGCTATCAATATCAAGGACTATCGTAAATATTCAGCGCTGAAGCCATCTAAAGAACATTCACTTTGCCTTCAGACACTCTGCATTCAGACGATCACATCACTCGCTTGGTGTGAGGACCGTATCGCAATCCTATGTGCTGTGCTGTGTGTGACCGACATAACATAACCGACACCATTACTATGGCACAGAGTGACGTAGGTACTAGATAGTGAGTAGTGTACGCAGTGGTATTTTGGCCCGTGTGTGATCGTCAAAGCCAGCTCCTCGTGTAAACAAGCTCGAGACCTGTCACTGTCAGGTGTAACCTCGGGAATCAATAAACAATGTCATTTGAAAAGTCTGTTTATTTTGAGTCGCGCTCGAATTAACCAGACGATACGAATTGAAAGGTTGAATGAAAATAGCCGCTTATTAATAGTGAACAAACAATTTGTGAGGAATGTGGTGACGCGGGGGCCGGGGCCGGAAGTGCTCTACCGAAGGAAGTACACGCATCCAGAGGTACCGTCGCGTTCCCGCCGCGTGTCGGCTGCGGGTCGCGTGCGGCACGCGATGCCAAGGATGGTGTGACTTAATCCGATTGCACTTCAACATAAATCTGTTTTTAAAAGCTTAATTTTTATTTTCATAAACGTTTTATTTTGAATAATCCGGCCGCAGCGCGCCCCCAATCACTTGTTGTGATTGCGGAGGATGGACTGTTATGATAATAATTAAGTTAATTAGTTTTGCACATGGTCCTATATACGTTTCACGGTTCACTTGGTGGTCGATTGGCACAAAACACTTACCTACCAATTTTCATGAATATTTCAAGTTCTCTAAATTAGTTTTACGCATGGCACCGTCATAATCAAACTTTGTTTTCTGAAAAATACCTACTTATTACGAGTATAATGAAAAGCGAAAGTCATTGAAAACTTTAGGAAAATAAAATGTGATTAAACTGGGCAATAAGGAAGGCATTCCTCTATGGCGCGGACCGGACGTGGAGAGTTGGTGTGCACGTAGAGTCGCGTGAAGGGCGTCGCGCGACCTCGGCCCGCGACCGCTACAGCGCAGGTGGTTGCGTGACATTCTATACCTAGTCTAGAGGTATGCTGTCCAATAAGTCAAACTAAAAACGTATTGTGCCGGTTTGAACTTGACACCTTTCAGGTAGAATGTACAAACAAGCAAGTGGTATTTTACTTGTTGAGAGTCAAAGTAAAAAAAGCCTCTATTATTATACACGCATAATTCCAGCTGCATTTGGCATCAACACACAGGATCTTAAATGTTGGGCAATAAACCCTGTTGTTGTAAACCATAGTGAGTTAGAGGAAGATACGCGTCGCATGAGGAAGTAACACCTAGAGTTATGTAAGGCCGTGTGTGTGTGCTCGGGGATACAGTTTTATTATTTTGCTCGTGCAAAACTACCTCACATTGCGTTTCCGTTTTTAGCAGATATTATTGTGGATACGATTTATTTTTGTTTACTCGGTTTTTACTTGTACAAACAAGTCTTTCTATGTCTGAGCAAGTTCTTTTGAAAAATACTTACCATGTTTTCAGATGGATTTATGCTTGAAAATATCACAAAATACCCAATTTGATGGCACTTTACGTTCGCCATCCGTTGACCGCAAAGAGAGCCGCTGACGATAAATAACAGCACCGCGCGCCGCGCCGCCCGCCCTCACCACGCCCGCCGCCGCCGCCCGCCCTGCTAATACCGCGCTTATGAAAAATACACAAACCGAATAAATGGACGGTTGTTGCCAACGAGCCACAGATGACGCAGGAGTATGTACGAGCCTGCGGGAATACTCCTGGGGCGGGACTAATTGTGTCCCAAGTATTTAAAGCTCGGTCAAACTAATCAAAGTCGCTAAGGTCATTTTCGGTCCCAGTTGAGATTTCAGTGGAAAGGTTTTAGGAACAAAATTGCGTGACTCATGAATTCATTATTGCTATGAGCGAGCAGTGAGATGAAAACACAAGGTATAGCTACTGAGGGATTATTCAACTTTCTTCGCTATGATTATATTGACAGGCGTCATGGCTCAGTCGGTAGTACCTCTGCCTTCCGTGCTGTGGGTCGTGGGTTCGATCCCCACCGAGAACAAACATTTGTGTGTTGTAAACATAGATGTTTGTTCTGTGTCTGGGTGTTTCTATGTATTATAAGTATGTATTTACAAAAAAAAAATGTATGTATGTATTCTATCAGCCATCTAGTTTTCATCGTACAAGCTTTGCTTAGTTTGGGACTAGAAGGCGCTGTGTTAAGTGTCCGTGAATATTTATTTATTTTATTTATTATTTATTTATATTGTAAATATGTATAGAAGGAGTGCTGCACCCCTGCCCTCGCCCTCGTCCTCGTCCTCGTCCTTGAGAAACGCGTTATGTCGTAAAAGCGGTGTATAAACTTTATATCCGCTCGGAGGCTGCAATGTGCCGCGCTGTGCCGCGCTGTGCCGCCGGTCGCCATTACTTGTTCCACCATTCATAAACACTAAACAAATATAAACACTGCAGATTATTTATTTATTTACCTTTCACACAACTATCTCAACTTTATTTTTTATGAGAAAGAGGCAACTGATGGTCCACCTCATATTAAGCGGTTACAGTTTACCGCTGTAGTAACAATTGCATTCCTATGTGAACCTATACGCTTTGCCAAACGCTTGGGTTCATCATACGAGACTCACGAAAATAATTTGGCCTTTAAATAAATACCACATCTGTTTTTATAAATTAGATTGATCAACTTTATGAAATCACTCTTTTATGATCTACACTCATATTTACAGCAAACTAGTCGCTCAATAAATTTTTATTAGTTAACATTCCTGTCAAACGACATTGTTAGCTCGTTACTGCTACAATTCTCGTAAATGTTGATGCTAATGTATTTTTCAACACACTTGCTCATAAAGTGGCTCTATGGTCACCGCAATTAGGCACATAATGACACCCATAATCAAACTGTGACTTTTTCATTGCTATAACTCACTAGTGAGTTATAGATTTTTTTTTAAATTTTATTGGTCGAGTATCTTTGTTACTAAAAAAGTTTTTATTCAAAAAAAAGATCGTGTTCAATAGAACAAATAAATGAATGTTCCTATTTCATGCAACTTCTTATTTAAATAGATAATTTTAACTCGTACGTGTTTAATAAATAAAACTTTCACTCAAATATAACTTTTGTTTTCTCTGTAACAAAAGAAAACTTTAAATTCCCCATTTTTTACGTGGCAGAATAGGCGCAAACCCTAAGCGCGGAAAATAAATAAAAAAAAAACCTCTACCCTTTAGTCTGTGGCCGATCGCCATGCGCGCGCATAGGAAAACTGATTAATTTTTCCCGCCATAGCGAAACATTTTTCACAACGCGTTTTCACTGTTGAAATTATAGTTATTTTATTCACAAGTGTGTTGAAAAACGTCGTATGATACACGTGTGTATTGGTGATTACCGTTCTCGGCTTTCTTAAGACCCTCGCCTACGGCTCGGGTCTCAATGGCACCTCGGCGGTAATCACCAATGATACACACTAGTACCATAATGTACTATTATATGCTCTATTTAATAGCTGTACATTTTTCCAGCACCAAGTACTTTAAATGATACCTACCTACACGCAGATGCTTGGAATTGCAAGATATTTTCGTCAAGGTATATGTAAACCAACATTTCACTATAATAATAGTCATCATACAGTACAAAAATATTCAATTTTCTGATATAATTTTATCTCGAAGAACGCGGGTCAAATATCTCCGAGACATTACATTGCCATGTTTACAACAATACACTGATTTATGCGAGTGGACGTTGCTGTCAGAGTGTCATAACATATTGCGCAAACTTATCCTCACTGCTTTGCTTATACTATACATCAATAGTTTCCTGCACATCGATGTCAGTCAACTGTGACGAGTAACGTCATTATTATCTCCTATAAGTTCTAGTGCGTATATAGAATGCAGACATTAAACAACAGCGATTAGGATTGAAAGGCATACCGTTACGTACCGCATGCGTATCGGTCGTCATGCCGTCTGTCAGCACAGCACAGCACTGCAGTGCACGCAGCGTCACATTCTATTCCACCCATCCTCCCACTTACCACGGAGGCTGCTTGCATACCAACATTTAGCGCAGCTGTGGTGCTGGAGACCAGAATACCCGAGTATTTATACGCAGACTCATTAGTCGTGTGATCTCAACTAATTTGCTCGCACGGATTAGACGTGTCGCTACGAGTATACACAACGATGGATTGGGTTAGCTGATATACTCGTATGGCTGGGCCCCTTGGTATCGCCAAAGTCTATAGAATTAATTACTCGATTGATATCTTCTAAAGTAGAATTCCATGCAATCCTGGCTTTATATCACTAGACAAACTGCACATATTGGAAATATTTTAGTTTAATCTCTCTTCAAAACAATGTGCTAATACTGGGCCACTTATCTTATAATCCTTTGTAGACGTAGTTATGTGTTTGCTTCTTAATAGTGTTTAGTTTAAGATAATGAAGTGGTTAGTTGTTAAGTATTGTGTTGTAAATCGAAACCAGCACGCCGCAGTGTACTCGTAGGCAACACACGCAAGGGTTAATATAAGTTTTGGTTGATAGAGACAACACGGATAATATGAGGCTAGAAATATCCATAGTAGGTAGTAATTGTTTTTTGTATGATTCTGACCCTACAGCAAGTAAGAATCCAGCAGTTCTAGCCTTTAAACTTGCCTTTACGTTGGACTCTTGCACTGCACAAGGTTCCGTAGACACGGAATACCCAGAAAGCAATGGCGTGATCGTAACCTACATTACGTATAGTTTGTATAAGCTTCGGACGCAAATCAAGTGCAGTGCGACATTAAGTGCGCAGCTGCAAGTAGTGCAATAACTGCGCTTGCAGTACTGTTGCTCGTAAAATTCTCAATTTATGAGCATTCGTTTAATGCCACACCACTGAATTGAATCCATTCCATTTATAATAGGAAGTTGTAAAGCCGAACTGAACAAGCTCTGTTTAGTCCGCAGTGTGATCTATAAATAACAATCCCTTCGTATTGAAATGTTTATGATTGCAGAACGTTTATCGCAAAAGTTTTGAGTACCGTCTGACGTCTGGTGAAGAGAAATCGATATCAATAATCTCGACAGCTTTACTAACTTACTTTACAAACTCCCTAAAGTTTCGTACTCTAAGCTTTTTGCCAAACATCGACTCACGGACATTTGAAACCAAAGCCTTGTATCGTATTATTTATGATCTGTGTCAAAGCTCTATCTCTATTCTAATAGAATTCAGTTTTTAGCACGTTTTAAGAGTTCTGTCAATAAAATTAGTTTTAGTTTCGGTACTTACCCTAAACCATCTTGAAACTAACGAAATAAAATTGTAATAAAGTTGGAATGTAATTGGCTGATGATCTAGAAAGCTCATACACAACACTGCATAACTTAATTCTATCCAATCTTTGAAGTTTCTCTGCACGTACAGACTTTCAGCTAAGCTATATTGAAAGCAATGTCTAAAGAAACTGCACCGGAACCGGATATTGCAGTGGAGAGTCTGCCGGTCACCCGCTGACATTAGCGAGCGCAACCAACTCGTCTTGAAAGGGGTGTCCGATATCAAGGTTTCTTTGAAATTGCAATGTTGTATACTTTCTAAAACACAATCTGACAAGAGTCAATCTTGTTTTCTCACGAATTCAGGGAATTCAGCATCAAATAATTTCTGAATAAATTATTATTCGTATTTCATGAGACTTATTGAATCACACGACTGGAAATGAAATCGACGCCGGGAAACTCATTACCACTGAGATTTCCTCCCTCCTGATTTTACTCTCAGTAAGTGTCACAATAATATAAAATATCTAAGTATCTACTCTGCTACTTAATGTAATCGACGATATACAACTTTATGAAGAACCCAAATACATTCCATACAAGCTTCCGCCCACGACTTCGTTCGAGTCCCGTTGGATCCCGATGATTTTCCGGGATAAAAAGTAGCCTATGTGTTAATCCAGGTCACGGACAATATATATTCCAAGTTTAATTCATATCGGATCAGTAGTTTTTGCGTGAAAGAGTAACAAACATCCATCCATCCATACTCACAAACTCTCGCGTTTATAATAATTATATTAGGATTTAGCATCGTGCAGGTAACCCTTGACATCATTACAAGTACACAGACAGACGTCTCACAAGCAGTTTCAAATTGGTCACAGAATGGTGCGGTGTAACGAGCTACTCCTACCAGACGGCGAATGAGCCACCAGACGGCTGGAAGTACCCGCTGGATGAACATCGACCACGTACCGGATACAGTTACCTCGTTACCAGCACGGTAACAAACATTCAATGAACCTTATCCATATAAGATTAGAACTAAAATTGAATAATTACAAAGCAAATTAAATCCCAGACAGATACCCTTTGTGACATAAAGTAGCTGCTCACCGAGACGGTTACGAGACGTTCAATTTTAGCTGACAAGATGTTCTGAAACAATTTGAATATTCGAAATGCAACCCGTAGATGATTTTTTTCATATTTCAAAGTTTTTTTACAGCTCGATTACCTACGTATTTTTCAAGCGTGAAATAATTGATCCTCTCAAAAAATTAAATAATATAAATATAAATAAATATTCACGGACACTTAACACAACGCCTTCTAGTCCCAAACTAAGCAAAGCTTGTACTATGGGAACTAGATGGCTGATAGAATACACACATACATTTTTTTTTTTTTTGTAAATACATACTTATAATACATAGAAACACCCAGACACAGAACAAACATCTATGTTTACAACACGCAAATGTTTGTTCTCAGTGGGGATCGAACCCACGACCCACAGCACGGAAGGCAGAGCTACTACCGACTGAGCCATAACGCCTGTCAATAAGGTCAACGTTGCTGAAGATGAAATTATAAAATATGTTTTTCCTCGAGAGCTCAATAATTGTGCAAACAGTTTATTTATATATATGTAATCAACTAGTCAGTGGCTTGGCTATTCAAATAAAAACTTTAAACTAAGTATCGTTCGTAAAAACTGGTTGGTTTATGACAGTACCTACCAGTTCTAGTAACTAATAACAAATATGCCTACAAATTAGTTACACAGTGCAGTTTGTATTCGTTGTGTGAATAGCACACAGAGCGAGTGGAATGGAATGGAATGACGCTCGGCACACAAGGCGGGCCGCTTCTTGGACTACACCACCTTTGGACCACCACTATCACTACAACTCTACCGACGAAACACGTTTTCACATTCTTATAGGACTGGTAGGTACTTTACATCATTATAATTGGGTAGGTAGTTGGTTTATGTCATTATATAGCTCGTTTTCTTCACATTCCAAGTGATAGTTTCCGATTTTGAGCATCTTTTACCCACCGAATCATTTTTCAAGAGGCGTAGTAGCACGCAAGTGGCGTCCATTTTTATCTCATCAGTGGTTCATCGCTTACCTAGAACTAGTCTAGCATGTATGTGGTAGTGTGGTTGTGTCCTAGAGGCGCGCCTCGAGCGCGGGTGACCCCGTGCGGGCCGCAATTACCCGCAAACACAAGTACGCTAGGTATATTCGTAGCCATAAATTAGGACCCAGCGCTCTTGAATATTGAAAGTTCAACGCACTGAACTAGCAAGCTACAACTTCAGCTGCGAACGCCTGTCGAATTTTCATGAAACGCTGAAATAATTATGTTTCTATACGATAGTTTTCGATTTGATATATTAAAAACATTGAATAGTGTTTTTCACAAGGGAATAAGTAATAGTTATGCGACGACTAGGTACCGGAGATGAGAGTTATGATTTCCTGATGTTGTTGACTTTGCACTCGGCGACTCGATATAACTCAATATCTTCAGTTGGCACGCTGTTCATTCGTTCGGATAAATATTACCCACGCAAATATCAACGAAAGTTGCGTGAACCGAGGAACAAACTTTTTTATTTTGCAATTTTGTTAATAAAAATAACAAATTGTTGACAGCGAAATTCGTAAAACAAGCACGTTCACCGCTAAATCAAAGTAAACCTGCTTTACCGAGTCACATAATTAATTTCGCTTAAGATAAGTGTTCCCCCGCTATAAACAATAATAAGTCTAATAATAATCTTTAGCTAACTATCCAGGAAACTTGTACTGTGCTAGGTGTCTTTATAATTATTCTGTGTAGTGTTCAGTCAGTGTGTTCACTCACCGAATAATGACAGTGAAATTGAGAGATGTAACGGGAACAACATAGTATTTGCAACACAACGACGACTCTACATTAGAACGGGTACGCCTTGCTTAGTACTTTTCAATGTTTGTTCTATTTCAGGCTTCGTTCGTTATTTGTGGGGTAAAGTGCTCTAGGTACATCGGAAACCGGATGACAATAATTGTTATTAACTATGACGTGATAATGATCTAACGTTAGTATTACGAAACAATTTGGTTTTACGAGCACGCCATTCATATTTTGTACCTTACTTACTTTTAAAATTTGCTAAGCTAAGTAAGTGCCTGCTTGTTATAATTATGATCTTTTGCTTGCGAGATTTATAACATCACTGTCCGTCCTCTACTCTAGCCCAGAATAGATATAGTACTAACTCCAGGTTCCACCCCTACTCGAGGTTTACTTATACCAATAAAATATTTTTGATTTCTGGGAACTGTAGAGTTGATCGTGCAACAAGTCTCGGTCGTTAATCTCTAATCTAGCACTTCGACTAATGATTGAGCTTTACTTCTGTCAAATGAAATAAATCATTTTTTTGCAGCAGCTTCCTTTGAATTTCTATTCGTGAAGAATCAAAGAACTCCTACAAAAAGACGAGTTACAATTTAAACACCGTTCGTCACACAAAACGACTGCATTAATAGCGAAAACCTTGCCAAATAGAACGCGTCGCCTGCGCTGCGCCTGCGCACGCTACAGCGCTGCTTCCCAGAATAATGCAGACAAATGCTTTCGCCGCGAAACAGACCGCACAGCAATAAGAAGCTACGTCTGTGACAAATGACAGGAACAACGAGATCGTGGCAGGTACCGTTGACTAGTTCGTATGGTACCACCACCACCGCACCGCACCGCACCGCACCGCACCACACCGCACTATACTTAGTATCTTATTGCTTGTAATGTTTCTGCGCAGTGGGTTAGTGACCTACCCCAAGGAGCGTGTCGCGAACGCGATAAGATGATGCGGTGTCGGCGCCTGTCTCAGCCTGCTGAGTGCAGCATGTGCCACGAACGTGCAGCCACTAATTAATAACCGCTTATTATCCCACGGGTTTTGTATTCGGTGAGTAACGACGGCGACACACTTTCCGTCCCTCACCCGCGCCGCCGCCGCCGCCGCTAAATCATCTGCAAAACGAATGAACTTGAACGCAAGATACATTTTCGCTTTTTATTTATTTATATTCCCGTGATTATTATTTATGTCGCAGTTTAAAATATATCGGTGACCTTCGTCGCGGTGATCTAAGCCGGAGCAAACAGATGTTACCGTTTCAAGATTCTGTAATAAAAATACAGTCGATTCTGTTGACGCACTCAGGAGACGGGAGCTTCGGATTTAATGTTAATCCTTGCGTTTTAACTAGCTTTATCTGGAAACGGTTACAGTAATACAGTTTGACAGAGATTTCGCACCAAATATAAAACATTGCAGCAATCATCGTTTCTTCTATTCTGGGAGGAGACGGCGGCGGCGGCGGCGGCGGCGCGGGCAACACGTTATCATTAGCGTGATGGATGGAAGGTATGGACGCCACCGAAACATCACTTTGACGGACGCTATCTGGCTCGTAAAGCATTTATTTATGGAGATGTGTTCGCATTTCTCAATACATTTTAGCTATAGTTGGGTTGTTTAACCCTTCATACGCATGAGCCCCTTCTATAAGTTGTAGTCAGTATATATCCGCACTACTCGCGGTTCATACGGTAAAAACTAATAGTAGCAAGAAATAAAACAGATGATCCCGCAGTTCCCGCTGCTCTCGCGATGTTTCATATTATATTATATTATGATGTGCTGCTGGCGGCGGCGGCGGCGGCGGCGGCGGCCCGCTCCGTGCGAGAGGAACTCTAGGTACCTTATTATTTATTGATCTATTCGCAGATGCACAGGTTTGTGGAACGATTTTCTTTTGACATCTAAGATTATATTTATTCACAAAGAAAATTACAACTAACACAGTAATTCCTTACATTACCATTTAATCTAAAATTAGTTTAATTAGCTTACTATACCTACCCTAATTAGAGTACCAAGCTAGGCCAGACAAGGGTTTAATTCTTTAATCGTGCATATTTTCAAAACTGTAGGTACAACTGAAAAAAACTAGACAGTTAACGCTAGAATGTATTGCATGTACCTACCTACCTACTCTAGTGATGACTGAGCTCAGTGTTTGAGCCTAGACCAGAAACCTAGATAGTTAATCCCAATGTACACTTGCGTCCGCGGCGCCGGCGGCGGGTTAATGACATCGCTCACAAACCGGAGCATCTGCACAGGCATTGCACAGGCGACACCACACACGCCATACATTGCCATGCCAGGACGCACACCTACGGGACCTCACATACAGTACAGCACAATGTACGAGTAATGATACTCTACCTAGATTTAGGATAACATATTTTCACAATCAAACGACGGTGACCATGGGGAGAGCCAGAACCGGAGAGCCCCAAAGTAACTATTTCAGTCAGTACAATGCAAAATGTTGCTATGAGGAAATACTGTAGAGCACTTGGGTAGAGCTGTAAGAGTCACTTGAACAACACCAGCATTAAGCTCTTCCATAAAAAACTAGAGTCGGTCTGAACCACCAACTTCTTTATCCAATCTCAGGGTATATAGATTTCAATCACAGAATCGGGGTAGCCAGTTCTTAACTCTTGGGTAGAGGAATCGTCTCTGTATCCATGATCATACCAGCATGAGAGTTGTACCACCGTCAGTCAGTAACTGTGGCATAGATCAAGCGGATGAAAGCGCCGCCGCCGCCGCCGCCGGAACTTGCCATTGGCAACTCCACGCGCTCCTAGAGATACAATCGCCGACCTGTTCTAGGAACTTTACGATGTTGAATACAAATCCACAGAATGTAGAGGCGACCTGCGACCACCTAATCTAATATGAATATTATGTATTAAGTATAAAATACTTAATTAGATAAAACGGAAGCAATTTCAGTTTAAGTGTGGTTTTAGTGTTCGCTACGTATCTCTACTGTTCGCGATGGCGTCAGACAGAGCTTTCACAGGATCTATTTCAGGAGGATAATGTGGAACTACCAAAGTCACATCTGAATAATGTACAAGTCGTGTCGGTGCCAGGGCCGCAGAATAACCAACTGTTACTACAGCGAAAGCACAGGTAATGGCGTAGTTAGTATGGTATGGAAAGTACGCCTAACGGCCACGTGGCGCGACATACTGACAAGTCTTACATAATATTTAAAATGCCGATACCCTCGTCAGACTGTTGTTTTGATACTCAAAAAATAATCTTGAATATTTTAAAAGGTTTCTTTGTTAGACAAGAAAAGCTTTTTACTAATAATATTTGAAACTAGAGGATTAGTTTAATAAGCGTGCCTAAATCATTCGAGAAGCTTCATCGCAGTAAAGTACCTACTAGAGGTTTTGTATTTCTTTAGAAAAAATAGTAATAGTGAAATGTGGACTTCATTCTATAGATGAGTGTACTGACTGTGCCTTACAAAGGAAATTGGCACTTAAAAATGAACATTGTTACTTGATCGGAACGGACAGACGTAATTTAATTAATTGCTGTGATTAAGGCTAGCTACTTACTTAGGGAGAGTACGTAACAGTAACTCTAACATAGGAAGGAAATGGTTAGTTTGATTATGTATGTAGGCGTGTGTGGTTTGAGTCGTAGACATCAAGATAATTATAAGAATAATGAAGTGACGCTTAGTTCCACTGGTATCGGGTGATGCCAGATAAATTAGAACAATTTTAATATGAAAATTGATGACAGTGCAATGTATTGCAGCAAAACTAGTAAAATAGTTGAGAGCAGTACAGTAACGATTTCACTACTAGGTACAGCGTAATTAGTTTGTAACAAAATAACATGACGCTAGTTGTGGGCGAATTTATTAAAACTCAGTGAAAACTTATATTTTTGAAGTTCTCAAAAAAACTCACCACTAGAATATTATAATTATAATAAAATAACATGATTGCGATTCATATCAAACCGCTATAGTTTTAATGTGTTTCAAGAAACATTTATAGCTACTTAGGTATATAGCTGTAAAACACATGCAAATACTAACTCTTAAATAAACGCTAATGGAGATAAAGTAGGTATCTAACACTCCATTATGAATTCCCACTGACATTAGTATTGTGAAATCTAAGCAAATAAATCCCGCAGAAAGCTATCATTTATAATTCAAATAAAAAGTGCGCAATCCGACTGTTTGATATTCACAATGGCTGCCTCTGCCAGGCCTACTGCCCACTGCTCACTGCCCACTGCCCACTGCCCACACCAGCACCGCGCCGCGCCGCCGCCGTCGGGACTTTGCAATACTAACTGTACGCTCGTCTGTGGCGCATAGCGGTTCTAATCTCGCCTTCCCAATCTATTGTATTGCGCCAGAATGGGCAGATTAAAACCCTACCAATAAGCGGTGGGCCTCATATTCCTTACATTGTTTCCGCGCATTTTAGAGAATCTGATTCTCATAATAAAATCTAGCAAAAATATGAAAGGAGTGTGGTTGGGATTTCATTAACTTATAATATTGCAACCTTTGTGACTTTTCTGACATCCCAACAAAATCGCAATTAGGTACCTATATTTTTATGAGTTTTGCTAAGCGAATTAACCTTCAGGTGAAAGTTCGTGATTGTAGCGAGATTGTTTGTTCGCTATCGAGTCGACACTCGACAGGAAACGTCGAGCCTTGTGCCAGCTTTCCGATCACAAGTTGCTGTTCATATTGACATTGACTAAAATCAAATTCTACATCGAACGGTTCCAATAGTCTGCTACTTACTTATGAAATCATATTGAAATGTGACAACAATAAGAAACAAAACACTAAAAGCTTTTAATTCCAACTCCCGTTTTACGATTGTTGTTTTATGTGGACAGCTCAATCGCGTCCCGGTGCTGTTCCACTGCGGCTGTGAAACGCACAATAAACCTAAACGATGTTTTAATTGACTCGCTGAGCGCGATGTGTGCCGTGGCCCGTGCAGCGAGCCGCCGTGCAGTACCCGCACCTACTATACATTTTGAACAATAAACATTTCAGTACCAAGGTTATTGCAAAGGTCGTTTGTTTTTCTAGCGTTATTGAGTCATACTCTCTATTTTCATCCCATTCATAAATTCAGTTATAGTTATCAACGCCTAACTATTTACCAACCTCTACCTTCTTGCCAGTGTTAGGTATAAAGAAGGAGTACAATACTAACTTTCATTTGGATTAGGTACTTACATATTTTTACAAATAAGAAGTACCTAAATACTGTAACTAAGCTGTAACAGGTTTTTCGTTCAGTCAGAGACGTTAATTTGCTGCTCAGGCCAACCCTGGTACGAGCAGCTAGCGTGGCGTGTGGCCACCGGAGCCACAGAATAATATTTAGCACGTAGTATGTATTTAAATGTAGAGTCGTGTGTCACGAGAGCGCGGTCTGGCTGTGGCCGGTCTCGAGTGTGTGTTGCAAATACTATCTCTCATGTTTTCATCTATCTAATACCTACAGTCTTGGCAGATAATACAACTAGCAATGTTTACCAATACTTACCTAGAACATGCTCGAGTAAATTTTTACATAACCATAAAAACACTGCTAGGTAATGAACTATGAGTTTCTCTCCCAAAAAGGTTGCAAATGTAAAGGCCATCAACTCAGCATCGGCAGGCAGGGAAATGATCATACAGTGGCTTTCAGACAAAACTAATAAAACTCTTCGACCATAAACTGTGCAGTGGAATCAGCTTTTGACTACAATCTGCCGGTTGTGAAATGAGCCGCCATTGTTTTGGGAGCGTGCTTCCCGAGCTGGCACTCTGCAAGCATGCACTGCACTGCACTGCACAGCACAATGACACTCTCCAACGTAACGTAATACCACTTGCAGAATAGCCCAGCGCATTGCATAGTCTAATCATACACCGATAAAGCTCATTCAGTTCAATTTGGAATCGTGTTTCGGGATCAGCAAGTGACCTCACGTGACCTCTACGACCTATTGCTGAGCATTGTTTACGAAGTCGCAACTGTAAGTTGGAAAAGGCTCACTTTGACCGCTGACCTCAGTGACCCAAACAGCTGTTATACAAGTTCACCAATGTCACACACAACACAACACAATACGTGTACCGCAGTTATAATGAGTGGGAGGGGCTATTTCACTAAAACCGGCGTTAATCTCGGTACCTATATCTATCTAGGGTAGATAGTTAAATGAAAGCCTCACTGAGGGCGAGGGCGGCCGGCAGCTGCGTGGGAGATCAGTTAATCGAGTTCCGAGCATCCAAATAAGGAAATATTCAACTCGAGTCGGCTATTGAATTGACCAATTGACTGGTTCTCGATAAATAGCGAGACGTCCACTTGAATGGCTTTACGCTAATTAAAGGATGACTATATGCGGACAATACTACCGTGTACAGCACAGATGCACAATATAACCCACCACCATTAAGTAAAGTAACATGCAGCCTAATGAGGCGTGTGTAATAGAGCTGAGCTCCAAGCCTGAAAGACGACACTTAATCAAGGAAAATTTCCCCCCGTTAACAAAAAAAAAAACAAGTAGGTACCTAATTATAGCTCTAACCAAATGTACTTACAAATTTGACCTGTGATGAATAATGATGCAACACATTTTACACATGAAACAAACCCCGATTCAACGAGCAGCTTCCTGCTGAAACTGTAAACGCGCGTCTAACAGTCAATATTGTTATTTCGACATGTGCGTGTATGGCGCGCTCGTACGTACAGGCACACAAGAAATGGTTCCAGCTGCTGATCGACTCGTGTATCCTTCTTACAGTGTTCTATACTATCTACAGTAACAAGAAAAAAATTGTGTACCTACCTATTATTTTAATTAGCTAGGTGTATTCTCAGCATAGCATAATAACAATGTTTTAGTGACAAATAAACGTATTATCTATCTATCTAACACATTGAAGCGTTTATTCCGAAACACTTGATTGTGTTAGATACCTACAATTTTTTTTGTCGACTGTACTTGTCTGTACATTTGGGTTGGCTTCACATAACACAGAACACGCTGGCAGCATCGGTAACACGACACTTGCATTAGCCAGTTTATGAGTTTGCAAGGGAACACGTGCGACGTCGTCGTCACGTCAAACAGCGGCGGCGGCGGCGGCGGCGGCGGCGGCGGCGGCGCACAATGTTTTGGAGTCCTTGACTCAGTTATACGATACGGCTCATTGTGAAACACCCACCCAACCCAACGTCTCACAACAAACGAAGTCTTCGACTTTTTTTTCGGATTTTATTAAATAAGTAATTCTCAGAACACATTTTATGACTCTGAGAGGCAAAAATGAGCCTCAGGTAGCTGACTTCCGAGAAAGTAGTTTATTGCTGCTGGCTCGTATCAAAATCACATTGCAGGCGCAGGCTTGCTCACATCCATGCATGTCAGTCAATACTTGACTTGCTTTTACTGTACATTCCACCAAAAAACATTCACAATAAATGCACTAATAAAAAATGCACAACTCTGTGAAGATATCGATTTGCGTTTCCACCGCCAACCCTTGTGCATGTTTGACATTTGGAATCTTGTGCAGGTTGTTGTAAAAACAAACCGACTGTAAGGATTGTGTTGAGAAGGTTTTATTATGAATGCTTTTGGTGGAAGTGTACACTTTAAAAATAAACTCTTTGTCGTCCGTCTGTCTGTCAAGGCCTCTTTCAGCCTCTTTTAGCAACAATGAATTCAAAACTAGCGATAATTAGCGAAAACATTATACGCTCAACATCCCGGGCAGTACTATAAAGGCGATTGAAAGCGCCTTTACAACGAGTGTATGGTAAAGCGACATGACAATACAGATAGGTAAGTTCAAAGTACTTATGAGAGACGGAGTTCGGAGAAGAGGCCTGAGTGAGGGTGCTCAGCTCAGCGAAGGGACGCGTCGCCGCAGGGAGTTCCCGAACACACAAGTCAGAGCTTTCACGAAACTTTTCTTCAAACCTATTAAAAGGTTCAAAACAATGTTAAAGCGGATATTTTCTCAAGTTTTCCTGTAAGGACACAGTAAAACTGATGTTTGTCTGTTAAAAAAATGGACTGAAGATTAAATTGAAGACAAATAAAGGCAAATTCCACAAGAAGAACACTACCCGCCAGTGGTTTCCGCAATCTTCATATACAGGGTGTTACCAGACCACTTCCGAAAACGAAAGGGGGAGCTACAGCACACCAAAACCCAACCAAAAAAAAATCTGTTATCCTGAAAAATAATTATAGCCGGAGAAAACAATGTTTAAAGATTTGTATTTATTTCGCCAGCCCGCAATGTACGCATTCACGTAGGTAAGGTCGAGGCGTAGTACTATTATTTATTCTGTGTCGTAAGTGCCTACTAACGTAGGTAGGTACTAACGTAGGTCGCTCGCACGTCGCGTACTTGAATGACCCGCGATGAACTCTCAGCTGTTCATGCTGTAGTAGACGTAATCTGCGTGCTGCGTGTACATTGCTGCTTTATTTATTTTATTTGTTTTTTTTGCTTTTTTAAATGAGATAATTAGGTAGATATGTCTTATTATGTTGTACTGTGTGTATGTAACTAGAAAAAAATTTAAAAAGAGATTTTAAATTTTAAATTTAAAAAGACAATTTTTTTTTTCGCGATTTTTTTCGCTTAATGTTTTCAGTAGCATGGTCTGATTGGAACCTCCAAGTTTTCGGAAGTGGTCTGGTAACACCCTGTATAATTATGTACTGTACCTACCTATAATAATAAAGATAAAGACAAGACGCGAATCATCGTGGCACAAATGAATATGTCTCTAATAATGGCGGTGCTAATACACAAGAATTGTAAGAATGCTATTAGCGAGCGCGAGTCGCGGTCGCGTGACGCGGCTGGTTAGCGCAGCGCGCCCCATGGATGGATGTCCTTCAGGGACACGCGACACTTTTTTGATCGTGTTTTCCAAATATAATTACCTATGTTGAGAATTATTCATGTCCGTAATACAATCTCTAAATTGTGTGAGACTAAATACAAACGAGATTCATACGAGGGAATTACATAAAAACGTGATATAAGAATAATAAACGATTTGAATTTGAATAATAAAATTAACGTACCTACCTAGGTAATTAAATTCAATGCTTAGGTAGGTCGGTATACTTTCATAATAATAGTGCGAATGCGCGGACCGGTCGTCATTTCACTTCAATCACAAACCAATCATTTGGTTGGCTCGTTCCGAAGCAATCGAAGCATGAAACCAATTGTCCGTTTTGTTGTTCATGTTAGTCAATTAGCGAGTAATGGCGACTCGCCTAAAATATGTCCGATGCTGCTTTGGTAATAGTGTTCCGATTTTGGTAAAGTGAAGGACGTACCAATGCCCACCAACCTAGTACCTTCTGGCGCGATACTAGTCTTGTTCCACGTCCGTCGTCGCTCACGTAAAACATTCCGTTTGTGAAAGTAAAATAAGTGTATGAGTAGGTCGTCGACACGCGGCCGCGGCCGTGAGACTGCTGTCGCGCGCGGCTGGCTCTGCTGTTATACTTTGGTGGCCGGAGTTCGTGGCCGGCGATTGTTTTGTTCGTGACCGTTACCTTCTCACGAGCCACTGTACAGAGCACACCACGCACCTTCCTAGTAACTGCTGGTAGATCTGTGCCAGGTGCAGCTTGCCACAGATCAGATCGGTGCTGTCGTAACTGTACCGTCACCGCGATGGAAACGTCACGTAATGCCGGCGAACCGTTGCGTTCACGCAAATCATAGACACAATGCTTGACATCATTCCTTTTGTGTAAGCTTTATGATGTTATTGAATTGATTTATCTTCCTGTACCTACCTAACAAAATCTACTTCCAATTGAATCACCCTAAAGAAATTAAAACCAGGCATGATACAGGCCAGCTGATGGTAAGTAGGTACTAAGTACCTACTAGTAGGTAGGTACCTAACGTACCTACCTATTCCATATGAACTCCGCAATAACATTATTTTTTCATCCCTTTATCACTTCTGTGTGGAAACCTACAAAACATGTAGTTAGTCAAAGTCAAAGTCAAAAAGCTTTTATTCAATAAAGTCTCACTGATCACTTTGAATCGTCATTACGTTTTGTATGATTAGGTAAATAGGTATAGGTGTACTACAATCAAAGTCAAGTACCTATATAACTGATCCTTTGTTCGTCCCTGCCTTAAAAGGCAGAGGCCCGTTTGCAGGCAACAATGCGCAATGCGTATTATCACAATCATTCAACGACGATATAATATAAGTGAAAAACCTAAAATTAAAATTAGTAGAAATTAATTAAGAATTATTGTCCACTCCCAAGATTTGTTATCATCTAGAAGCAATAGAAATATTTTATATTTTCTCGATACAAGATTCCAAAGTACCTAACCGCTAACTTTCTATGTTGGACACTGGATTTAGAAGGCAGTCCTAATAATTGGATTGAAAGTTAGATAGTACTTACAGCTACTTACCAAAAGTTGCTCCAGCGATGTCCTTATCTGTTTTTACAAAGTTATTTTTCGTAAAAAAGGGTTCGAACCTTATTCTGACTATTTTATGAATGCAGTTTGAAATTGCACGTGCTAATCCCGTGTAAGCTTGGAATTTTATTTGACAGGCGTCATGGCTCAGTCGGTAGTAGCTCTGCCTTCCGTGCTGTGGGTCGTGGGTTCGATCCCCACCGAGAACAGACATTTGTGTGTTGTAAACATAGATGTTTGTTCTGTGTCTGGGTGTTTCTATGTATTATAAGTATGTACTTACAAAAAAAAAAATGTATGTATGTATTCTATCAGCCATCTAGTTTCCATCGTACAAGCTTTGCTTAGTTTGGGACTAGAAGGCGTTGTGTTAAGTGTCCGTGAATATTTATTTATTTATTTATTTATTTATCATCTATTTTTACTCGTCGAGTCTGGCCCAAATTGTTTACAGTAGAGACAGTACCACTGCGCCACCTGGTGTTGACCACGTGACTAATAAACTTCAACTTACGTTTACATAAAACACACACGCCCAACAGATGGTACCAGTACCTATCTACTTTCATGTGTAGTTTCCTATAATAATAGGTTACTATAGGTACATAGATAGTACATAGGTAGTTGACGTTAATAAGCCCTCATTCATAAAATTAGATCATGTTCACGATACGGTACGGTTGTTAGCATTTCCCTTATTTTAATACTTTTGGGTTTGTTAATATAATCTGTTTTGATGTTGGACAGCACTAGTTTATCCTTACTAGAAAGTGTCCCTCCCTTCCCTATGAGTTGTGTGTAGAAATAGGACTGGCCGGCCGGTGGCCATGATTATTAGGTACCGGGGATTGTCGTGCGAATGCATTTTGTAATCTGGTTATTTTAATTAATTCTGTACCTTTATCATAATAAAAATCAAAGTTTGTATTAATCTATCTATCTTTTATTGGAAAAAGTGAGTACGTTAACACGGTGTTCAATTTTGTGTGTAAAGTTATGCGTCCGTTGGGTTTCGAGGTTTCGACACGGCCACTAACTAGGTAAATAACTTTCACGATTTTGTTCTCATTTTCAATGAAGTTCATTGTTATATTATGCTAGGTACATAATTTTTGAGCTTTGTCGGTAATCCTACTTACCTAGCTACATAATGAAACTGCCACAAAAATATTACCTACCTACCTAAGTCGCGCTGATCTGAGCTTGCATAGTTCCACTGTAAGTTTACTGTACTAAAGTACCTATTATACCTAACCTAGGTAAGTAAAAAGTAGGTAGGTAGGTACACGGTAGGTACCTACTACTTACTTCTAATTCGTCGCATTTATAAAATAAATATCGTTGCTTGCTTGCTGAATAAATACCGCGTTTGCAAAATAATTGAGTTGGTACCTAAGTAGGTAAGTCGTCGTCGTGCCGAGTCATTATCGTTTTGAAACTGGACTTTCCTCGCTGCATTTTTATGATGGCCTTTTCATTGCCTTAGTATTTCGTAACAACGCCCCGGTGCTGTGCTATTTGACACACCTCATGCGTCATAATATACCGTGTTTTTGTAGGTATGAAAATATTCATCAAACAATCTCGGGTATAAAGACTATCATCAAAAACAAAAGACACCTAGTAAAGGAAGTGCACCCAAAGTGGGTAATATTGTGAAAATCTTTACTCCCGTACATGATTTGAACCAGTTTCTTTAAACTGGGTTCATGGACTTGTTTATGAACGTACTTTTTACTGGCACTTAGTAAGATATGTGCCGGGGCGGCGGCAGCTGCACTGCACTGCCCTGCACTGCAAGTGCCAGACTATACAAAGGTTGTCACGGGGGCGGGTCTGCGGGCGGGTACAGCGTACCGGTCATGCAGCGTCCTACTTCAAGGCAATCTTGTAGGTTGTAGGTAGTGTAGCAAGTTTCGAAAGTTCACATACCTACCTATTAACCTAGGTAGGTAATGTACATTCCGTAAGGCCGTGTTTTGATTTTCCTATACTACGTAAAGGTTAGGTAGATACTCGTAGTACCCACACCAAGTGTGTTTGTTTGTACGTAGTGTACCTACCTACCTACCTATACCTATTCAGTGTTTTGTGATTACCTGCTGTGGAAAGTGGAATACAAAATAATGAAAGATGGAAGAGGCAAATGCCATCAAAATACGCAATAACTCTACTTAGTGTTATGAACGTGTAAGCCAGTTCGCGAATGTCATTAGGGTTCGTTGAAATTGTAACCCAAGTCTTTGGATAGATACAAGAGTTTCACTCGTCAGCTGTGCAGTACACGTCTGTTGCGTGACGTAACCCTCCTTGTGACGCGGGAGTCAGTCGAGTGCGACGGAACGGAACCCACGCTGAATACCAATGCGCGCGCGCAACTAGGTACTTAGATCCTGGATAGTCGAGAACAACACTACACTATCTCAGGCCAAGGTCTATCCGGTGAGTTTACAGAATTACTAATATCACTGATACGGCTTGGTAGAGTTTCCTCTTCAATAATAACGGAGAACTCCATATTGATTCGGAAGTGAAGTGTTGCCATCTCTTTCCGTAGGATCGTCATAGGCATTGGTCTTGCCACTCCATTACTACCTACCTAATTTAGTATGAGTTAGTGGCCAACTCTGGTGACGGAGTTTTGGACTGTTCGAGCCGGGACGAAGCACGGAAGCGATCAGATCTAAAATGCCATTATTGGTCACACATCCAAATAGTGGGAGTCCAAATAGCGGATCTCTGAGTGAGTTGAACAACGTGCGCGATTCACGAGCTGCTTCTTATCGAGGCGCGACGCTCACGTTATCTATCTCTCTATTTCTCAAGTAGGTAGGTACCTACCTAGGTACTTACGGTAAAGTAAAGGGAGGGAGCATCTAGTTTCACTGCGTGATAGAGGAACAAGCTCACCGACATACTCGTAGCCCTCAACTAAATGAAAGTACCTACCATTGGGTACCTAGGCCATAAAGCTCGCAGACAACATAGGTAACTGCTGGGGACCATTGTTACTGTGTTACGAATATCGAAGCGTAAGGCCCCGTCACCATGGCTAGAACAAGGCTTTATGCTAAATCATTATTTATTTATTGTACTTAGGTAAGCAAGTATAACTACTTATTGGGATGGGATGGAATGGAATGGGATTCGACGTAGGTACTGGAGGAGCTTGTTTGTAAAGAGCTCCGTGAAAGTGCTTGCCGAGCAGAATACCTATAGGATGTATCGAATGTACCGACCGATGTCTCTGGTGCCGAGTGCCGAGCATCATAACAATGAGCTAATCACAAGTCGAAGTCTTTCTATTTTACGCTTGAACTGTGCGAGTCGGTTTATCAGATAAGAACATGAGTCAGCGTCGTAAAGCTGCCGTAAAACCCCTCATATCGACACAGAGCGGGCAGCAGTTACTAACTACGGCTCGTGTACTCTGTGCCCACTCGAATGACCTACTACGAAAGTAGCCAGGTAGGTACATAGGTAGATAAACAATGCGAGTCGCATTCGCAGTGTAATCTGAGAGCTCGCTAATTCCAAGTTTCTTTGTTGTTTGTTACGGTGAAAGTCTCATATCGAAAGTTGAGGATCGCTCGACCGACAAATTACTTTACTGCTAATATAAGTAAGTACCGAGAGGTTCGTATCTCTACTACTTACCATTTAGTGAGTATATACATATATGGTATGGAGATATAGACCACACTAAACCGGTTACGGTAGATAATGAAACATACATTACATAGGTAGGTACGTAGAGTCATTGTCTGGATAATTCACAAGACCTACTTACATAATTCTATTTTGGTTTTGCCTAAGAACTCTATCAAAGACAAAATTAATAATAATTTTGATAATTTTATAATAATTTGACAATAATTATTGCAAATGCTGTGCATGCCTGTAATTGGCACACATTTTATAGAATAAGGTTTTCAGAAGTGATTATTGTATTGTTAACTATGTGCGCTGTTGGCGTTGCCTATTGAATAAATAAATAAATAATAATATACTTACGTACCAATAAATAAAACAGTGCTTAAAAAAAGTGACTAAAAAAGACATTTCAACACTGTGTGACGTAGACATAACAGCGAAAGCTGCTCGTCTATAAACGAATAAATAAATAAATAAATAATATACATACAGGGTGTTACCAGACCACTTCCGAAAACTTGGAGGTTCCAATCAGACCATGATACTGAAAACATTAAGCGAAAAAAATCGCGAAAAAAAAAATTGACTTGACTATCTCTTTTTAATTTTTTTTTAGTTACATACACACAGTACAACATAATAAGACATATCTACCTAATTATCTCATTTAAAAAAGCAAAAAAACAAATAAAATAAATAAAGCAGCAATGTACACGCAGCACGCAGATTACGTCTACTACAGCATGAACAGCTGAGAGTTCATCGCGGGTCATTCAAGTACGCGACGTGCGAGCGACCTACGTTAGTACCTACCTACGTTAGTAGGCACTTACGACACAGAATAAATAATAGTACTACGCCTCGACCTTACCTACGTGAATGCGTACATTGCGGGCTGGCGAAATAAATACAAATCTTTAAACATTTTTTTCTCCGGCTATAATTATTTTTCAGGATAACAGATTTTTTTTTTGGTTGGGTTTTGGTGTGCTATTGCTCCCTCTTTCGTTTTCGGAAGTGGTCTGGTAACACCCTGTATATACCTAGGTACCTACGTAAATATACTCCATGCAAAATTCATGACAAGGTTTGTATCAATTGATAGGTATAGTATATGTAGGTACCTACTTTTATTTTGGTGGTATGAATGGAATATAAAGTAAGATGCGATCCGAGTGTGCGAGGAATTCGGCGCGACCAACACAACGTAGACGAAGACGACGCGATCTTCCACTTTGGAGGCCGAACGTGCCAACTGCCTCACCGCACCCCGAACCGCCGCCGCCGGCATGTTGTAATAAAACGTGTTACCTACACTACAACACTACACGTAAACATATCCTTGTATTACTTTCAGGTCGGAATCACTTTGTACGTCTGTTTTATTTAGCATATTATGTAGATGCCTAGGTATGTACGGTACCTATTACTACTTATGTAACAATTCGCAGCGCATCACCGGCCGGCACTTTCTCGCGAAGGCAAATATCAATGCGGCCGTTGTCCTGTCTAAGCGGTAGGTTAGGTACCTACTAGGTACCACCTAGTTTGTGTCTAGAACCCTATTAACTTACTTCCTACCAATGATTATTTCTTTTTTGCTGTTGTTGGACCACAAAATTGTACATTTATTCTGGTTTCGTTATTTTTTGTAGCGACTCGATTATATTTTTGAACTGAAGCTCCCTCTTTTTTCAACAGCCTCATGACTCAGTGCTCTTTGAAAACCTTCATTCAAAAGTCCAAATATTTTTTGACCTGCATACTCTGGGACGAATTAGTGCCTACTACATAACTCTATGACACATTTTGGTTCGTTTCCAAAAGTATGTACAACGTTTGCATAACAATAGAAGGGACGAATCCGCTATAACCCACGTTGTTAATCCTCTCTACCTATTACTATACTAATATAAAACTGTAAAAAACCAAAAAAAATAATTTAAGAAATGCAAACTAAATAATGCAAAAGATTCCGAAAATCGAGTTCATCTGTTTGTTTGTTCGCAGATCACGCCTTAACTACTGGACCAATTTCAACGAAACTTATACCATTCGGAAGCCTTTTTTCCGGATTGAATTTAATCCACTTTTCGTGTTTTTCCTTTTTAGGTAATTTCATAACTTATGGTAATTTGCTTTTTTTTTTATTAAGTCTGTTCACATGCTTTGTATGTACTCGTATGATGTTACGGTGGAAGCTTCACTGGTTTCTGTGCTATTTTAAGTTTTATATCTATAATTGTTATTGTACTGTTTGTTTCCCTAATAAAATAAAATAAAATTGAAACATAGGGTTTATTTTATTGAAATCAAAACGTGGATTTTTCTTAGATACAGCTTGAATTCCCTAAACCAAAAGCAGCAGCCATTTGCTACGACGTTCATCGTATGCTGGTAGACAGATATTTTGGTGGACAGTTTCGCACGCGTACAAAGTTGCGGGTATCAGCTAGGTAGTAATTTATAAGTTTAAAAACTGGAAAAACTGACTTCAATTTGATACGCCTTCATCATCAAATGATGATGATATCATTTCATTGGGACTGTTCAATTGATCGTAAACACCACAGAAAAACAGGAAAATACAACCGAATTGAGAACCTCCTCCTTTTTGAAGTCGGTTAAAAATCATACACAAAATTGACCTACCTCGGTATATACCTTGACGAAAGCTATAAAGATGAGAGGATATTCAAAT
Organism: Eulithis prunata; assembly: GCA_918843925.1. Taxonomy (NCBI): domain Eukaryota; kingdom Metazoa; phylum Arthropoda; class Insecta; order Lepidoptera; family Geometridae; genus Eulithis; species Eulithis prunata. Next base: position 10,847,371 of record OU974010.1, read on the forward strand.
AACATTTTATTAGAAGATAACTGGAGCAAAAAAGTTTTAGTTGTCCGGTAGAGTAGAAGGATCCTCTGTGTATAGTGTAAAATGGTGTGCGTTACTCCAGCAAAAAAGTGTTTAATCTGAAAATTCTGGGTTCAATGCTCGTGAAGTTGTTCGTGAAGCTCAGGATCACTGCCGTATCCACACCACCAGGCCGCAACGTGATTGATTCCTGAAGTGACATGTATTGCGTGGAACTATTTATAAATGTATTATTACTTAGCTTGTTAATTAGCATTCACTTTCATGTTGTGCTCTTGCGAAGTATCGGCATCGTATGAAATATTCCTTGAAACGCGCACGGCGGTTATTCGTTCGAGTCACTCGGACTCGAGTATCAAGTGGCATTATTATTTGGGCAAGAATAAAATGCCGGAATTCGATGACAGCGACTCAGAAATCCTCCGAATTAAGCTCCGAATAGCAATGTCAGGGGCGGACGAGTGTCGAGGTACTTCTACAATTGTACATGCTACTGAACAACAATACCACAGAAATACAGCCGACAACGTAATTAATAGCAAGTAAGTGCATCATCCCCAGCCTTGTATTATGTGAGTAGGTACCTACTAGTGAGGTACTACATAAGTAGGTAAGTACTTCAAAAGCGAAATGTAGAGTAGCCTAGGTACCTAATTAAAAACATAACATAGTATAAAGCATCGAGGATCATAGCACTTTTGGCGCTCTTGTTCACGGAACTCATTAGGCTTTATTCCATACAAAAAAAAACACTTGTCTAAGTAGATACCTACCTATATTAAAAAAAAGCCAAGTTTGCCGCTCAAATGATGTTGGATTCTCCGATAGAAGAAATGGGATCAGAACAGGTGCCAAATTAAGCAATTCCTCAGAAAGAAAATGTTATTCATTGATAATGAACTAACTTGTATTACTAGGTATACTTAATAATTAGTATTACGCATACTAGGTACCTAATTATTCCACTAAGAAACCATTGATGAGAGAAATATAATATTTCTCAAGTGCCTGTAGTGACATACAAAATTACCTAATAAATAGGTAAGTAAGTGAAAGAAGATCGGTTTGATGTGATTGTGAACAATGTGAACTCATCACGTAGAACGGTTTCATATAATCACTACACGTGATTAAATTCTCATTACATAGGTAGACTAGGTAGGTAGGTAGGTAGAGAGGCACCTACCTACTCGTCCACTGCGCTGTTGTGCAATAACGACACTAATGAATGAAGTGCGGAGTGCGGACAGACAGACGGACATCGAGTCATAAAGAGTAGGTACTTGTATGTACGTAGGTACCTAAATAGAGTAAGTATGCACAGAGTCAATGCAGACATTGCAGACAAAATAAAATTAGGTGCCATAACGTTACCTACGACGGAATGTTGACAAGACTGCTGAGCTGATGTTCGCAGCCTAGGATAACTTACAACAGTGACTGTGGTGGTTTAGTACTAGTGTACCTACCTACCTATTGTTTTGAATTATTGGATACTGATGAAATGACTCATGTGTGTTGTATCAACATTGCTTGTTTTGATATCTAGGTAGTTCTATGTTAAGTTCGAATAATAAATCATTGAATTAGGTAGGTACAGTCAGCAACGTAATAAAAAAAATACAAAACTAAAATCAGACTACTGCAAAATCTCGCTCTAAAAAGTATGAAACAAGAAAATATTTTCATCTGAAATTGATGATTAGAGGAGAGCCGTAGTGATAGCGTTCTTTGCATAAAGCACTAAGTAGGTGACTACTAGCCTGGTTGCATGGTTGATTGGATTGTTGCGATGAGGCCAAAGACAAGGCTCATCGCAACCTCACTAAATTATGAGCGATGGTAAAAGATGAAAAAAAGAGAAGTGCAGTTATCAGTGTGCGTAATGCACAGGACCAAGAAATTCATATACCTACCTAATATACATATACATATACATATAGTAAAGTACCTACTAAGTACCTAAATAAAGTTTACCTAATAAAACGGTGCGCGTGTCGCAGAGGCTTTACGCCATTTCACTTCTGGTACTCCTGGAAACCAGAGCTGAAGGAACCACGTTGCCACCACTCAACAGAGTGGGGGATGCCTGTTCCATGTGTTTTTGTACGTGTGGTGTTGCGTAAAATAAATAATTTATATTTCTAAAGTAGGCAAGTACCTAACTCTGCCAATTGTACACGGTCGAGTCCGCGCCGCGACGACAGAACAGGACATTCCCTCCAATCATCTGGAGAATTTTTGGAACCCAAAACCCCAGGATTTGTAATAAATGAATGACCATTTCCCTCCGCGTTGTTATCTACCCGAGATGATAATGTTAGGAGCCAGCGCGCATCGCTCTGGCACGAAGGAACACGCTAGTTTCTCGTAACAATTAAGAGATCTAATTTCTTAAAATATTGAAGCCTTTTAAAGTCATAGTAGGAAGGCACCTGTACTTACTTTATAACCTATGCTAAAGTATTCCTAATCATACTGATCAAAGGCTTGAGTCTACACTAAATATACTTAGGTCTACTATTAAAGGTAAATCTGTAAAAAAGCCAAAAACTAAAATTTAAGATATGGATAAACTAAATTATTCAGATCTGTTTATTTGTTCGCAGATCACGCCTAAACTACTGGACCAATTTCAATGAAACTTATACCTTTCAGAAGGCATTTTTTCAGATTGAAACATAGGCTATATTTTATTGAAATCAAGTCTTTGATTCTTAGATACAGCTTGAACTCTCTAAACCAAGAAGCAGCCATTTGCTTACGAGGTTCATCGTAAGCTGGTTGTAGGTAAACTATTTGGTGGAAAGTTTCGCACGCGTACGAAGTCGCGGGTATCAGCCAGTTATAAAATTTTCATTCTTCTGACTGCTGGACTCCTCGATAAACAAAGGAGGATCTGGCTATCTAGTGACGTCACCGCTCAAACGGCGTCGTCGTCGGCTGCAAGGCGCGATTGGATGCCACCATTTCATTCCATTAAAGGAGCGGTTCCGGTGGCGGCGCAGACGCGCACGCAGTACCTACTCCACAAACACTTAACCTACAATGATAACACCACGATTAGGAAGCTCGTTTGCCACGACGCGACGCGACGCGACCTGACAACTGGCAGAGTTCAGCATTTATCGCTCGTCCTTTTGCTTTAAATATTTTTAGACATGCATCACTTTATTGACTTGATTTCACTTAGGTATGGAAGAGAACCTTAGTTTGTAACAAAAGGGCATAGCATTTACTTAGGCTACAACTTTTTCTTATTGATCGAGTGAGCGAAGCGAACGAAGATCTTAGTGACAACTTGGGCAAAAATGCTTTGTATGTTTGTTCGTCGAGATCTTTTGAACCACTTATCCGATCTTCACAGAATTAGGTAGGTATACGGATAGTACACTTAAATTTTACTGGTTTTAAAAATAAAGTAAATCGTTCAAGGGGTTGGAAAGTTATGAGGTTCCAAAGGGAGTAAAAAAAAGTCGTACCAAAATATCAAGTGGGGTGTCATAATTATGATAGGGCTTTGCTTAGACATTCCAAACCCGGTCCTATTTTTATTCTAGGTGAAATAGTTTTTGAGTTGTTGTAAAAATTGTTATTTATCGGAAGGCCGATAAATGATAGTTTTTACAACTCCAAAACTATTTCACCTAGAATAATAATTAAGCCGGTATTGGAATGTCTAAAAGCAAAGCCCTATCATATGACACCCTATGTGATATTTTTGTACTTACGGCATTTTATTTTAATCTGTTTGGTTGGTCCCTCGTATCTTTACAACCTCTTGACCGACCACGAGATCTCAATTCGGGGCGAACTACTACATAGTTATATACACTCTACTACATAGAATTAATATTACTAGCGTATGGAACAGACGCCGCGAACAACAAGTTTGCGCCATGAGTTGTTGCCCACCGGCAACAACTCATTTAGTCGCTCGCCAACAACCATCGTGACCGCATGCGAATAAAAAGTAATCCAAAATGCCGTCTTGCGTTTTAAAGTGTGCGTTACCCCAGCAAAAAAGTGTTGAATCTGAAAATTCTAAAAATGCAGATAATTAGAGCCCACTGCCCTGTAAATGTGCCCCAAGTTTTAAATTAGTGCCTCTAGCCGTTCTGGAGTTATTCAAGAAATTCACTTTTTGCTGGGGTAACGTTTTTTGCTGGGTCGATTTTCGTTCCTGGTTGAGCTAGCCGAATGAATGTTAGCTTAAAAGGGGGCTAGAATTTGTGCCTATTAGTGCCCCAACTCCTGAATTTGTGCCCCCTAGGGCTTCGGAGTTATTCCAGTTTTTGCTGGAGTAACGTTTTGCTATCTCCGAAACTACTGGTCGCACAATCATGAAACTTGGTCAGTATAAAGGTATTTCTATTTAGAAATTTGTGCCAGCTCTTGTTTTCCAAAAAAAGGCTTCATTCGCGACTTATAAGGCTTTTATTAAAAATCTAAAACCCGCTCCTAGCTCGCTAACCATTACACTGAGGAACCTATTGAAAGTGTCATTCTGTACCTCTTATTACGCTGCAACTGCTGACGAAGTTTCTTATATCTATTTTTAGTGGTTTACGAGAAATAAAGATTTTAAAATTGACCAGAAATGTCATTACTTTGACCCCGAAATACACCCATTTCCTCTAAAGCTGTGGTACTGATTCTTTGCTAGGAATTAGAGCCCATATTCAAATATATGCACACGAAATTTCAGCTTATGCAATGCTATAATTATAAAGATATCGATAAATAACCTACAAGAATCACTTTCTAACACATATTGGTGGTTAACCGGCTAAATTCAAATGACTGTTAAAAAGCGAACGTCCGATACATGGCGCCTACATTCTTAAATTTATACTATAACATTATTGGTTACTGTATAGTCTTGTGCAAAAGTGTATGCTCAGATTGTTTTTTTTTTGTTTTTGAAACTTTGAATTGGTTTTATTTTAGATCTTACTTTTTACTCTGTTTTTTTTTTAATTTTGTTCTGGCACTGGAGGCTTGTCCTTTTGCCAATTTACAAAACACAGCAAGTATTTTGTAACCTGAAGTCCGTGGCTTTAGAACGCCTAAAATCGTTCTTTCAGGAAAATCTAGAAACAGACTTTTAGAGGTTAATGATGGTGATAGCCGGATACGTTAATCTAACGAACGAAACGCGATAACGGCTCTTAAGATTCCTGAGAAAATGTAAGTACCTACTTGCAAACATAACTATCTTATGATGTTTCTATAAATGATAAGTATATCTATAAAATATATTTGTCATAGGTAGGTTGTTTGTAATAATAGATCTAGGTAATAGTTTATTAAGTAATAGTTTTTTATCTAGGTAGGTAGGTACCTACATAATGTTTATCTTGATGACAATGGTCACAGCTCAGTCGGTTTTAGCTCTGCCTTTCGTGCTGTGAGTCGTGGGTTCGATCCCCACAGAGAACAAACATTTGTGTGCATTACCTATATAATTATACCATAAATAAGTAGGTTTTGAGACAACTTTTAGGAGGTCGAGATGCCAGTTTATGCAAGTTTGGTATCTCAAATTCCGAGATTCTTCCCTAATTTTGACTGGACTATTTAGTTTAGACCTATATAGCCATGGTCATGGTTGGGTATTATTTATCGGGAACATCGCGAGATCTCAGTTCGGGGCGAACTACTAGTGAACATTCTTCGTATCTGGCAACCCAACAAAACCACTGAATTAATTTTGTTTGTATATGTACCAACTATTACTAAAATACAATACCGTCAACTGCAAGAGATAGGCGCCATGTATCGGACGTTCGCTTTTTAACAGTCATTTGAATTTAGCCGGTTAACCACCAATATGGGTTAGAAAGTGATTCTTGTAGGTTATTTATCGATATCTTTATAATTATAGCATAGCATAAGCTGAAATTTCGTGTGCATATATTTGAATATGGGCTCTAATTCCTAGCAAAGAATCAGTACCACAGCTTTAGAGGAAATGGGTGTATTTCGGGGTCAAAGTAATGACATTTCTGGTAAATTTTAAAATCTTTATTTCTCGTAAACCACTAAAAATAGATATAAGAAACTTCGTCAGCAGTTGCAGCGTAATAAGAGGTACAGAATGACACTTTCAATAGGTTCCTCAGTGTAATGGTTAGCGAGCTAGGAGCGGGTTTTAGATTTTTAATAAAAGCCTTATAAGTCGCGAATGAAGCCTTTTTTTGGAAAACAAGAGCTGGCACAAATTTCTAAATAGAAATACCTTTATACTGACCAAGTTTCATGATTGTGCGACCAGTAGTTTCGGAGATAGCAAAACGTTACTCCAGCAAAAACTGGAATAACTCCGAAGCCCTAGGGGGCACAAATTCAGGAGTTGGGGCACTAATAGGCACAAATTCTAGCCCCCTTTTAAGCTAACATTCATTCGGCTAGCTCAACCAGGAACGAAAATCGACCCAGCAAAAAACGTTACCCCAGCAAAAAGTGAATTTCTTGAATAACTCCAGAACGGCTAGAGGCACTAATTTAAAACTTGGGGCACATTTACAGGGCAGTGGGCTCTAATTATCTGCATTTTTAGAATTTTCAGATTCAACACTTTTTTGCTGGAGTAACGCACACGTTTTAAAAACGTGTAAAAACCAATCGATTGTGAAAAAAAAAGATAGTGGCGTGACTTATCATCGGTAAGTAAACAGAATATCAACTAGAACTAACCAAAATTAATTTTTGTAGATTATTTTCTATTGTACGGACATTTTGTTTGAAAATCATAGATTATGAAAAGTGCATCGTACAGATGGGATGTTTCGGATACCTACTAAGGGTTGGTGACTAAGGTTTAACTAATTATTTTGAACTCATATTACTCGGCCTATGCCGTCTGTCTGATCAGTAATATGTAGTAGGTACTGTAGCTATCTTTTGAAATCGTCATTATAAAGCTTTACTATACCTATATTTCTTTAATGCTATGGCAGAGTGAGATAAGGTGTGGGGTCTAGTTAGTGCAAATAGGTACCTATGTAGGTATGTACCTACTTTTTGTATAACATACCAATTTATTTTAAAACCAATGATTTTAAACGCTTAACAATTCATTTTAATTTACTGTAAATTTTTTCACGTTTTGAAATATAATATTCATAGGTACTGCATTAAAATTCAGTTTTGTATGTACAAAAGCTGTCTGAAGTGTCCCTTCTGCGGTGAAAAAATTCTATGAGAGCGACATGTTGTTACACTATGTTGAACGAAACGCGTAAGCGCCCCGAAATTCACGGCGCTTACGACGTTTTGGTCGCGAGAAAACTATACTCTATTAGCGATCTAGCGCTGCATGTTTTGATAGTATGGTTAGACGACATCTAATCTTTTAGCGCTGCAGCAAATACTTGTCTTTGGGCGGGGCGCGCTCGCCTCAAGTTGCGACACGTTTTTGGTTTGGTATAGCTTCTCTATACGCTAGTAATACTTCCTCAATGCTCTACTAGGTAATGCAAGATTTGGCAAATCATTTGGTCAGAACATAATCGTTAATTAGGTTTTAGACCGTGGCTGGCTATCTCTCGATGTCGTCGGTCGTGCGCTATCGGTATTGTATTTGTAAACACTGCCGACGCGGACGACGCTATCCGGTACCGGTAGTGACATGTCATGTATGGTACCTACGTCTAAGGTAAATTAAGTGCTACCTAAGTCCAGTCTATTGTGTGTGATGCACACACGTCATACATAGGTAGTAGGTAATAGAGACCATTTTGCTAGCTTCCTTTGCTAGGTATCCTTTCCTTCTTAGTCTACCTGTAAGTGATTCCTAATTCCTACCTACTTAGTATTTCAAAAACAAAGAAAATTAATTTTTCATTAACAATAAAAAAAAAAATATTAGGTACCTATTTGAATCACGTTATCTTTGGTAAAAATTCAGGAATTGTGCCCAGTATAGGCAGTATAAGTACTAGTTTAGATTCACGAACTGTGAAAAATTTTTATTCGTCAAGAGCATAATTTCGTTACCCCTACCAGATAGACTAAATAATTATCCGCGACTCGAAAGCAATCGAAGATCGTTCAATTCAAACAGATACGCTGGGAAGTTCGAGTTGAACTATTAAATGTATCGGTGTCACTGGGCAGTGGGCACTGCAACATAAACACCTAATTGTCTGTAATGTTATGTTACCAAATATGACAAGATAAATACTAAATAGAAATGGGCGCGAGCGGTGCCGGCCGATGCCTACAGACACGCACTGTAGGTACGCAACGCACACGCCACACACACTACGCCTCGGAGAAAGCTGCCCACCTCTTACCACACCAGTCCCGGCATGCGGCACTCTGCATACGCAACGGCAACACCACGCTACTTTCGTTGGATGCCAGCTAAATCTTCTTTCGTCACAAAATTCTCAGAAACCACCGCATCAGCCCGATGGCTGATGCGGTGGTTTCTGAGAATTTTGTATAACATATTTATATACACTACTGATATACATATTTATATTTCCGTCACGAGAATCGTCTCGTGACGGAAATCTAAATATGTATATGGTAATAACAATCATGATCACCATAGGTAGGTAGGTAATACAGTAATGAACGAAAGCTTCCACAAGATTTGAAATCTAAGAGAGAAAATAAGACATGTCCCAAATACTTACCTACTCATTGGTGATAACAAATTAGGTACGTACAAAGCTGAATAAGGATTTGCTGAAATCACTAAGTACCTACCTACCTAATTTTTAATATAATTCTTTACACAGACTGCAAGCTTGTACTTTTAAGGTAGGTACTATACCTAGTTACCTACCTACGTGTTTGTATTTTTCCATTTCACTTGTAGTACCCAGATACATTCACATGTTTTCTTTTGTCATGTTTCATTCCACGAAGTGTCTTTAACACATGTTATGGTTTGCGATTCAATGGCAGAAGCAGAAGCGTCGCTTGTCTGCCTGCCGATTCACAGGAAAAGGGCGAGCTAGACGTCGAATCACCTCAACTTGATTGTATAATTATGATACTCAATTTTACAAATTATTTGATAATATTATGTTTAACTTCATTTCAAATGTTTACTCGAACTTCGGCTTTGAACTCACAAGTGATTTTGTAAACCATGCTTTAGCAAGTATTGGTATCGTATAAGTACCTATGTATTGTTAGTCTGTAACTATATGTATAATTATGGAGACTTATAAATGGTAGGTATCTTAGTAATTTATTTAAGTGTTAAAATCGATGGAACGTTAGGTAGTACCCAGTCTTCCTAAAACTAAATCAATAAATAAACACATCACAATCTGAGTTCTATTGTCAATACACACGTATTTTGAAAAATAACAAGGATTATTTTTAAACACGTTGCGTCACATGACTTCGTGTGCTCGTTGCGTTGGGTTAAATACCTACCTACTTTACAAAATGTCGTGCTACGCACTGTATCAGGTATGGTAAGGGCATGGCAGAGTACCTACCTCTTATACATACATACATACATATAGGCGAGAAGCTCGCCTTGTCACAGATATCGTCGGCGGCGGCGGCGGCGACTGTTCAATGCTACGCAACTCGCTTTGTCCCGTAATGATATCGTACATTTAAAGAACATAGATGGAGGTATGTTAACTAGTACATTGTTTAATTCTAGTTACGTATTAGACGAACGAGCCTATAAGATGAGCTAACCGCACCCCGGCTAGCGGCTTGCTGACTCACGCATGCCTCACGAACTCGACCAATGATTGCAATGCGAACACAAACAAACCCAACGTCCTAGACAGGTACGTCCTAATCTAGCTAGAATGAAGCTACCATCATTCACTACCAAGTAAGCCAACACGCTCAGAAATGTGATCATTGTGGATTGTGCATCGTAAGAGATGTCGTATTGTATATTTTTGTAGCTCTTGACCAAAGTGGAGGGAAACAACTATCCTCTCTAGCCTAAACTAACGCGGAACCATCTTTTTTAAAATTTTGATAAAATAAGAACCGACTTAAAAGGGTCAAGTTTTTTTTTTGAGAAAATTGGTTTATTTTTATTTATTTTTTGCATATTGAAATGAAAATGAAATGAAATTGTTTATTTGCTAGAAACATGGTATAAGTAGGATCTGCCATTCATATTTCCATTCTCTGCCAGATTACTAATTCTGTAAATCTATAGCCGTCTAGACTTTGCCCTCGAGAGAACTCATCATGACTATTATGTAGATACCTACATCATGAACAAAGCAGCAATGTGCGCCGGCGGTCGAGTAGTGCGTAGTGCATAGCTATTTAATATTAACCCACAATGCCTGGGCGGGTCCGCTCCGCGCGCCGCACGCATTCTGCGATAACCTCGACCACTCTCGCACAACACTGACAATGAAATTATTGATAGCACCACAACTACAATTACTGTCTCATAATTTCTTATAATCTTATGAATATTGCTTTCTTTTGAATGCTCTGCTCGTATGAGTATTTATACTACGACTGTTTAATGTTTATGTATTATAATATAACCGTAGCCAGAAACGATAAAAAATACCAAAAATTAAATTACTTTGGTTTATTCGCGATATTGTATTCGTAGGCCCGCATGCCTGCGAATACAATATCGCATGCAATACTAGTATCATAATATATTATTATGATCTGTGCTCAAGCATATAATTGAGCAGATATTTTCATATAAAAATCTATGCTTGAGTCTGGTCTGGACATTGCTCTGCTCCGTAGACAAAAACTTTTTACGTAATTTGGCAGCGCGCTACGATGCGCTACGACGCGCTACGGTATGCTACGGCAGCGTGCTACGCCAAATAAAAGACTTCAACGCGCACCTTCTCTCCATTGAAACATGAAGTTCAGATTCATCGTTTATTTAAAAACTTGCAATACAACAAGGGCAAGAGATTCTGATAAATCAGTCAGTATGTGCCCGATGGACGGCGTCGGCCGCCCCGCACACGGCCCTCTCACAGCGCCTCTCTCTGCTCCACTCGGCCGACACCCGGCGCACTAGCTAGCTCACGGAGCGCACTGTCACATCACCTCACTCACCTCACCTCATCTCACGTCGTCAGCTCGCATGCGCGGGTGCGGCCTCCGTCACGGGGCCGCTCATACGATGCAACGATCGTAATCGTCATCGGTAATACAAAAATAATACTGTATAATAAATATCGAGTCGATACGTTTAGCTCAGAGAGTCTGTTTGGGGTCGCACTCAGCACACTGTCTCCATGGGGACGCGCGGCGCAGGCGCGGGCGCGGGCGCGGGTGCGGACGGCGCCTGCGTGGTGTGCGTGAGCGACTCGCCGCACGAGGGCAGGTGCGTCGAGGAGTGCGTGGCTCCCCCCCCGCGACCCCCCGCACTGCCCTCGCCGCCGCCGCCGCGAGCGCCGCCTCCGCGAGACCAGCATTGCGCAGCGCAGCGCTTGAGCGCGGCCCACGCGTGAGGCTGGCAGCCCACCACCAGGAAGATGAAGACGCCCTGCAGCGCGTTTAGCAGGTCGGTCGCGTACCACACGTAGTCAGGCCCGCCCACCGCCCACGATAATACGTCCGCGCCCCATGTCACGCCCATCACCACCACTAACTTGGCGCACACGCGCCCCAATGCCGCCCTGCAACATGAAAAGCGAGTCAGACGGGAAGTCCTCTTGTGGAGATCACCCCTAGGTCGGGTGCAGCACACTCACCTTTCGGAGGTGGACTTGACTTCGTCGCGGCGCCACAGGCCGCAGGTGAGCTGGCGCGTGGTGCTCACGAAGAGCGCAAGGTTAACGAGCAGCAGCACGCCCACGGGTCCGAAGAAGTACACGAGAATCTCCATGTCGCCGTAGAACCAGCAGCGCTGTACGGCGAAGCGTGGCCGCAGCAGACTGTCGCCGGCTGGCGGCGGCGGCAGCGCATCGAGCAGAGCGCCGGCGCCCGCCACCAGTAGCGGCCCGCCCCATGCGTACACCATGTACACACGCAGCCGCCACGTCTCCTGCCCGCGCTCCAGGCTCGTCGGACGAAAGTCTCTGAACAACCGGACAGACATTTGTTTTGACGAATGTAATTGGTCGAGTGAGCGAAGCGAACGAACATCTTAGTGTCAACTTGGGCAAATAGGCTTGTATGTTTGTTGGAACTTTTGAACCGCTTATTTATTTATTTTTCAACACACTTGCTCATAAAGTGGCTCTATGGTCACCGCAATTAGGCACATAATGATACCCATAATCAAACTGTGACTTTTTCATTGCTATAACTCACTAGTGAGTTATAGATTTTTTTTTTAATTTTATTGGTGAGTAGCTTTGTTACTAAAAAAGTTTTTATTCAAAAAAAAGATCGTGTTCAATAGAACAAATAAATGTATGTTCCTATTGCTTGCTCATTTCATGCAACTTCTTGTTTAAATAGATAATTTTTACTCGTACGTGTTTAATAAATAAAACTTTCACTCAGATATAACTTTTGTTTTCTCTGTAATAAAAGAAAACTTTAAATTCCTCATTTTTTACGTGGCAGAATAGGCGCAAGCCCTAAGCGCGCAAAATAAATAAAAAAAAAACCTCATCCCTTTAGTCTGCCATAGCGAAACATTTTTCACAACGCGTTTTCACTGTTGAAATTATAGTTATTTTATTGTTATTTTATTCACAAGTGTGTTGAAAAACGTCGTATGATACACGTGTGTATTGGTGATTACCGTCCTCGGCTCTCTTAAGACCCTCGCCTACGGCTCGGGTCTCAATGGCACCTCGGCGGTAATCACCAATGTACCACACTAGTACCATAATGTACTATTATTTTAGGATCTATGAGGATCGGGTAACATAGAACTTGGAAGATCTACATACCTAATAGTAGTTACCTACCTACCTATCCTTAAGTTTTACTGGTTATATTTTGAGGTAGATGCGTAGATCTGTCGTAAAGTTATTGAGGTCCAAAAGAGAGTCGTATGATAAACTAGCTGATGCCCGCGCTACTTCGTACGCGTGTGAAACTTTCCACCAAAATATCTGTCAACCAGCATACGATGAACCTCGTACCAAAGGCTGCTTTTGATTTAGAGAGGTCAAGCTGTATCACATAATCCACGTCTTTTTTTTTAAATAAATATAGCCTATGTTTCAATCCGAAAAAGGGCTTCCGAATGGTATAAGTTTCATTGAAATTGGTCCAGTAGTTTAGGTGTGATCCGCGAACAAACAAACAAACAAACAAACTCGATTTTCGGAATCAGAATCGTTTACTTAGTAGTTTGAGAAAAAGTACTATACAATACAAGCCCTGGCTACAACTAGGCATTAACGGACTTACGTATGTGTTTCACACGTTCGTCCATAATTACCTCTTATGCTGGCCGCTACAGTAATTTTAAACATCGCAAGGTGATTTTTTTTTCGACGAATTTTGATTCGTTTTGAGTTACAATAAAAATCTAAGCAATAAAATGTAAAAACATGAATCCCTCTCATTACGTTACTGGATTTAACGAGGGTTTAGACCCGGGCTCGAGTTAAAAATGAGACGTGAATAGGTATGAAAGACTGTTTGAACGAATTTTTTTCGTTCTTTTGTGAATTATTCACTTAAAACTCAATGAAGTCAAATAAGAAATGAGCAGCAAAACAAGGGATAGGTACCTAGGTACCTACGGTCAATGTACCTACCTACGTAGTAAATAATATAAAATAATGTAGAAAAAACAGTCACTAAATAGATTTTCATGACAAATGTGACGTTAGACCCGAGTTAAACCTGGAGTCGGGGTTGGTTTAGCTTAGCGAAAGTCTATAGTTAGTCCTCGGTGAAGGTGCTAAAACATGTTTCGTAATATGAAAAACCCTAGTTAATCCCAAAACACGAGTTAGAGACAGGGTTTTTCGATAAATCCAGACCGTAAAGAGAGGGATTTGGTTTCACTCACCTAAAAGTCCACCATATGTTGAAGCACATTGTGTTCAGCCAAAAGAACGCGGACAGGAACAGGAAATGCATGCAAACCGCTGCATCGCACGCACATGGAACAAACGAATCGCACGTCACACGAGATATAGGACCACCACGGGCTTGTTCACGGTCTCGGAGTGCAGTGGAGCCTCACCTAGTGCGCGGCACAATGTCGGAGGCACGCGATCCCCTGCCAGCTGCGTGCCGGCCAGCAATGCGTCGCCCAGCATAAGCGCCGCCACGTAGTGAGTCTGGCACCGCCAGTGCAGCGCGTGGTGCGCCGCAGGGAGGGCAAACCCGGCCGCCAGCGTCGCCGCAAGGAACGCTGCGCCTACCGCCAGGCCAGCACCGTACAGCACGTGTCGAGCGCCTCCGCGAGCCGGACCCTCCGCGCGAGCCTGCGCCTCGCACGCCAGCACGCGTGCGCCGCGCTCCCCAGCGCCCGTCACCGCCGCCGCCAGCGCCTCTGCACACCACGCACCGCGCGCCAGCTCCTGCGCGCCCAATGCCAGTGCACCGTCCGGCCGTGCCTGTGCCGCGTCTAGTGCACCAGCCACCGCGTACCGCGACCCCCCCGCACACGCAGGCCATCCGAACGATACCGTGCTGCCGTTCGCGAACGTACGCAGCTCCGCCAGCGCGGACGCAGCGCGCTCCGCGTCCGGCACGCAGCGCGCGCCGTCAAACGCGCCGCCTGCTGCGCAGCACTTGGAGAATGAGCCGCCGCCCCCGTCCTCCGGGTCGACGCACACGAGTGCGGCATCCGCATCCGCGCAGTACCGCTCCGGAGGCAGCGCGCGCGCCGCACCGCGCTCCAGCAGCGAGCCGTTGTTGGCGAGCAACGCGTACGGTGCTGCGTGCTCTCGCAGCACGCGCAGCTCGGCGCAGGCTGGCAGCGCGGCAGCGCGCACGTGCCAGTGCGCCGGCAGCTGGCCGCGGCGTAGGAAGGCAGCGCGCGCGGGTGCGTACACGAGCGGTGCGAATGGTGGGGCGGCGGCGTCCAGCTGGCAGGCGGCCCGCGCGTGTTCGGCGCTGAGCGCGGTGGCGTCACCGAGCCGCAGCCGCTCGCCGTCGGCGCAGCACCGCGGCACCTCCAGCTCGGGAGCACGCGCGCCGCCGGCGCCAGCCACCGCGCCGCACGCCAGAATCGCAAGGCAGGAGAGGAGCATCGCTCTCACCGATATCGTCCACGGATCCCCATTCTGGGTCTATCCGCTCTCGAGTGCCGTCGTCATCGGTCGCGAGCGTTGTCAGAAGATTGTTTTGAAAAAGTTTGTCGACTCGCACGTGGTGCGAAGTTCTAGGCGCAAGACACGCGAGCTCTGGCCGCGAGCGTCTATCCGAGACTGGCGGCGCGGCGGCCGGCCGGCCGAGCAGCGACGGCGGCGGCGAGCCCCCACGCGCCGGGCGGGGGGAGGTGGTGAAAAGGTGGGGCGCAAGGCTGTGCTCCGGCTTCGCGCGATTTCGCTATCACTCCACTCGCGCGGTCAACGAACGACCCAGGCAGGATGGTCAACTATCGGGCATTAAAAAAGTTGACAAGGCAGGTTAGGTACCTACTAAGGGTAGGGAAATATCAATGCGATCGAGTGATAAATTATACTAGGTACCTAGGCAAACGCAGCACGCGCAGCTAGGTACCTAGGTACGCTACTTAGTTACTAAATACATAAGTGTTAGTTATTTTTATTGGTTTCTAACCATTTTTATTATTGTACATCCAAAACGGATAAACTGTTGGTTCAATTTTAAGTTTGTAACACCTTTTTATACACAGTTATACAATAAACATTAATCTTTATCTTTATCTTTAGGTATACCTACCTACCGAAACTTTGCAAATCGATACTGCGGTCCACTTCCAGTCTTATCTTCACTACCTAGCAAGAGTACCTCTACCTAGTGTCCACCTCGTAAGCAGCACTATTATTATTTTAAACCTCAAGTAGGTACCTACTTGATTTACAGCCTAAGGGCCGAAAGTTTTTGAAAAGAGCATGAGGCTCACTCAGCTCTTTAGGTAGGTATCTGCCTACCTAAACAACATGAACGGGGATGACGCTCTCCGAGCGATTTAATACCCGGTTACTATAGCGTAGGTAGGTGCGAAGTTTTCGGTGCTCATGTTTTTGGTGCGCATTGGCTCACCTCACCACTAGGATTTGTTTGTTTCAGTTATACTATACCTATACTTTTTGGAGCGTTGATTTTCAGTAGTCGGGCTTTAGTTTTTTATAAACGAATTTTTAATATCAAGTGGGGTGTCATAAGGTAGTATGATAGGGCTTGGTTTAGGCATTCCAAACCAGTTTTTTTTTATTATCCTGTTCTGTCCCCTCTTCTCTCTACTCGTCACGGTCCCTCGCTAAATTAGGCCTGTCATTATGTGTAGACCTCCAGGGTTCGTCCATCTACCGCTTTTTTGGTCTACCTCGGCGGCGATTTCATCTCTTGGCCCACCTTTCGGGGCTACCTAGTGCATACGGCTAGAATACTTTTATTTTGTATTCTAGGTTTAATTTGCCAATTTTATATTTTTTACTACAACTAAGTAAAAAATATAAAATTGGCAAATTCAGTATACCGTGCTATAGGTAACTAGGTACAGTTTTAGAAGACCAATATGAATATACCCCTAAGAGAAATATGGACCCTGCGTCTCGTGGAGTTGAGGTTTACTTTTGAAATAAAACATTATAGTGTGTAGAGAGATGTTGATTTATTGTCTGGAAGAATCAGGCGCGCGCGGCGGAGGCAAGTGTGCGACGAGCACGTGCGGCGGCGGCGCGGGCGCGGGCGCGGGCGGCGCGCTGCCGGCGGCGAGCGGCGCGCGGCGCACCGCCAGCTGCTGCAGCTGCAGCTTGCGCAGGGCACCGCCTTCCAGGGGCAGGGACCCGCTTACACTCTGCCGAATAAATCATAAATAAATAAACATCTACTTCATCTTTCACCTATCCCACTTGTGCTGGCTGGGCCTAACATCAGGTGGCGAGGATCCATCCGATGCAGGGCATTTAATTGAGACGGGTCACAGACCAATCTCACTGAAATCCTTTTTTAAATTCTTGGAAGGGGTAGTAGAATCAAGCGAACCTGGGCGTGCTGCGTCGGCGCTTGTTGCAGGATCTTGAGGTGTCGCGTTGGGAACGTCTGCTGCCGGTAGAGGAGCGGCGGCGCCGAGGGACGCGCGGCGGGGACTCGCGGCGCCGGGGGGGAGGGGGCGGGGGCCGGCGGGGCGGGGAGGGCGGGGCCGGAGGGGGCGGGGGGCGCGCTCGCCTTCAGCTTCTCGCGGGCGATGCGCTCGGCGCGGCGCGACGCCACCTCCACGGGGTGCGGCGGCGCCTCGTACTCGACGCCGTGGTCCGCCAGCATCGCCGCGTGCTTCGGGTTCCGCGGCGTCGCCTCCTCGGGCCGGCGGCGCGGCAACGCGCGGCGTCGCTCGGCCGCGCGCCGCACCGCGTCCAGCCGCTGCAGCGGGTCCTGCGGCGCGGCTTGGGGCCGGCGCGGGGTCGCGTGCCTGCGCCGGCGGCGGGCTCGCTCCGGGTCCTGCAGCGCCTCGTGTCGGTCGCGGCAGGCGCGCGCGCTGCGGTACGCCCGCGCTCCCTCCGCCACGAGGTCGGCGCACCACTCCCAGTTGGGCGCGAGCGCGGGCGGCGGCGAGGCGGGGAGCCGCTGCAGGCGCAGCGCGCGCCGCAGCGCCGCGTCCTCGGCGAGGGTCCACTCGGGCGCGGCGGGCGGCGCGCCGTGCGGGGAGGGCGCGGGCCGCGCGCGCTGCCGCCCCGAGGCGCCGCCGCCGCCGCCGCCGCGCGCGAACAGCGAGAGCGGCGCGTGCGGCGCGCGGCCGGCGGGTCGGGCGCGAGGCGAGGGTCGGACGCGCGGGTCGCGGCGCGAGGCGGCGGCGGCGGGCAGCAGCGCGTCGCCCGCGGCTCCGGCGCGGTAGAGGACTCCGGCCCAGGTCTCGCGGTACACGTCGCCGTCGGCGGCCGGCGGCGTCGGCGGCCCCCACGCCTGCGAACGGAGCGAGAGGTGAGTGCGAGGTCGGGCGCGACCGCGAGAGCGGACCCTGGGACGCCACTCACCGGCATGAGATGCAGGTCGCCGTCGCCGAGGTCGCAGCTCCAGACCTGCAACACAGGCGCACGATAGAGCAGCTCGTTCGATCGGAGCGGCGGCGGACGATACTCACCGACCGATGCGGCGAAGCTTCGCTACCGAATTCATATTCGCCATTATTTGGCGCGACGACGCAGGCGGATAGCGAGTCTACGATGGACCATCGTTGCTTAAGTAGAATTTATAATGGACTGAAAATCCTTGGAGTTCGAAATCCTGTCCGTTTTATGTATTGTTACGGATCGCGCCGCTTGTGTTCATCGAGCTGAGCTAATATGTAGCGGGTTCGGTTCACCTCTTAAGGCTGCCCTGGACAAGTTACGGAACGGCTTACCGTAATGCTCCCGCTACTACGATTGGACTAACACTTGTCTACCGTTAAGCTTCTACGAGCATGTTCAACTAGCTCTTGCTTTTCCAAATAAGTATAAAGCCGCTTTTATATCGTTCAACACCGTGTTTAACAAAATCAATCCTAGACCTACGCCAAGTCAATCATTAAATAAGTCTAGTGAGCAAGCTACTAAATCAGAACTGAACAGATCGACATCAGACGGACGGACGGGCGAGGCCGAGGGGTTAGGTTAGATGTTAAGTTACGTGAGGGGTGGTAGACCGCCGGCCTCGCCCGTAAATGCTTGCACGCGGTACATCCCTGACGTTCGGCATTTACGGACGAGCGGCCGGCGGCGCGGGTGCCGAGACGCTGAACGTCAGGAATATAAAACGCCAAGCTCGTATTTAAATCATTTATTGGGATCGTTCGTAGAGGGCGCGAGCCACGAGTCTAGCGTGCCGTTGCGCAGCGCTCGTCTCCTCGCGGGGACAGAGGGCTTCGCCGCGCCCCCCTCGTCTAGCGTCCACAGGTTGATGTGCACCGTGCCGCGGGACCGCGTGCGTGCGGCCGGTGCACGCGGTGCAGGCGGCGGCGGCGGTGGCGGTGGCGGCGGCGGCGGCGCTGGCGGCGGCGACGCCGGCGGAGTGGGGGGTGCGGCACGACGTCGGCGCGCTACACGCTCACGCACACGCACCTGCGCCGTCGCGTCACTGCGAGAGTACGTCAGCTCCGGGGCTGGAGCCGGCGGCGGGGGCGAGGGAGCGCGCAGCTCTCGACGAGCTCGCTCCCACTCGTGCAGCTGCCGGCGCATGTCGCCGAGCGCGGCTCGTTCTGCGTCGCCGGCCGCCTCGCTGCTCTCGACGAGCCGCATCGCGTACTTCTCGATGGGCGTCAACTGCAATGCAACCGTTACGAGGGAGTTAGGGCGATCCGAGGGCGTCGCGCGGATTTTTAATGGCGATGAGGTTCAGGTTAAGCTGCCCGCGTAAGTTGCCCATAGTTTTCCTTTCGTGAGACCGTAACGATCCAGGTTTCTGAAAAACCTACCCATTTTGGTACCTTAGGGGAGCCGTCGTCCGACGTAAAAACAAATGAAGAAGCTTTTATTTTATTTATTTTTTTGTGAAATAAAAATACGTCCCGATATCGATGCAACGAATAGATAACGGGTGGGATTAGGATATGGTTGGTTACCTGGTTCATGAGTGCGGCGAGGTCCGTGGCGAGCGGGTCTGGCTGGAGGGGGCTGTGCTCCGGCGGCGGGTCGTCGTCCGCGAGAGGTCTCGTCTCGTCGAACTCCGCGAGGTCGTCGCGTGCCTCGGCGCGTGCCGCCGCCGCCGCCGCCGCGTCCGCCGCGTCCTCGCACGCCGCCAGCGCCGCCTCCAGTGTGCCACCACTACCGCCGCCGTGCTGCTGCGTCGCGCTGCACTCCACGTCCGCGCCGAACAGCTCCTTGATGCTGGCCTGCGCATAACGACCAACTCATCTTCGATTCCTTCGCATCGACGCCCAGTGCCGAATCACAATTTTGTTCTAGAAAATCTAATTTTTGTATTGAGAAAAATTATGCTCGATCCGCCCGCTCGTCGTGGTGACTTCGTCTAAAATCCCTCGAGACGGATCCTCAAAATTTAATAAAAAAAATATTTTAAAACTACTATGATTCGGTCCAAGCTCGGAGTTTCTGGTCGATCGAATGGAGTCATAAGACCCAACGGGCCAAAGATGGATGTGGGGTAGTGATACTCACTCCGCGCAGGTAGGATGTGGTGAAGTGTCCGTCGTCGATGGCGAGATGGTTGAGCGCCCGCTTCTGTTCCGCCTTGCGCAGGATGTTCTCCTCGACTGTGGCGGCGGTGACGAGCCGGTACACGTGCACGTCGCGCGTCTGTCCGATGCGGTGGCAGCGGTCCTGCGCCTGCGCGTCCATCGTGGGGTTCCAGTCCGAGTCGTAGAAGACGACCGCGTCCGCGCCCGTCAGGTTCAGCCCCACGCCGCCGGATCGCGTCGACAGGATGAACGCGAACACGCGCGCATCCGCGTTGAATCGCTCCACTAGCATCTGTCTCGCGTCGACTCGCGTCGCGCCATCCAGTCGCAGGTACGCGTGCCCGTGCATCGAGAGGAACGCCTCGAGCACGTCCAGCACGCGCGTCATCTGCGTGAACACGAGCACGCGGTGCCCGCCCGCCTTCAGGCGACGCAGCAGGCGCGCCAGCGTCTGGAGCTTGCCGCAGTCGTACTGCAGGAGTCGCGGATGCGGAAACGCGGTGCGCTGCCGCACCGAGCACGGCCACAGTGCGGCGTGCAGCGCTCCCAGCGGGACTCGCACCGCGCGCTCCACTCGCGTCACCCGACGGCGCCACTCGCCCGCACCGCACCACAGCGCGGGCGGCGGCGCCACGCACGCACCCACGCACACCGTGAACCTGCAACCGGCCCCGCTCCTTAGCCTAACTTGCACCTCTTAAAAGGACCTCCTCGGGAAGGAACTACAACTATAACATGCGACCGACCTGTCGATGATGTCGTGCAGGTCCGCCAGCATCTCGTCGAGGTCGCGCGCCGGCAGCGGCGGCGGTGGAACGCGCACCGCGTGCAGCAGGTCCGCGCCGTACAGCGGCAGGCGCCAGCAGCGGGCAGAGTTGCATTGCGCCAATCGACGCAGGGAGGCCGCGCGTCGCGCCGCCAGTCGTCTCGCGGCGCGACCACGCGACGCCGGCGCCACGCTCTCGGGAGGGAGGCGCGGCGCGAGGCGCGGCACGGCGGCGGTGGCGGTGGCGGCGGCGGCGGCGGCGCTGGCGGCGGCGGGCGGCGCGCGAGGCACGAGGCGCAGGTGCAGCCGCAGCGAGGCGGGAGGCGCGCGAGGCGCGCTCGCCGTGCTCGCGTGAGGCAGCTCCTCGACGAGGCGACGCGGAGGCGCGAGATGTCTCGCGCGATGCGCCGCGAAGGCGTGCGCGTGCTGCGCCTCCAGCGCGGCGAGGTCTCCCCCGAGCCGCGCGCACGTGCCGGCTCGCTCCTGCACCGGCACGTCGAGCGCGAGCGCGGGCGCCCGCACGCACAGCGGCTCCAGCTGGAGCGGCGAGGTGACGGGTCGCGGCTCGAACAGGTCGGGATGGTTGCACACCTTGCGCAGCTGCATCAGCACGTTGATGACGGAGAGCAGGTTGCCGGAGGCGAGGCTCTCCTTGGTGTTGGCGCGCGACATGAAGTCGTCGTAGAGGCAGCGCTGTCGCTTGGCGAGCCGACAGAGCAGCACGTGCTCGTACTTGCTGGGCATCTGACGCTCCACGTCCGCCTTGAGTCGACGCAGCAGGAAGGGTCGCAGGACGGCATGCAGCCGACGGACGAGTGCGTCGTTGGCGCGGGCGGCTCCCTCGGCGATGTCGCCGACCTCGCCGAACCACTCGCGGAACTCGGAGTGCGACGCGAACACGTCGGGCATCAGGAAGTGCATCAGCGACCACAGCTCCAGCAGGCTGTTCTGCAGGGGCGTGCCGGTTAGCAGCAGGCGCCTGCGAAAAATTAAATAAAAAAATGTTGATTTTGCGACGCAAATTATAATGTATTAATAATAGCCTATTCACAGTAGTCCACTTTTTTTTACTGCAAGACATTCTGTCAATCCACTCAAGTTTTCAGATTGATTTGATCTAGAGGAACCCTTGAGTACTTTGAGCACATGGTGTGGTGA
This sequence comes from Eulithis prunata, assembly GCA_918843925.1. NCBI lineage: Eukaryota > Metazoa > Arthropoda > Insecta > Lepidoptera > Geometridae > Eulithis > Eulithis prunata. Next base: position 10,869,468 of record OU974010.1, read on the forward strand.
GCCAAGTGACAATTTAGAGTAGCTTATAGTCACGGAGAAGTAAATATTTTATAAGCAATCACACAAATCACAACTTCTAAACTATTGACCATACTTTGGGAATTTTAATGAATCAATAGGATAATGTTGGTCTTCTTAGTCTAAATGGGATCTTTTCCCTATATAATAATTATAATTGAAAAGGAAAGCGATAATATGGGTTAGATGGTTGGTTGCGCAATCACCTCTCGGTCTGGAAGTTGAGCAGCAGCTGCCAACGCTGCGACTTGAAGTTTTTGATGTTTTGCGCCTCATCGAGCACTAGATAGTTCCAGCGCTTGCGACGGAAGCTCTGATGGTCCTGCACGACCAGCTTGTACGAGGTGATGCACACGTGAAACGAGTTCGCCTTGGTCCAACCCACGCGCTTCAATTTGCGCTCCTTGATGGTGCCGTAGTACGTGAGGATCTTGAACGCGGGGCACCACTTCTTGAACTCCATCTCCCAGTTGAGCACAACCGAGGTAGGCGCTACCACCAGGTGCGGTCCCCACTGGTGACGCTCCAGCGCCAGGTGCGCCAGCAGGGCGATCGTCTGCACCGTCTTGCCGAGTCCCATCTCGTCGGCGAGGATCCCGTTGAGTCGGCGCGCGTGCATCGTGGCCAGCCAGTGCAAGCCCACGTGCTGATACTCTCGCAGCGAGTGTCGCAGTAGTGCGGGTACCGGCGTGCCTACCGCCGTCTCCGACAGCGTCGTGCCGGTCGGCTGCAGGGACGCGGCTAGCGACGCGAACCTTTCTGCGCGCTGCGTGCCTGCTTCCTCGCCGTGTCCGTCCGCAGCCATCAGGGACTCGAGCGGCTCCGACGAGCCCGAGCTGCAGGACGACGACGAGACATGCTCCTCGCTGGAGTCCGAGTGCGTCGACGACGCGACCGAGTCGCGCCGCGCCGGCGGAGATGTCTCGTACCGACGACGCAGCTCCTCCACGGTGAGCTCGGCATCGGCTCGGAGCTGCGCCAGCTCGGCGGCAGGGTCGGTCGCGGGATGTCGTCGCTCGTGCGCCTCGATAGTCTCCTCGTCATCGTCGTCATCGTCGTGATCTCCGGGTGCGTAGCCGGGCGGCAGCAGGTCGGCGAGGTCACGGCGCGAGTCGCGTCGCAGCGCGTCCAGCTCGGCGCGATGCGCGGCTGCGTCGGCAGGCGCGTCACGTTCTGCCGCCGCAATAGTTTCCTCGTCGTCGTCGGATGCACCTCGCGGCGTGAATTCGTCGTCCGAAGGTGGCGTGTCGGGCGGCTGGGCTTGCAGACCGGCCGCCAGCTGTCGCGAGTACCGCTCGGTGCGATCCACAATGTAGCTGAGCTGCTCGTCGAGCGCCTGCTTGCGAGCGCGCTCCACGCGACGCACTCGCTTCCACTCCACGAGCTGAGAAACAACCACATCGTTAACATCTCGACTGGTGCCCACAAACTAAGAAGCATCACCAGCATTCACCTACCGCAGCAAGCGCCCGAGTCCACCTCTAAAAGAGCCTCTACAGTACTTCCATCTATATACTACTAGAGGCTACTAGAAACTTTGTCCGCATGGACCAAGTTTTTCTGTTGTATAAGTAATACAGGTATACTAATCTTTAGCTAAGACTCACACAGCTAAACCTATCAAATGGATTAAGTTGCAATTGGATATGCAGGTGGAAACAAGTTGGCTCAGGTAGTCTTTTATAAATCAGAGGATAGGATTTGTTGAAAGCACCACAACCGACTTGTCCTTGCGGTTTTTACCTTTTCTACGTTATTCCAGAAGGTCCGGATCTCTTTGGCTGCAAACGCAGCAATCTTCTTGAGTTGCAGCTCGTGCGCCTTCTCTGCCTTGTGCGCGGCTGCCGCCTTGTCCTGGAAGTACTTCTGCACTGCTCGCGCGCACTGCAATCCAATACAATCCAACCCCTCTATTCGTTATAAACATAAAAACAAAAAATCTAACGAAGCTGTGTCAAATTGAAGTCTATTCTCCAGTTTTTAAACCTTTAATTTATTTTTCATTGTCTAAACTATTTTTTATTCAAAAAACCAACATGATTTTATTTCTAGGAGAGGCCATGTTTATGAGTCCCACCACAAATTAATGATATACTATTATAATTTGTGTGCGCGGTTTATCTATAGAATGAATGGTAAGTGATGTACCTTCTTGGCAGCTTGCTTCTTCCATTTGCGCTCGTGCGCAAAGTCCTGCGCGAGCCACGCCATCTCCTCCAGCAGATAGTCCCAGTGAGACTTGGGCCGCGGCGGCTCCAACACGCGCGGGAGCCGGCGCTCCGGCCACAGACCTGCGCGCGCCAGCTCCGCCACACGGCTCGCTACGTACGCCTCCTGCTTGGCGGCCGCCACCATCTCGTCTGCAGCCGAGGGTACAGTCGGAGGCTCCGCCTGCAGTGGAGGAGGCCGACGCGCCTCCAGGAAGGCGAGTAGCTGAGGCGCAGGCGGACGCTTGCGCCACAGCGCATAGTCCATCATGTTACCGCCGGCCTGCAGGAAGTACAGCTCGCTGAGCTGCTCCGTGAAGCGGTCGCGCAGCACACGCAGCCGCTGCAGCTCGCACTCGAGCAAGACGCGGCGCAGCGCGGCCGGCTCATCGGCCGACTTGGCGCGCTTGCGCGGCGGTTCCTCGCCCTCTGCGCCATTGAGTACGCCCGCGCCCGCGCCAGCGCCACGGTGAGGGGCCGCGACGCGCTCCACGCCCTGAAACAAACGATTATTAAACATACATTATTATTATACATGTAACAATTAGTACAATGGTTTATGGGTTTGCAACTGGTTGTAACAATTCTGCTAGTGTCTGGTTAGTCTAGTCCCATAAATTTGACTGAATAAAAGATTCTTGTCTTTTGACTACTGATTGATAGTTACCCTACTATCCTATGTGTCTTGTAAATAAACTAGTAGTTCGCCCCGAACTGAGATCTCGTGATGGTCAGAGGTTAGGTAATGAAACCCAAACAATTTTTATTGACCAATGGTTGTAATAAACTTTGCAAATCGCTTCGAAATCGCCGTCTAGCTATGTACCAGTCTTACTTGAACTACAAAATCATTGAAACTCCAAGAAATGGTAGCTCACATTATACTGGATTTGCCAATTTTATAATTTTTACAACCACTCAAAACTATTAGACCTAGAATCAAAGTAAAAACGTCTTTGGAATGTCTACACAAAACCCTATCATATGACACCCCACTTGATATTATTGTACGACTTTTTTTTTCTTTCGACCCTCATAACTTTACGACCCCTTGACCGATTTACTTCATTTAACAAACCAGTAAAACTTTAAGAGTACTATTCGTATACCTACCAAATTCTGTGAAGATCGGATAAGCGGTTCAAAAGATCTCGTCGAACAAACATACAAAGCATTTTTGTCCAAATTGTCACTAAGATCTTTGTTCGCTTCGCTCACTCGATCAATTAAACCCTTGTGAACCTTGTGTTGTTACTTGCCATGCTCCTACCTAATGGGTGCTTATATAAAACTTGCGAGTGCCACCATCCTCAACATCATTCACATGTATGGACATAAGAGGTATTAACTGGACCCCTTCGCCCTTACACTTAAGATTGCACACATATACACAGGAAGAAAAGTCACAACCATTGAATTTGTCATGATAAAAACAGTTATTTTCAAAATTTTTGATTACATGTACGTACAATATGTACATTAGTCCCATTTACAGCTCATCTAATTCCATTCAATAATAACTTTTCATAAAAAAGTGGCAACAATATCTGTCAAAGTTTGAATATGATTGTTTTTTAAGACTATAAGGTAAGTAGGTATTATAAGAGCTGTTCAGCGCAAAATGCACAGTCGGAAGGACGGTCGGCCAACGACGATGTTCAGGACCAACTAAAATAGCTAGAAGTCGCTTCAACTCGCGATTCTTGCGTTCTGCTGGGTTAGATTCCGGGTGGTACACCGGGATCAAAGTAGCTTAATTGGTATAAGTACTGCCTCCCGTGCTGTGGGTTGTGGGTTCAATCCCCACTGAGAACAAATGTTCATTCTGTTTCTGGGTGTTTCCATGTATCATGAGTGTGTAAGTATTCTATCAGCAATCTAGTTCTCATAGTACAATCATGGCTTAGTTTAGGACTAGAGTAGTGGGTGTAAAATGTCCATGGATATTTATTATTTATTGGTAAATTGTATAAAATAAAAACTTGAACTCTATATTTTCAAAATCATTACATAAAATAAAGAATAACTTTGTTAAATTTATTACATTTCTTTTCAAATGAAGGATTATACAAAATCACAATAGGTACATTGTTGCGCATTCTGCCAGGCTCTGGTCTCAAGCAACCAGTACTAAGTATCACCTAGCAATAGCACAATAATTCCTTACCACTATGTGAAACCTCGGTCTGCCTCCTAGCTTTATTAAAGGTTCATAACTACCTAATGCCATATTATAATCTACACCTGTTAGGTAACTAGGTACCTACTTACCTACTTCTTTATTACTTAGGTAAGGAACGATAACAAACAATGCTTACCATGGGATGCTGACCAATAGGTGTGGATGGCTCGGCGGAATCATCTCGGTTGTTCATATTGTGACATTGCGAAACAGACACTTCACTTTTTGTACTTATACTTTAGGAGAAAAAGAATATCGAACGGCACAATAATCGGTGTGTCTAACAAATAGTAAAATCACAAGAGATCTGCACTCAGAACAAGATTGCACTTTATTGAAATTCGTTGGTTGCGTACCTACCTAACTACCATTCACCATTTCTTGCATTAGAACTCACAGTCGTTTTGCACTTATTTAGGAATCAAAGAATCGTAACATCAATATTATCTGTCCTAGCCGCTGTAAACAATGATGGATACAATTTTGGCCGCCATATTGAATTAAATTTCTTAGCAGCCCATAGTAATGGCGACATTGCAGTCTCTACAAACTGAATCAAGATTTATCTTTCCAAAAATAACACATCGGTAAACAAAAAATTCAAAATCAATCGTAAGAACTTCAAAACTAGAGACCGATGAGAATATTTCGCAGTTTTCGTATTTCTGTGTCCGCCATTATTAGTTGAAAGAAATGAGCCAGCCTTATTCGTACATATAAAATGGCGGCCACCTATGTAGGTAAGGGTTTTTTTTTTCCAAAATAAATGATTAACGCCACCGAATTCATCTCCACAAACGCAGGATGGGTCAGGCTGTGGTCCAGGCCCCAGGCGTATTCGTATAAATTGTGCTTTAAAGCACATTTACCAAGTTTTACAATTTTGGACAGTGTGAAGTGAAATTATTTGAAATAATATTACCTCAAGTCATTCGTCAAATCGGCTGTTGTTTCTTTTGAAAGCAAAACAATTTTAAAATATTATAAGTCAATTAAGGTATAATATTTTAAAATATCTCACTTGACACTGGCAAAATTGTCTGTCGAAATGAAGGACACAGGCCATAAATAAATGAAGAAGGCAAAATGATGTTTTTTTTCCTTCAAAACTAATCATCATTATCGCCCTTCGTCTATGCAACGCCCTTTCCCTGTACGTGGTACCCTTGAATTATGGGAGCACTTAGTTTTATTAGTAACCTAATGTTGTTTGCTAACGTGACATCACGAACGAAACCAAAAGTATGTTAAAATAAGAGCGCCGTAAAACCTCGGTACGAACGAGCAGTGCTGCCAAGTCTTACCGGGTTGAAGTCGCACCAAAACCGATGCTAGATTTCTATCAGGTATTTTTTTTAATGAAAAAAACTTAAAAAAAAGGTTTTTTTTGTACCTAATATATATATTTGTTCACAAAGAAAATTACAACTAATACAGTATTTACAAAATACACTGTCCGTTAAGGCTAGTGCGGAGGCCGATTCAGCCGAGGATCTCAAAAGGCGCAAGTATGCAGGTTTCGATAGGGCCTACACATTTGTGCCTCTTGGGGTCGAGACTCTAGGTCTGTGGGGTACCGAGGCCCTCCGGGTTTTCAAAGTTCTTTCAGGGCGTCTAGTCGAAGCGACGTGTGACCCGAGGATTGGTGATTATCTGGGCCAGCGTATCAGCATTGCTATTCAGCGCAGCAATGCAGCCAGCCAGATTAATTGTCTGTGGTACCTACCTGTTTTATATAGTTCATTCATTATCTTCTTCTTCTCTTCGTTAATGGCCTGTGTCCGTCATTTCGACAGACAATTTGCCAATGTCAAGTGTTAAAATTGTAATAAATAAGTCAAGTCAAGTCATTTGTCAAGTCTCTTATTTTTTTTGTCGTCAAAAAAAAACAACCATTAGGTTCGAGTCAAAGTCAAAAAGTACATAAAACGCATCATAGGTGTCCGCCATTTTGTATGTGGGAATAAGGCTGTCCAGAATTTTTATTCGCAAATACATAATTTTTAAAAACCAAACCATACCAGTAACATACCTATGTAATGTACCTAGTTCTCACAAAACCATCAAAACCTATATTTTATGTACTTAGGTATACCTACCTACCGTAAAATACGTAAATAAAATTCTAAAGAGTTCTTACGTAGGTACAATAGTGTGGCACCGATTCTCTTTTAGCTTTTTTATTAACTGTTTTGGGTGAATTTTATTGTTCTAGTGCGGTTACATTACATTACAGCGTACAAGTAGGTACATAATAAAGTTTCCGTGGTCTGCTAGCAGAAGCAATTCGTTGAAATTCATTAGCTACGTTGGCATGAAGCTTCTTCACACACATTAGAAGTTCATTGGATGTAGGTAAGTTACCTACCGTTTACTTTGTTCATTTTGTTTATTTGATTTGTTTGGTGAATTTCAGTAGGTACCTACCTACCTTCCTAACAACATTTTATTAACTAATTTAATGCTTAGGATTTAAAAACGCACATCATCACACGTACATACCTACTCACCAGCTAGCAAGGATATAGCCTGGTTTCCACCGCGAGTGGAGCGCACCCATTAAGCACTCTGTTTAACTCGGATTGTCATTATGACACCCCACTTGATATTATTGTACGACTTTTTTTTTTACTCCCTTTGGACCCTCATAACTTCACGAACCCTTGACCGATTTACTACATTTAACAAACCAGTAAAACTTAAGAGTACTATCCGTATACCTACCAAATTCTGTGAAGATCGGATAAGCGGTTCAAAAGATCTCATCGTACAAACATACAAAGCATTTTCGTCCAAGTTGTCACTAATCAATAAAACTGTAAAAAAGCCAAAAACTAAAATAAAAATACCGGACCAACTACTGGACCAATTTCCACGAAACTTATACCATTCGGAAGTCCTTTTTCCGGATTGAAACATAGGCTATATTTTATTGAAATCTAAGACGTGGCGTACGAAGTCGCGGGTATCAGCTAGTACTGTATATATAAAACAGAAATACCTTGATCAAAATTAGGTCTCCTTAGGTTTTGTTGTGTAGGTTTGTAAAAAAACAATAAACTAGTGGTAGTTTGCAAAGTAGTTTTTCACTCTTTTGGACTCTAACTTTACAACCTCTTGGCTAACTTAGATCATAATTGTACCAGTAAAGTACAATAATATGATAATACTATCTGTTGACCTAGACACCACATTCTATGCAGGTTCAAAGTTATGTTACATGCATAGTCAGTAGGATTCACAATCAGTTCTCTATGCTTTATCAGCTTGTACTTCTCCGCAAGCATTTTTATATAATGACATTTAAATTGTTCCAGGATTCATTGATTAGTAAATTAATCAATTCCATTGTAAGTTTAAAATAAGTACCTTTATTATAAGTAGCCTAGTTATTATTAACTTATACTCAGCACCAGCTAATTTATGGATGGCAAACATAGATGTTTGTTCTGTGGCTGATAAATAATCCTCTAACACAAAACAACTCTTCATTTGCCTGTACTTTTATCTTTGACTGCACCCACTTGTGTTGAGAATGGGAAACTTGTATTTTGCCCCATATAATACTGCGTGCTTTATCCACTTCTTTTGCGAGGAGAGTGGCACTATCAATTTACATGTGTCCACTTTTTGCAATCTTCATATCTACATCAAGCAAAAGTACCTACGTACATAAACTATTGAAAACTAAATACCTAAGTTGGTACTCAACCTACGTTAGGCGAGATGTCGTAAATCAGCGTGTCGCGCGAGCCGAGCACAGTGCCTTGATCATGAATAAATAAAACTCTTTTGATTCTGACTTAGAATCAACGCATAGCCTAAACTATAAGTCGTAGAGGTATGAAATTTGGAGGGTAGTATCCTTATATAGTGTAGGGGTGCACTCTAACTAAAGGGTAGAACGCGAGCAACGCCGCGGGCGACGGCTAGTCATGAATAAATGACGTGACAATCTTATAAGCGTATCGTACCTATTATCGTAACGCTCGCTAGCGTATCCGAGATACACCACTGGAAATAATTATTACTTACGGAGCTTTAACTCCATTACCATTAGGTATATTATGTTTATTTATATGTAGGTAGACTAGTGTAGGTAGATAATATGTAGGTATTCAAACAGAGATTAACTAAAGAAATGCAAAATAAAAAGGAATGCTACAGCGTTTGGCAGTGGAGCTGGCGTTGACGGGCTACAAACGACTGTCAGATTTGTTGAAATGATGGGGCAGAGTAGCGCGTGGGTGATACGTTTGTTCGTTGCAGATCACGGCGGCGGCGGCGCGGTCGGGCGGGACTCGCGGCATGTGGCGCGGTGCGCGCTGGCGGGCGGCGGGAGTGCTGTGCGCCGCGGCCGCGCTGCTGCTGTGGGCGGCGGCGACACGTCGGGACGCAGGCTCCGCCGCAGGCGAGGACGCGATGGCACGTCGCACGCTCGGCGCGCAAGTGGCCGGCCGCGAGCTGCCTCTCATATTCATCGGCGGTGTGCCGCGCTCCGGCACCACGCTGATGCGCGCCATGCTGGATGCGCATCCTGACGTGCGCTGCGGACAGGAGACTCGCGTCGTGCCGCGCATCCTGCAGATGCGACAGCACTGGGCTCGCAGCGCGAAGGAGAGCGTGCGCCTCGACCAGGCCGGCGTTTCCAAGGCGGTGCTCGACAATGCGATCGCGGCCTTCTGCCTCGAGGTGAGTGGAGTGCTCGCCCGTCGCGCCTCGCCCCTCTGACCGGGCCGGCTGACCCTTGTCGTTTCCTCTCTGCCGCAGGTGATAGTGCGGCACGGCGAGTCGGCGCCGCGGCTCTGCAACAAGGACCCGCTCGTGCTGAAGATGGGCACGTATGTGCTGGAGCTGTTCCCGAACGCAAAGTTCGTGTTCATGGTGCGCGACGGTCGCGCTACCGTGCACAGCATCATCAGCCGCAAGGTGACGATCACCGGGTTCGATCTGTCGAGCTACCGACAGTGTCTCGGCAAGTGGAACCGCGCCGTGGAAGTAATGTATCAGCAGTGCCGCGCACTGGGCCCGCGTCGCTGCCTGCTGGTGCGCTACGAGGCGCTAGTGCTGCGGCCCGAGGAGACGCTTCGTGCCGCGCTCGCGTTCCTGGACCTGCCGTGGAGTGACGCCGTGCTGCATCACGAGCGGTACATTAACCAGCCGCACGGCGTGATGCTCTCCAAGTGAGTGGTCTCCTGTGTCGCGGCTTGCTGTCATCGAGCGAGGAGAGGAGGCGTGCGTGCGTTACAGTTGTTGATGTTGTTGTTGCAGCGTGGAGCGCTCCTCGGACCAGGTGGTGCGCGCTGTGAACCGCGACGCGCTAGACAAGTGGGTAGGCGCACTGCCGGCGGACGTGCGCGCCGACATGGCGGAGCTGGCGCCCATGCTGTCGGTGCTGGGGTACGACCCATGGGCCAACCCTCCGCGCTACGAGGCGGCTCCGGCCGCCGGCCCCACGCCGCCCCCGCCCTAGCGGAGCCCCGACACCGACACCGTTCAACATGACTTTATTATCTGTTTCCTTGACTTTTATTGGGACGTCCACTTGGAGCACCGTTCGAGCTATTCGTTCGGTTTGCAGAATGAGATAGTTACCTGCATCCTACTGCTAGGTAGACATCTTCTCGGATCTATTGTTATGTAGGTAGGTCGTAATCAAGGTACCATTTACCTAGCTAGGGCTCCGAACTAGGAATTGAATGCGTTTTTTTTTTTAAATCTTGTTACTTTCAGATGGTTCTTATTCTTAGCTAGGTATGTTGGTGAAATTTTTTGGTGCCGTTTGGAACTGGAATCCAATGTCTAATGATGGATGTAGCACCGATAGCAATGATGAAGAGAATCCAATGAGATTTTCATGGTCGGGGGTTTTAACGTTATGAAACGAAGAGAAGACGACTTGCACAACAGTTTATTTTTCTGAATTTAATTTACAGTATGGCTTAGCTTAGTGCTCAGCAGGTAGGTACATAATGCTACCTATGGTATCGCATCGTTCAGCTGGATATGTACCTACCTACCTACCTACCTAGGTACCCATAGAACCATCGGTAGGTAGGTTAGGTTAGGTATCCTAATAGGTTTGTGTTATTAGTTGAGCGCGGTGACAGCACAGGTGCAGCATGCGGCGGGCGCGGGCGCGGGCGCGGGTCCCGTCAGTCGCAGCGCGCCCAGCACTGTCGCGGCGTGCGTCGCGCACTCGCCCAGCGCCGCGCACACCGGCCGGACCGCCTCATGCACGCCCTGCAACCAAACGCGAGCCTCATCACCGCACCACTCGGCGAGACCGACGTCTGCGGGAGCGGGATCGCCCTCACCTGCAGCAGGTTGCCGAGGAACACGAGCAGCGGATGCAGCAACGCGTTGTGGAGCAGAGTCAGCGCCGGCTTCAGCGCATAGTCGGAGGCGGCGTGCACCGCGCCGGCGGTCGCGTCGCGCGCCATCTCTAGCGCCCAGCGCAGAGTGAGCACGCTCGCGTTGAGCGGCGCGCCGGCCGCCAGTCGCGTCGCCGCGCCGAGCTCGCAGGCCGCGCGCCGCGCCGCTCGCCGCGCACGCGCCGTGCGTCGCCAGGCAGCAGCACGCGCACCGCTGCCGCCGCACGCCAGAGCCGCGCCGCTCACTCGCAGGAACCGGTACACCTCGACGCACTGCGCCGCCTCCGCCTCCGCCCGCGCCCGCGCCGGCGCCTGCACCCCCGCGCATGCATCCGACCCCTACTTTTTATATACCGCGTGCACACTATGCCCATGCCGCTGCCGGAATATATGGCGGCATCAATGCCGCGGACTTATTGCCACAGCAACATCGCCTTTATTCTCACTAAGCGGCATTAATGCCGGCAGCGGCATGGGCATAGTGTGCACGCGATATTAGAGTTACCTACCTAAGCGACGACCTAAGCGATAAAACAAGCAGATGGCCACTCGATGTTAATGAAAAAGCATCGACTCACGAACTAGGTATGTAGGTACCTACATAAACAATTTCAGAAGACAATATTTTCTTGTTTCTACCTACCTCCTTGTTGGAAATTATTAATAAATAAAATAAAATGCCTACCTATGTACAAACAATATAATCTTTCCTCTTTTTAATATTAGTATTTATATCTATAGATATAATCTGTTCATTCCCGTTCACCCCACTAGCTTTCCTCCCACAGTTGAGACAACTTAGGTTAGGCACAATTCAGATTACCAACATTCTGTCGGTAGGTACCTAGGTACTTTGATTATCGACAGAAATAAAAAGTACTAGTGAGAGTGATATTTTGTAGTCTGGCACAAGTAGGTATAAGTATAACCACCTGGTACTGCTGCACGCCGCCGCCGGTGTCACGCGCTGCGCCGCCGCCGCCGCCTCCTGTGCCGCTGCGCCCCATCAAAACTCGATTTATATTGGTGTGCTCACGGAATACAGAATATTCTGTGTGGGTGTGCTCTACACTGCGTGCGTGTTTTGATTTTTGAATATATTCCATAATTTAGGTAGGTAGGTAGGTAATGCAGTAATTATTACCTACCTAGTGCAATCTTAAATTTAGGTGATTATGAAAGTCTGAAACTGTGTGTTCCTCCATGTGTTGTTGCAGCGGCTGTTAGGTAGTAGTACCAGTACTTACAGCAGACAGTAAGCGCTGCTAAAGGGGTGCAAGTTGGAAGTGTCCGGGGCGGCGGGAGGGGCGGGTGCCGCCGCGTCGCCCGCGCCGCCGCCGCACCCGCAACCCATCATCTGTACATTCCGCGCACACACACCACAGATATGGTTAGCCTTTTTGTAAAATTTGCAATGCTGGAACTAAGTTACAATACACTTAGGTACGTACCTACAATGCAGTTTTAAAAAATGTAACAGTATAAAGCAGCGGGAATCATTACTTAATAGACATTTTACTTTGAAAAATACGTGTTTTTAATGTTGTTTATCGTATTTAGTCAAGATAATTATACGTTATAGAAGAGTTCGAACTGACACGAAAAATAAAGCGAAATCCCTATCTAATACAGTTTTTCCAAAACGGGATAAAAAATGGGGGAGAGAAAAAAAAAGTGGGGTATCATAATTATAGAAAAGGGCTTGCTTTGTACATTCAAAGACATCGCCAAGTTCATGCCCTAGCTCCTTGGTGAGAATAAAGGCGATGTTGCTGTGGCAATAAATAAGTCCGCGGCATGAATGCCGGCAGCGGCAATGGCATAGTGTGAACGCGGTATTTGAAATCCGCTCGCAAAATTATAATTTAGGGAGCAAGGACATGAGCATGCGCACGAGCCAGGCCAGGGGCATTATCGTGTCTAGATTAAGCTCACTTCCCTGCCCACTGCCGCCATATCTAGACGCGGTAAACTGATCGCAGATAAAGGAGAAAAAACGGTCTTCGAGTCGAGTCGTAAATTGCGTTTACTGCCCGGACTTTAGGAGTAGGTAGTTATGGTCTACAAGAACATTGATAGAAACGAACACAGCGGGTGGCGACTGGTGCAGAGGCGTTGCTGGCGGCGGCGGCGGACACGTGCTGGTGCTTCTCCACCACTACCTGCAACACGACGACGACGCAATTATGGAATAACAAGTGCTAATACACTAGGTACCTACACCTACTACCTACCTATGAGCCCTCAACACGTTCAAACATGTAATTATAATAGGTATATACCTAGGTTAAGTTAACCTATAGGTATATATACCTATTTCTTTACCTGCAAATAGGAGGGACAGTCGTGAAGCTGCGTCGACGTCGTCGATGACGCGCTGCCTCCGCCACCGTCGGCGGCGGTGGCCGGACGTGGCCACTCCCTATCTCCTCCATCTGGAACACATTCAATGTTGATCTATGAACGAACGCACCCTATTTACCTACTCCGAGGCTAGCGAACGCGATTATGTATTCTTTTTGTCTAGATTGATGTTTATTGGAACTAAACTACTGTGCGCCTCGCACTCGCCTACCTAGGTTAGGTACCGAATTCTGGTTCTGTCTGTCTCACTCACCTAATCGAGTGTTAGCGATTTCAGTTTCCTTAGCTTCCACTCCTCTGTTCACTGTCGAGTTCGTTTTATTTGACGAGTACTTATCGGGATACGTAGTCATTACTACGCACCTAGGTAGGTACGTGGTACCTACACTAAGTTCTAAACTAAAGTGTAGTAGGTTAGGTACCTAGTGCTGGTTGTGCACTTGAACGTCGCTGTGCACAAAACTAGTATTCCTCTATGACACAACAGGAAACTTACTAGGTAGGTATGTATGTGTACGAAGGTACTAGGTACCTATACCCTATACCTAGCTTTGTAAGATAGAACGGTACCTACCTAGATAGGTAGGTATTGAAAAAAATATTTTCTGACAAGCTAACAATTACCTAAAGGTAGTTTGAAGTTTACCTACACTGACTGACTTTGAGACTTTTTTTCTATGCTTCAAACTAGTTCAAACTCATCGTTCTGCGTCTTCTTCTTTTTCAATGTATTGGTTCTGTCTGTCCGTCAATTTGACAGAAAATTTTGCCAGTGCCAAGTGAGATTAATAAAATTAGTGTGGATTCGAGTTTTCACATTTTTTGAAACAACACATATGTAGCATTTTTATTTTAATAATTTTTCTTGTGTTATTGTGAGTATTATTGCTTAATTTTGGTGGAATTTTAACCAATAATACTTGGGTCGTAACATAAAGTGTGAGCCATTGGAATAAATGTGTGTAAAGTGGTTTTTCTGAATGTGAAAAATCGTTTCAGGTTTTGAAGATAAAATCCACCATTTTCTCTTCAAAACAAACGACAGCCGACTTGACAAATGACTTGACTTGACTTATTTATTACAATTTTAACACTTGACATTGGCAAAATTGTCTGTCGAAATGACGGACACAGGCCATTATTGAAGAGAAGAAGAAGAAGAAGAAAATTAGTGTGCGTCCAGAGTCCAGACCTGTGTGTTTGAATCTAGATTTTGATGCTGTCTATCCTGTAGCATCTACTCTAAATCTGCGTATCCAAAATGTTCGATTAGTCAGTCTAACAATTTGGAATATTTTTGTCCAAACAGTTAGATAATCGAACTACTAGTAGGACTGGATGGAATAAACACTACTTATACCTATTCGAAGCCTATTCGTAACAATAATAGTGGAATGCGTACCTTCATATTTTAAAATATTTTGATACCCCTAATATACCTACTTGACCTTTTCTGTTAAGTTGACTTAAACATCAATGTCAAACGTGATGCGGGGCTGCAGGCAACCAAATCACTGCATCATTTGCACATTTCTCTACGTCATTATTTATTTTGTAGGTACAAATAGGATCGTTATTTTTGGAGAAAATATGGGTAAAAGTTTCCCCTCCCCCCTAAGTAGTGATCCGCGACGTTTTTAATACATTTTAGTTTTTGCAATAATTAAATTTGCTATTTTTACTGCGTAATAGGTTGGTTAGGTTAGGTTGTCTGAGAGCAGATTTCCCCTCGTTAACAAAAAAAAAAAGGTTAGGTTAGGTTAGTTTTTTTTCGTAAGTGTCCTCAGACATGGAGATCCAAGACTTTTTTAATACGATTTTTATTATTTAACCAATTTCGTTAGGTTAGGATAGGTGAGCTTAATCCCCTCCGCGTAGACGACGCAGGAATAACTGGTGGTTTTAGTCTTATATAACCCTCCCCATCCCCCATGAGGGGGTATGCGTAACACATTTCCCCAATAGAAAAAAAAAGGTTAGGTTAGGTTAGGTTAGGTTAGGTTTTTTTTTTTTTTTTTTTTTTTTTTTTTTTTTTTTTTTTTATTCTAAGTGTCCCTCAGACATGGTGGTCCGAGACTTTTTTATTTCGTTTGGGTTACATTTTTGACCATTTGTTTTTCAAAAAAATTTACTATTTATCCATTTTAACCAATTTTTATAATACTCAATTTTGCCTAATTTTACTATATGATTTTTAATGTGCTTTGCGTTTCTACGTTTACTTTATAACTTTGATATTGCGGTTACGTTAATACGTAATCTAATAATAGTGTTTTCCACCTGGGATCATAAAACTTTTTTATATTATGTACCATATTCTATGTTTTTAATGCTTTTAGATAACTAAGTTTGCCTAATAATTTTTTAAAGAATTTAATTTTATTACTATTTGATTTGCCTAATTTACTGTTTAGATTTATCCTATTAAAATTTATAAAGTTGCTGCTGGTTGTAATTTATATACTTAATATATAAATGCCAACAAGTCTTATATAACTAGATTTAAAAATTTGTAACTATTGTTTATTTTATTTAAGGGTTTTTAAGTAACTGATGACTGTCGGATATTTTAGCACCGAAAGCGTTGTTTTGCTACTCAGGGGTAAGCGGAAGGCCATGGTCAACATGACCCGCCGTTTACTTGGACAGCTGATGCTCATCGGTGTCCTTCCTAACAGCAGTATGCTATCGTTGACCTCGCCAGTGCGTCCCACTTCCTCCTGATCGCGCACTCCGGGCTGAAGGCACTATGGTCCACCTTTTCAGCCTTGGCGTGCACGCAGTTGCAGCAGGATGGGGTCGCACCGGCGAGCCAATCAGCGCACTCCGTCCTCATGTGGGGTCCCCCACAGTGGCTGCATTTGACGATGGTCTCCGTGCAGAACCGTCGCCCATGGCCATAGCCGAGACACAGCGAGCATTGCACAAGTGGTGACTGATCAGCCACTTTTACTCGCTGGAGGTCTATGACGACGGTTCCTGCACGGACCAGACGCTGCCAAACTGCGGGGGACACCCTCATGACGACGTGATGCGTTTGGTTGTTTCGTGTTTTTTTCTTATAAACTATTTCAATTTTGTTTTCTTGTCTGTGTACGTCTTCTAAAATTTTTTCGTTCTGTTTCCAAATTGATTCCAGGATGTCTGTGTCGCTATTGCAGGTTAATACATTTTTTAGGATAACTAATGGATCTTTATTTTTAACTTCTTCCACATTTAGGTACTCTTCCGCACTCCTTAATCTTTCCTTAACCTTCTGTCTTTCCTCCTCTGTTCTACACCCTACAATCACTTTTTGGTCTTTTGCTTTCCGGATCTTTTCGATAGCTATTCCTCCTTCCCTTGCTTTGATCGCGTCTCTTATTTTTTGCATGACCTCATCTCCTTTATCTTCTTCATCCTTGGAGGTTACAACTATCGAGTAGAGCGCTTTCTGCTCCGGGTACTGCTTCCCGGGCTGCGCTGCTGCTACACTCGCATATGTTTGTTTCTCTAATCTCTCCTGTTGCATCTCCATTTTCTCCTGTAACCTTTCCATTCTGTCGCTATTTTCACGTATGAGGCGTGCGTGCTCTTCCATTCTCTTAATAAGGTCTATTTCTTCCTTTCCTTTTTCTTTCTCTGGTTCTTTTCCTTTCTCTGGTTCACTTTCTTTTTCTGGCTCGGTTATCCTATCATTCCGTTTTTCCTTCTCACTTTCCGCTTCCTTCACCAGTTGGTACAGGCGTTCGATGGAGTGAAGCACCTCCGTTTTTATCTCCGTTTTTATGTTCCTCGAGTTCCCCATATTAACCTTTGCTTTCGTAAGACAGGCCTTCGCTTCCGCAAGCCGGCTGGTGTATTTGGGCTGCGTCGGTGGACTCCTCACGGCCTCAATCGGTACTTTCACACCCACTCTACTTCCCTGTGAAAGCACCTTTTTCGTCCTTGGGGGGTCCACCGGCGCAACTTTCTTCGGGGTGGTTGGGGTAAGTGGGTCAGCTTTACCAGCTTCCCACTCCCCGATACTTCTGCGGACGCTAGAAGTTGAAGGCCTGTCGTTTTCGTGCACAGCTGGTGGTGTAGTTGAGGTTCTCCTGGGGAACTCGTTGGAGGTCTTGCTGCTCTTGGCAGGGGTGCGGAAACCGAACATGGTTTTGAGGGACACGCGTCAAGATAATATTAAAAGTAAATTTGTAAAAGTTGTAAAAAATGAATTAAAAGTAAGGTAAAAAATATAAGGTAAAAAATATTTGTATTAAGGTTAGGTTAGGTTTTTTTTTTTTTTTTTTTTTTTTTTTTCCTAAGTGTCCCTCAGACATGGGGGTCCGAGATTTTATTATTACGGTTTGTTTAACTTTTTTACTGTTTTGTGTTATATAAAAAAAAAAGAAAATTAACATTTTATTTACACCAAATGTTCAAATTTTTGCCAAGATTTTGCAAATTTATTGCATTTTAAATTTACTATACATGCTTTAATTTATTGCTTTTAAGATTTTATTTACTTTTTAATTCTTGCCTAAAATTCTATTTAACTAATATTTATTTTTATTGTTTCCTACTTTTTGGTACAATATTTAATAAAAATTTATTACCCACTTTGAATCCAGGTACGCCTTTTTAATTTTTAAGCTTGTTTATTTTCATACTATATTATTTTATTAGATTTTGTCATACTATTTATTACAACTCTATTGTTTTTAATACTGTTTTTACTTAATCCTTTTTTACGTTATTGCTGGTTTGCATTATATACATTAATATATAACCGCCAACAAGGCTTATTTAACGACTTTAATTTTTTACTAAGTTATATTTTACTTGCATAATTTACTACAGTTGGCTATTTCTAGTTTTGGCACACCCATGACTTTTTTATTGTTTGTCGAGAGCATTCTTCGCCTTTCATTGGTAAGCGATGCGTTTACTTGGATAGCTACTAGTTCTAGAGCTTCTCGGCATTCGTCTTGGGCCACCTTAGCACTGATACGCTACGGTCGATCTCGCTAGTGCGTCCCACTTCCTCCTGATCGCGCACTCCGGGCTGAAGGCACTGTGGTCCACCTTTTCAGCCTTGGCGTGCACGCAGTTGCAGCAGGAAGGGGTCGCACCAGCGAGCCAGCCTGCGCATTCCGTCCTCATGTGGGGCCCCCCGCAGTGGCTGCATTTGACGGTGGTCTCCGTGCAGAACCGTCGTCCATGGCCATAGCCGAGACAGGTTAGGTTAGGTTAGGTTAGGTTAGGTTTTTTTTTTTTTTTTTTTTTTTTTTTTTTTTTTTTTTTTTTTTTTTCTAAGTGTCCCTCAGACATGGTGGTCCGAGACTTTTTTATTTCGTTTGGTTTACGTTTTTCACAATGTTGGTCTCAAAAAAAAAGGTCTGTCTATATTTTTATCAATATTTTCGTGATTGCTGATTTATACCATGTGATTTTACTTTTAATTGTTTTTGTATCTTTTTATTATTTTTACTATCAAATTTTACAATAAAATGTTTCCGAAGAAGAGCTATTTATTTTAACTGATTTGCTATTTTTATTACGTGTTTTACTGTTTATTTAACTACACTTTTACGTTTCGTAGTCTAATAAAAAAGAAAAAAATTTCCACCTGGAATCCTAACAGATTTTTAGTTTCTACATATTTTTTGTTTTCAATGATAATTGTATTTTTTAAAAGTTTACAAATTTTTATTTATGCTTGTTCTATGTATATAGTTGCAGCTGGTTGTATTTATATACAAAATAATAATATATAAATGCCAACAAGTCTTATATAACTAGGAGTATTGAATTTTTAACTATTGCTATATTTATTACCGAATTTGCTGATGGTTATTTCTTGTCTTGATACGCGCACTAGACTTTTATGGTTTTCACCGAGAGTATGTTAGCGACTCAAGGGTAAGCGGTGGGCCATGGTCAACATGACCCATGCCGTTTACTTGGACTGCTTGTTTTTGTGCTCGTCGGTGTTTGTCCTTAGCAGTACGCTATCGTTGACCTCGCCAGTGCGTCCCACTTCCTCCTGATTGCACACTCAGGGCTGAAGGCGCTGTGATCTGCCTTATCAGCCCTAGCGTGCAGGCAGTTGCAGCAGGAAGGGGTCGCACCGGCGAGCCACTCGGCACACTCTGTCCTCATGTGGGGTCCCCCACAGTGGCTGCATTTGACGGTGGTCTCCGTGCAGAACCGTCGCCCATGGCCATAGCCGAGACACAGCGAGCATTGCACAAGTGGTGACTGATCAGCCACTTTTACTCGCTGGAGGTCTATGACGACGGTTCCAGCACGGACCAGACGCTGCCAAACTGCGGGGGACACCCTCATGACCACGTGCTGTGTGTGGTTATTGTTTGTCTTTTTCCTGTAAATTATATCAATTTTATTTACTGTTTGGTCTAAATCTTTTAAAATCTCTTGATTCTGTTTCCAGATGGAGTTTGTTATATCTTCATCGGTATTGAGGCTAAAAACATTTTTAAGGATAACAAGGGGGTTTTTGTTTTTAACTTCCTCAACAGTTAGGTACTCTTCCGCTCCCTTAAGTCTTTCCTGAACTTGTCTTCTTTCCTCCTCTGTTTTACATCCCACAATCACCTTCCTGTCTTTCGCTTTCCGGATCTTTTCTATCGCTATTCCTCCTTCCTTTGCTTTAACGGTATCTCTTATCCTCTTCATTACTTCTTCCCCCGTATCCTGGTCGTCCTTCGAAGTAACGACTACCGAGTATAGCGCGGCGCGCTCAGGGAACTGCCTCCCGGGGTGCGCCGCTGCTACACTCGCGTACGTCTGTTTTTCCAATCTCTCCTGCTGTAATTCCATCTTTTCTTGTAACCTCTCCATCCTTTCACTGTTCTCGCTTATAAGCCTTGCATGCTCTTCCAATTTTTTAACAAGCTCTTTTTCTTCCTTGCTCACCTCCTTCTCTTGCTTGTCTTCTTTCTCCGGCTCTTTTTCTTTCACAGGTTCCTTCGCTTTCTTCTCTCCTTGTTCCCCTTCACTCTCCGCTTCCTTCACCAGTTGGTACAGGCGCTCGATGGAGTGAAGCACCTCCGTTTTTATCTCCGTTTTTATGTTCCTCGAGTTCCCCATATTAACCTTTGCTTTCGTAAGACAGGCCTTCGCTTCCGCAAGCCGGCTGGTGTATTTGGGCTGCGTCGGTGGACTCCTCACGGCCTCAATCGGTACTTTCACACCCACTCTACTTCCCTGTGAAAGCACCTTTTTCGTCCTTGGGGGGTCCACCGGCGCAACTTTCTTCGGGGTGGTTGGAGTAAGTGGATCTGTTTTACCAGCTTCCCACTCCCCGATACTTCTGCGGACGCTTGAAGTTGAAGGCCTGTCGTCTTCGTGCACAGCTGGTGGTGTAGTTGAGGTTCTCCTGGGGAACTCGTTCGAAGGCTTGCTGCTTTTTGCAGGGGTGCGGAACCCAAACATTTTTGAAGAAGTTAGAGGGACACTATTAAAATCTAAGTAAATTTGTAAAAGTTGTAAATAATGTAGATTAAGTAAATTTGTAAAAGTTGTAAAAATGAATTAAAAATAAAATAAAAATAAAAATATTTGTAAAAGTTGTAAATGTGTAAAATTTCAGTCCAATTATTCTAGCCTATTTCTAACTTAACACTAACCTAATACTATGTTCCTAGGAAGAACAGTCTTATTTACTAGAAATATTGCCTTAATAAGGCAATGAAGCATGAATTTGGTAAAAACCAAATTTTTCACTGTCAAAAAGAAGTGAGGTCAATTTTAGACTCTTTGATGTCTATACTCAAAAGGCGTATCGTTACACGATTTCAATTTCGAAAACCGGGTCAATTTATAAGCGATAGTTTAAAAGTTATTAAGGTTTGAAGGTGGCCTCCCCTGTGGAAAACCACTTTTCTTACCTTAGTAACTGCAATCTGGGAGGGTGGGCGGGCGAATTTTTCTTGATTTTTGTCGATAATCGTGTTTTTTCTGTTGCAGGTACGTGCGGAGACGTCGGGCAGAGGTGAACCAGCCACGGGATGTGCAGAAACACGCAAGATGGACGAGACAAAATTCAAAAACGCTCAAAAAAGCCCAAAATGTACCGAAATTTACGGAAAATCGCAGTTTTTCGAATATTTTTCAAGACAAGTGCCCAAATGCACTCGCTCTACGGATAGAGCGCGGTTAGGTTAGGTTAGGTTAGGTTTTTTTTTTTTTTTTTTTTTTTTTTTTTTCCTAAGTGTCCCTCAGACATGGTGGTCCGAGACTTTGTTATTTCAGTTTGTTTAAGTTGTTTACAATTGAGTTTCCAAAAAAAAATTCCTATGTTTATATTTTACCAATTTTGAAATGTATCCAATTTTACCGAATTTTGATCTATTGAATTTTTAATTTTTACTTCGCGTTTTAAGTGACTTTTTATAAGTTTGACTCTATTCGTTACGTAATAATACTTACTACGTAATCTAATAATAATGTTTTACACCTGGAATCCTGATACTACTTTAAAATTTACCTACGTTATCAAATCTTTTTACCTATGCTTAAGAATTTATCGAATTTGTCTACTAAATTTATGTTTATGCATTTTAATTTTTAACTATTTACCTAATTACTGTTACTGCTTACTATTTCTGTTTGTTCTATTGTATAGTTGCTGCTGGTTGATTTTATATACTTAATATATAAATGCCAACAAGGCTTATATAACTTGGGTTGAAAATGTTTATTACTATTGTTCTTTTAGTACTTATTTGTACTAGCTGATGGCCATTGCATGTTTGAGCACCGAAAGCGTTGTTTTGCTACTCAGGGGTAAGCGGTGGGCCATGGTCAACATGACCCATCCGTTTACTTGGACCGCTTTTGTTAATGCTCTTCGGTGTTTGCCTAGCAATGGTATGCTATTGTTGACCTCGCCAGTGCGTCCCACTTCCTCCTGATCGCGCACTCCGGGCTGAAGGCACTGTGGTCCACCTTTTCAGCCTTGGCGTGCACGCAGTTGCAGCAGGAAGGGGTCGCACCGGCGAGCCAATCAGCGCACTCCGTCCTCATGTGGGGTCCCCCACAGTGGCTGCATTTGACGATGGTCTCCGTGCAGAACCGTCGCCCATGGCCGTAGCCGAGACACAGCGAGCATTGCACAAGTGGTGACTGATCAGCCACTTTTACTCGCTGGAGGTCTATGACGACGGTTCCCGCACGGACCAGACGCTGCCATACTGCGGGGGACACCCTCATGATGACGTGATGCGTTTGGTTGTTTCGTGTTTTTTTCTTATAAACTATTTCAATTTTGTTTTCTTGTTTGTCTACGTCTTCTAAAATTTTTTCGTTCTGTTTCCAAATTGATTCCAGGATGTCTGTGTCGCTATTGTTGGTTAATACATTTTTAAGGATAACTAATGGATTTTTATTTTTAACTTCTTCCACATTTAGGTACTCTTCCGCACTCCTTAATCTTTCCTTAACTTTCTGTCTTTCCTCCTCTGTTCTACACCCTACAATTACTTTTTGGTCTTTTGCTTTCCGGATCTTTTCGATAGCTATTCCTCCTTCCCTTGCTTTGATCGCGTCTCTTATTTTCTGCATGACCTCATCTCCTTTATCCTCTTCATTCTTGGAGGTTACAACTATCGAGTAGAGCGCTTTTTGCTCCGGGTACTGCTTTCCGGGCTGCGCTGCTGCTACACTCGCATATGTTTGTTTCTCCAATCTCTCCTGTTGCATCTCCATTTTCTCCTGTAACCTTTCCATTCTGTCACTATTTTCACGTATGAGGCGTGCGTGCTCTTCCATTCTCTTAATAAGGTCTATTTCTTCCTTTCCTTTTTCTTTCTCTGGTTCTTTTCCTTTCTCTGGTTCACTTTCTTTTTCTGGCTCATTTATCCTATCATTCCGTTTTTCCTTCTCACTTTCCGCTTCCTTCACCAGTTGGTACAGGCGTTCGATGGAGTGAAGCACCTCCGTTTTTATCTCCGTTTTTATGTTTCTCGAGTTCCCCATATTAACCTTTGCTTTCGTAAGACAGGCCTTTGCTTCCGCAAGCCGGCTGGTGTATTTGGGCTGCGTCGGTGGACTCCTCACAGCCTCAATCGGTACTTTCACACCCACTCTACTTCCCTGTGAAAGCACCTTTTTTGTCTTTGAGGGGTCCACCGGCGCAACTTTCTTCGGGGTGGTTGGAGTAAGTGGGTCTGCTTTACCAGCTTCCCACTCCCCGATACTTCTGCGGACGCTTGAAGTTGAAGGCCTGTCGTTTTCGTGCACAGCTGGTGGTGTGGTTGAGGTTCTCCTGGGGAACTCGTTCGAAGTCTTACTGCTTTTTGCAGGGGTGCGGAACCCAAACATTTTGGAAAAAGTTTGAGGGACACAATTAAAATCTAAGGTAAATTTGTAAAAGTTGTAAATATAGTTAAGTAAATTTGTAAAAGTTGTAAATATAGATTAAGTAAATTTGTAAAAGTTGTAAATATAGATTAAGTAAAATGTATATAAAATTCAGTCAAATGTATATTATTATTAATTAATTCCTAGCCTATTTCTAACAAAACTAACCTAATGCTGTGTTCCTTGTAAGAACAGTCTTTTCTAGTTATAATATTGCCTTTCAATAGGCATAAAAACATAAATTTGGTAAAAACCAAATTTAAAAAGTGTCAACAATAACGTGGTCAATTTAGAAGCTTTTGATGACAAAGATCAAAAAGCGTATCGTTTTACGATGTCAATTTCAAAAACCGGATCAATGATTATGCAATAGTTTAAAAGTTATTAAGGTTTGAAGGTGGTCTCCCCTGTGGAAAGCCAATTTTCTTACCTTAGTAACTGCAATCTGGGTGGGTGGGCGGGCGATTTTTTCTTGATTTTTGTCGATAATCGTGTTTTTTCTGTTGCAGGTACGTGCGGAGACGTCGGGCAGAGGTGAACCAGCCACGGGATGTGCAGAAACACGCAAGATGGACGAGACAAAATTCAAAAACGCTCAAAAAAGCCCAAAATGTACCGAAATTGACGGAAAATCGCAGTTTTCCGAATATTTTTCTAAGACAAGTGCCCAAATTCACTCGCTCTACGGATAGAGCGCGTCGAGCCGCTTCTAATGATGTAACGCACGGCTATGAACACTTAAAGTTGGAGTCAGGAAAAATATTTTCGGTTTTCGCCTTAAACAAAATTGCGTTTTTGAGCGTAAAAACGCTAAGTAAATAGCTTTTCGCTATCAAAAACGAAACTTCGCCACCGGGGCGCAACCAGTACGTCGAACTACGATTTTTAAGCTACTAAAATAATTTATTCACTTGTAAAAATAATTTTGAAAATAATTTTGTCGAAATTGTACTAAGTCCCTATAAAATTATGCGAAAAATGTCAAAATTTCACGTTTTTTGTATAGAACGTGGGTCCTATTATAATTTATTCGCACAATGGGTGCCGAGACGCTTAATTTGATGTATCGCACGCAATAGTAGGTCACCAAAAAATTTTCAGTTTTTGTATGCAGTATGGCCAATTCGTCTCGCTTAGGTGGATTTTGAACAATCTCGATCTTGGACGGTCGGGCGTTTTTCTTGATTTTTGTCGATAATCGTGTTTTTTCTGTTGCAGGTACGTGCGGAGACGTCGGGCAGAGGTGAAACAGCCACGGGATGTGCAGAAACACGCAAGATGGACGAGACAAAATTCAAAAACGCTCAAAAAAGCCCAAAATGTACCGAAATTGACGGAAAATCGCAGTTTTCCGAATATTTTTCTAAGACAAGTGCCCAAATTCACTCGCTCTACGGATAGAGCGCGTCGAGCCGCTTCTAATGATGTAACGCACGGCTATGAACACTTAAAGTTGGAGTCAGGAAAAATATTTTCGGTTTTCGCCTTAAACAAAATTGCGTTTTTGAGCGTAAAAACGCTAAGTAAATAGCTTTTCGCTATCAAAAACGAAACTTCGCCACCGGGGCGCAACCAGTACGTCGAACTACGATTTTTAAGCTACTAAAATAATTTATTCACTTGTAAAAATAATTTTGAAAATAATTTTGTCGAAATTGTACTAAGTCCCTATAAAATTATGCGAAAAATGTCAAAATTTCACGTTTTTTGTATAGAACGTGGGTCCTATTATAATTTATTCGCACAATGGGTGCCGAGACGCTTAATTTGATGTATCGCACGCAATAGTAGGTCACCAAAAAATTTTCAGTTTTTGTATGCAGTATGGCCAATTCGTCTCGCTTAGGTGGATTTTGAACAATCTCGATCTTGGACGGTCGGGCGTTTTTCTTGATTTTTGTCGATAATCGTGTTTTTTCTGTTGCAGGTACGTGCGGAGACGTCGGGCAGAGGTGAAACAGCCACGGGATGTGCAGAAACACGCAAGATGGACGAGACAAAATTCAAAAACGCTCAAAAAAGCCCAAAATGTACCGAAATTGACGGAAAATCGCAGTTTTCCGAATATTTTTCTAAGACAAGTGCCCAAATTCACTCGCTCTACGGATAGAGCGCGTCGAGCCGCTTCTAATGATGTAACGCACGGCTATGAACACTTAAAGTTGGAGTCAGGAAAAATATTTTCGGTTTTCGCCTTAAACAAAATTGCGTTTTTGAGCGTAAAAACGCTAAGTAAATAGCTTTTCGCTATCAAAAACGAAACTTCGCCACCGGGGCGCAACCAGTACGTCGAACTACGATTTTTAAGCTACTAAAATAATTTATTCACTTGTAAAAATAATTTTGAAAATAATTTTGTCGAAATTGTACTAAGTCCCTATAAAATTATGCGAAAAATGTCAAAATTTCACGTTTTTTGTATAGAACGTGGGTCCTATTATAATTTATTCGCACAATGGGTGCCGAGACGCTTAATTTGATGTATCGCACGCAATAGTAGGTCACCAAAAAATTTTCAGTTTTTGTATGCAGTATGGCCAATTCGTCTCGCTTAGGTGGATTTTGAACAATCTCGATCTTGGACGGTCGGGCGTTTTTCTTGATTTTTGTCGATAATCGTGTTTTTTCTGTTGCAGGTACGTGCGGAGACGTCGGGCAGAGGTGAAACAGCCACGGGATGTGCAGAAACACGCAAGATGGACGAGACAAAATTCAAAAACGCTCAAAAAAGCCCAAAATGTACCGAAATTGACGGAAAATCGCAGTTTTCCGAATATTTTTCTAAGACAAGTGCCCAAATTCACTCGCTCTACGGATAGAGCGCGTCGAGCCGCTTCTAATGATGTAACGCACGGCTATGAACACTTAAAGTTGGAGTCAGGAAAAATATTTTCGGTTTTCGCCTTAAACAAAATTGCGTTTTTGAGCGTAAAAACGCTAAGTAAATAGCTTTTCGCTATCAAAAACGAAACTTCGCCACCGGGGCGCAACCAGTACGTCGAACTACGATTTTTAAGCTACTAAAATAATTTATTCACTTGTAAAAATAATTTTGAAAATAATTTTGTCGAAATTGTACTAAGTCCCTATAAAATTATGCGAAAAATGTCAAAATTTCACGTTTTTTGTATAGAACGTGGGTCCTATTATAATTTATTCGCACAATGGGTGCCGAGACGCTTAATTTGATGTATCGCACGCAATAGTAGGTCACCAAAAAATTTTCAGTTTTTGTATGCAGTATGGCCCATTCGTCTCGCTTAGGTGGATTTTGAACAATCTCGATCTTGGACGGTCGGGCGTTTTTCTTGATTTTTGTCGATAATCGTGTTTTTTCTGTTGCAGGTACGTGCGGAGACGTCGGGGGGATGTGCAGAAACACGCAAGATGGACGAGACAAAATTCAAAAACGCTCAAAAAAGCCCAAAATGTACCGAAATTGACGGAAAATCGCAGTTTTTCCGAATATTTTTCTAAGACAAGTGCCCAAATTCACTCGCTCTACGGATAGAGCGCGTCGAGCCGCTTCTAATGATGTAACGCACGGCTATGAACACTTAAAGTTGGAGTCAGGAAAAATATTTTCGGTTTTCGCCTTAAACAAAATTGCGTTTTTGAGCGTAAAAACGCTAAGTAAATAGCTTTTCGCTATCAAAAAACGAAACTTCGCCACCGGGGCGCAACCAGTACGTCGAACTACGATTTTTAAGCTACTAAAATAATTTATTCACTTGTAAAAATAATTTTGAAAATAATTTTGTTGAAATTGTACTAAGTCCCTATAAAATTATGCGAAAAATGTCAAAATTTCACGTTTTTTGTATAGAACGTGGGTCCTATTATAATTTATTCGCACAATGGGGTGCCGAGACGCTTAATTTGATGTATCGCACGCAATAGTAGGTCACCAAAAAATTTTCAGTTTTTGTATGCAGTATGGCCAATTCGTCTCGCTTAGGTGGATTTTGAACAATCTCGATCTTGGACGGTCGGGCGTTTTTCTTGATTTTTGTCGATAATCGTGTTTTTTCTGTTGCAGGTACGTGCGGAGACGTCGGGCAGAGGTGAAACAGCCACGGGATGTGCAGAAACACGCAAGATGGACGAGACAAAATTCAAAAACGCTCAAAAAAGCCCAAAATGTACCGAAATTGACGGAAAATCGCAGTTTTCCGAATATTTTTCTAAGACAAGTGCCCAAATTCACTCGCTCTACGGATAGAGCGCGTCGAGCCGCTTCTAATGATGTAACGCACGGCTATGAACACTTAAAGTTGGAGTCAGGAA
Organism: Eulithis prunata; assembly: GCA_918843925.1. Taxonomy (NCBI): domain Eukaryota; kingdom Metazoa; phylum Arthropoda; class Insecta; order Lepidoptera; family Geometridae; genus Eulithis; species Eulithis prunata. Next base: position 10,897,247 of record OU974010.1, read on the forward strand.
AAATATTTTCGGTTTTCGCCTTAAACAAAATTGCGTTTTTGAGCGTAAAAACGCTAAGTAAATAGCTTTTCGCTATCAAAAACGAAACTTCGCCACCGGGGCGCAACCAGTACGTCGAACTACGATTTTTAAGCTACTAAAATAATTTATTCACTTGTAAAAATAATTTTGAAAATAATTTTGTCGAAATTGTACTAAGTCCCTATAAAATTATGCGAAAAATGTCAAAATTTCACGTTTTTTGTATAGAACGTGGGTCCTATTATAATTTATTCGCACAATGGGTGCCGAGACGCTTAATTTGATGTATCGCACGCAATAGTAGGTCACCAAAAAATTTTCAGTTTTTGTATGCAGTATGGCCAATTCGTCTCGCTTAGGTGGATTTTGAACAATCTCGATCTTGGACGGTCGGGCGTTTTTCTTGATTTTTGTCGATAATCGTGTTTTTTCTGTTGCAGGTACGTGCGGAGACGTCGGGCAGAGGGTTGAAACAGCCACGGGATGTGCAGAAACACGCAAGATGGACGAGACAAAATTCAAAAACGCTCAAAAAAGCCCAAAATGTACCGAAATTGACGGAAAATCGCAGGTTTTCCGAATATTTTTCTAAGACAAGTGCCCAAATTCACTCGCTCTACGGATAGAGCGCGTCGAGCCGCTTCTAATGATGTAACGCACGGCTATGAACACTTAAAGTTGGAGTCAGGAAAAATATTTTCGGTTTTCGCCTTAAACAAAATTGCGTTTTTGAGCGTAAAAACGCTAAGTAAATAGCTTTTCGCTATCAAAAAACGAAACTTCGCCACCGGGGCGCAACCAGTACGTCGAACTACGATTTTTAAGCTACTAAAATAATTTATTCACTTGTAAAAATAATTTTGAAAATAATTTTGTCGAAATTGTACTAAGTCCCTATAAAATTATGCGAAAAATGTCAAAATTTCACGTTTTTTGTATAGAACGTGGGTCCTATTATAATTTATTCGCACAATGGGTGCCGAGACGCTTAATTTGATGTATCGCACGCAATAGTAGGTCACCAAAAAATTTTCAGTTTTTGTATGCAGTATGGCCAATTCGTCTCGCTTAGGTGGATTTTGAACAATCTCGATCTTGGACGGTCGGGCGTTTTTCTTGATTTTTGTCGATAATCGTGTTTTTTCTGTTGCAGGTACGTGCGGAGACGTCGGGCAGAGGTGAAACAGCCACGGGATGTGCAGAAACACGCAAGATGGACGAGACAAAATTCAAAAACGCTCAAAAAAGCCCAAAATGTACCGAAATTGACGGAAAATCGCAGTTTTCCGAATATTTTTCTAAGACAAGTGCCCAAATTCACTCGCTCTACGGATAGAGCGCGTCGAGCCGCTTCTAATGATGTAACGCACGGCTATGAACACTTAAAGTTGGAGTCAGGAAAAATATTTTCGGTTTTCGCCTTAAACAAAATTGCGTTTTTGAGCGTAAAAACGCTAAGTAAATAGCTTTTCGCTATCAAAAACGAAACTTCGCCACCGGGGCGCAACCAGTACGTCGAACTACGATTTTTAAGCTACTAAAATAATTTATTCACTTGTAAAAATAATTTTGAAAATAATTTTGTCGAAATTGTACTAAGTCCCTATAAAATTATGCGAAAAATGTCAAAATTTCACGTTTTTTGTATAGAACGTGGGTCCTATTATAATTTATTCGCACAATGGGTGCCGAGACGCTTAATTTGATGTATCGCACGCAATAGTAGGTCACCAAAAAATTTTCAGTTTTTGTATGCAGTATGGCCAATTCGTCTCGCTTAGGTGGATTTTGAACAATCTCGATCTTGGACGGTCGGGCGTTTTTCTTGATTTTTGTCGATAATCGTGTTTTTTCTGTTGCAGGTACGTGCGGAGACGTCGGGCAGAGGTGAAACAGCCACGGGATGTGCAGAAACACGCAAGATGGACGAGACAAAATTCAAAAAAGCTCAAAAAAGCCCAAAATGTCCCGAAATTGACGGAAAATCGCAGTTTTCCGAATATTTTTCTAAGACAAGTGCCCAAATTCACTCGCTCTACGGATAGAGCGCGTCGAGCCGCTTCTAATGATGTAACGCACGGCTATGAACACTTAAAGTTGGAGTCAGGAAAAATATTTTCGGTTTTCGCCTTAAACAAAATTGCGTTTTTGAGCGTAAAAACGCTAAGTAAATAGCTTTTCGCTATCAAAAACGAAACTTCGCCACCGGGGCGCAACCAGTACGTCGAACTACGATTTTTAAGCTACTAAAATAATTTATTCACTTGTAAAAATAATTTTGAAAATAATTTTGTCGAAATTGTACTAAGTCCCTATAAAATTATGCGAAAAATGTCAAAATTTCACGTTTTTTGTATAGAACGTGGGTCCTATTATAATTTATTCGCACAATGGGTGCCGAGACGCTTAATTTGATGTATCGCACGCAATAGTAGGTCACCAAAAAAATTTTCAGTTTTTGTATGCAGTATGGCCAATTCGTCTCGCTTAGGTGGATTTTGAACAATCTCGATCTTGGACGGTCGGGCGTTTTTCTTGATTTTTGTCGATAATCGTGTTTTTTCTGTTGCAGGTACGTGCGGAGACGTCGGGCAGAGGTGAAACAGCCACGGGATGTGCAGAAACACGCAAGATGGACGAGACAAAATTCAAAAACGCTCAAAAAAAGCCCAAAATGTACCGAAATTGACGGAAAATCGCAGTTTTTCCGAATATTTTTCTAAGACAAGTGCCCAAATTCACTCGCTCTACGGATAGAGCGCGTCGAGCCGCTTCTAATGATGTAACGCACGGCTATGAACACTTAAAGTTGGAGTCAGGAAAAATATTTTCGGTTTTCGCCTTAAACAAAATTGCGTTTTTGAGCGTAAAAACGCTAAGTAAATAGCTTTTCGCTATCAAAAACGAAACTTCGCCACCGGGGCGCAACCAGTACGTCGAACTACGATTTTTAAGCTACTAAAATAATTTATTCACTTGTAAAAATAATTTTGAAAATAATTTTGTCGAAATTGTACTAAGTCCCTATAAAATTATGCGAAAAATGTCAAAATTTCACGTTTTTTGTATAGAACGTGGGTCCTATTATAATTTATTCGCACAATGGGTGCCGAGACGCTTAATTTGATGTATCGCACGCAATAGTAGGTCACCAAAAAATTTTCAGTTTTTGTATGCAGTATGGCCAATTCGTCTCGCTTAGGTGGATTTTGAACAATCTCGATCTTGGACGGTCGGGCGTTTTTCTTGATTTTTGTCGATAATCGTGTTTTTTCTGTTGCAGGTACGTGCGGAGACGTCGGGCAGAGGTGAAACAGCCACGGGATGTGCAGAAACACGCAAGATGGACGAGACAAAATTCAAAAACGCTCAAAAAAGCCCAAAATGTACCGAAATTGACGGAAAATCGCAGTTTTCCGAATATTTTTTCTAAGACAAGTGCCCAAATTCACTCGCTCTACGGATAGAGCGCGTCGAGCCGCTTCTAATGATGTAACGCACGGCTATGAACACTTAAAGTTGGAGTCAGGAAAAATATTTTCGGTTTTCGCCTTAAACAAAATTGCGTTTTTGAGCGTAAAAACGCTAAGTAAATAGCTTTTCGCTATCAAAAACGAAACTTCGCCACCGGGGCGCAACCAGTACGTCGAACTACGATTTTTAAGCTACTAAAATAATTTATTCACTTGTAAAAATAATTTTGAAAATAATTTTGTCGAAATTGTACTAAGTCCCTATAAAATTATGCGAAAAATGTCAAAATTTCACGTTTTTTGTATAGAACGTGGGTCCTATTATAATTTATTCGCACAATGGGTGCCGAGACGCTTAATTTGATGTATCGCACGCAATAGTAGGTCACCAAAAAATTTTCAGTTTTTGTATGCAGTATGGCCAATTCGTCTCGCTTAGGTGGATTTTGAACAATCTCGATCTTGGACGGTCGGGCGTTTTTCTTGATTTTTGTCGATAATCGTGTTTTTTCTGTTGCAGGTACGTGCGGAGACGTCGGGCAGAGGTGAAACAGCCACGGGATGTGCAGAAACACGCAAGATGGACGAGACAAAATTCAAAAACGCTCAAAAAAGCCCAAAATGTACCGAAATTGACGGAAAATCGCAGTTTTCCGAATATTTTTCTAAGACAAGTGCCCAAATTCACTCGCTCTACGGATAGAGCGCGTCGAGCCGCTTCTAATGATGTAACGCACGGCTATGAACACTTAAAGTTGGAGTCAGGAAAAATATTTTCGGTTTTCGCCTTAAACAAAATTGCGTTTTTGAGCGTAAAAACGCTAAGTAAATAGCTTTTCGCTATCAAAAAACGAAACTTCGCCACCGGGGCGCAACCAGTACGTCGAACTACGATTTTTAAGCTACTAAAATAATTTATTCACTTGTAAAAATAATTTTGAAAATAATTTTGTCGAAATTGTACTAAGTCCCTATAAAATTATGCGAAAAATGTCAAAATTTCACGTTTTTTGTATAGAACGTGGGTCCTATTATAATTTATTCGCACAATGGGTGCCGAGACGCTTAATTTGATGTATCGCACGCAATAGTAGGTCACCAAAAAATTTTCAGTTTTTGTATGCAGTATGGCCAATTCGTCTCGCTTAGGTGGATTTTGAACAATCTCGATCTTGGACGGTCGGGCGTTTTTCTTGATTTTTGTCGATAATCGTGTTTTTTTCTGTTGCAGGTACGTGCGGAGACGTCGGGCAGAGGTGAAACAGCCACGGGATGTGCAGAAACACGCAAGATGGACGAGACAAAATTCAAAAACGCTCAAAAAAGCCCAAAATGTACCGAAATTGACGGAAAATCGCAGTTTTCCGAATATTTTTCTAAGACAAGTGCCCAAATTCACTCGCTCTACGGATAGAGCGCGTCGAGCCGCTTCTAATGATGTAACGCACGGCTATGAACACTTAAAGTTGGAGTCAGGAAAAATATTTTCGGTTTTCGCCTTAAACAAAATTGCGTTTTTGAGCGTAAAAACGCTAAGTAAATAGCTTTTCGCTATCAAAAACGAAACTTCGCCACCGGGGCGCAACCAGTACGTCGAACTACGATTTTTAAGCTACTAAAATAATTTATTCACTTGTAAAAATAATTTTGAAAATAATTTTGTCGAAATTGTACTAAGTCCCTATAAAATTATGCGAAAAATGTCAAAATTTCACGTTTTTTGTATAGAACGTGGGTCCTATTATAATTTATTCGCACAATGGGTGCCGAGACGCTTAATTTGATGTATCGCACGCAATAGTAGGTCACCAAAAAATTTTCAGTTTTTGTATGCAGTATGGCCAATTCGTCTCGCTTAGGTGGATTTTGAACAATCTCGATCTTGGACGGTCGGGCGTTTTTCTTGATTTTTTGTCGATAATCGTGTTTTTTCTGTTGCAGGTACGTGCGGAGACGTCGGGCAGAGGTGTGAAACAGCCACGGGATGTGCAGAAACACGCAAGATGGACGAGACAAAATTCAAAAACGCTCAAAAAAGCCCAAAATGTACCGAAATTGACGGAAAATCGCAGTTTTCCGAATATTTTTCTAAGACAAGTGCCCAAATTCACTCGCTCTACGGATAGAGCGCGTCGAGCCGCTTCTAATGATGTAACGCACGGCTATGAACACTTAAAGTTGGAGTCAGGAAAAATATTTTCGGTTTTCGCCTTAAACAAAATTGCGTTTTTGAGCGTAAAAACGCTAAGTAAATAGCTTTTCGCTATCAAAAACGAAACTTCGCCACCGGGGCGCAACCAGTACGTCGAACTACGATTTTTAAGCTACTAAAATAATTTATTCACTTGTAAAAATAATTTTGAAAATAATTTTGTCGAAATTGTACTAAGTCCCTATAAAATTATGCGAAAAATGTCAAAATTTCACGTTTTTTTGTATAGAACGTGGGTCCTATTATAATTTATTCGCACAATGGGTGCCGAGACGCTTAATTTGATGTATCGCACGCAATAGTAGGTCACCAAAAAATTTTCAGTTTTTGTATGCAGTATGGCCAATTCGTCTCGCTTAGGTGGATTTTGAACAATCTCGATCTTGGACGGTCGGGCGTTTTTCTTGATTTTTGTCGATAATCGTGTTTTTTCTGTTGCAGGTACGTGCGGAGACGTCGGGCAGAGGTGAAACAGCCACGGGATGTGCAGAGAAACACGCAAGATGGACGAGACAAAATTCAAAAACGCTCAAAAAAGCCCAAAATGTACCGAAATTGACGGAAAATCGCAGTTTTCCGAATATTTTTCTAAGACAAGTGCCCAAATTCACTCGCTCTACGGATAGAGCGCGTCGAGCCGCTTCTAATGATGTAACGCACGGCTATGAACACTTAAAGTTGGAGTCAGGAAAAATATTTTCGGTTTTCGCCTTAAACAAAATTGCGTTTTTGAGCGTAAAAACGCTAAGTAAATAGCTTTTCGCTATCAAAAACGAAACTTCGCCACCGGGGCGCAACCAGTACGTCGAACTACGATTTTTAAGCTACTAAAATAATTTATTCACTTGTAAAAATAATTTTGAAAATAATTTTGTCGAAATTGTACTAAGTCCCTATAAAATTATGCGAAAAAATGTCAAAATTTCACGTTTTTTGTATAGAACGTGGGTCCTATTATAATTTATTCGCACAATGGGTGCCGAGACGCTTAATTTGATGTATCGCACGCAATAGTAGGTCACCAAAAAATTTTCAGTTTTTGTATGCAGTATGGCCAATTCGTCTCGCTTAGGTGGATTTTGAACAATCTCGATCTTGGACGGTCGGGCGTTTTTCTTGATTTTTGTCGATAATCGTGTTTTTTTCTGTTGCAGGTACGTGCGGAGACGTCGGGGCAGAGGTGAAACAGCCACGGGATGTGCAGAAACACGCAAGATGGACGAGACAAAATTCAAAAACGCTCAAAAAAGCCCAAAATGTACCGAAATTGACGGAAAATCGCAGTTTTCCGAATATTTTTCTAAGACAAGTGCCCAAATTCACTCGCTCTACGGATAGAGCGCGTCGAGCCGCTTCTAATGATGTAACGCACGGCTATGAACACTTAAAGTTGGAGTCAGGAAAAATATTTTCGGTTTTCGCCTTAAACAAAATTGCGTTTTTGAGCGTAAAAACGCTAAGTAAATAGCTTTTCGCTATCAAAAACGAAACTTCGCCACCGGGGCGCAACCAGTACGTCGAACTACGATTTTTAAGCTACTAAAATAATTTATTCACTTGTAAAAATAATTTTGAAAATAATTTTGTCGAAATTGTACTAAGTCCCTATAAAATTATGCGAAAAATGTCAAAATTTCACGTTTTTTGTATAGAACGTGGGTCCTATTATAATTTATTCGCACAATGGGTGCCGAGACGCTTAATTTGATGTATCGCACGCAATAGTAGGTCACCAAAAAATTTTCAGTTTTTGTATGCAGTATGGCCAATTCGTCTCGCTTAGGTGGATTTTGAACAATCTCGATCTTGGACGGTCGGGCGTTTTTCTTGATTTTTGTCGATAATCGTGTTTTTTCTGTTGCAGGTACGTGCGGAGACGTCGGGCAGAGGTGAAACAGCCACGGGATGTGCAGAAACACGCAAGATGGACGAGACAAAATTCAAAAACGCTCAAAAAAGCCCAAAATGTACCGAAATTGACGGAAAATCGCAGTTTTCCGAATATTTTTCTAAGACAAGTGCCCAAATTCACTCGCTCTACGGATAGAGCGCGTCGAGCCGCTTCTAATGATGTAACGCACGGCTATGAACACTTAAAGTTGGAGTCAGGAAAAATATTTTCGGTTTTCGCCTTAAACAAAATTGCGTTTTTGAGCGTAAAAACGCTAAGTAAATAGCTTTTCGCTATCAAAAACGAAACTTCGCCACCGGGGCGCAACCAGTACGTCGAACTACGATTTTTAAGCTACTAAAATAATTTATTCACTTGTAAAAATAATTTTGAAAATAATTTTGTCGAAATTGTACTAAGTCCCTATAAAATTATGCGAAAAATGTCAAAATTTCACGTTTTTTGTATAGAACGTGGGTCCTATTATAATTTATTCGCACAATGGGTGCCGAGACGCTTAATTTGATGTATCGCACGCAATAGTAGGTCACCAAAAAATTTTCAGTTTTTGTATGCAGTATGGCCAATTCGTCTCGCTTAGGTGGATTTTGAACAATCTCGATCTTGGACGGTCGGGCGTTTTTCTTGATTTTTGTCGATAATCGTGTTTTTTCTGTTGCAGGTACGTGCGGAGACGTCGGGCAGAGGTGAAACAGCCACGGGATGTGCAGAAACACGCAAGATGGACGAGACAAAATTCAAAAACGCTCAAAAAAGCCCAAAATGTACCGAAATTGACGGAAAATCGCAGTTTTCCGAATATTTTTCTAAGACAAGTGCCCAAATTCACTCGCTCTACGGATAGAGCGCGTCGAGCCGCTTCTAATGATGTAACGCACGGCTATGAACACTTAAAGTTGGAGTCAGGAAAAATATTTTCGGTTTTCGCCTTAAACAAAATTGCGTTTTTGAGCGTAAAAACGCTAAGTAAATAGCTTTTCGCTATCAAAAACGAAACTTCGCCACCGGGGCGCAACCAGTACGTCGAACTACGATTTTTAAGCTACTAAAATAATTTATTCACTTGTAAAAATAATTTTGAAAATAATTTTGTCGAAATTGTACTAAGTCCCTATAAAATTATGCGAAAAATGTCAAAATTTCACGTTTTTTGTATAGAACGTGGGTCCTATTATAATTTATTCGCACAATGGGTGCCGAGACGCTTAATTTGATGTATCGCACGCAATAGTAGGTCACCAAAAAATTTTCAGTTTTTGTATGCAGTATGGCCAATTCGTCTCGCTTAGGTGGATTTTGAACAATCTCGATCTTGGACGGTCGGGCGTTTTTCTTGATTTTTGTCGATAATCGTGTTTTTTCTGTTGCAGGTACGTGCGGAGACGTCGGGCAGAGGTGAAACAGCCACGGGATGTGCAGAAACACGCAAGATGGACGAGACAAAATTCAAAAACGCTCAAAAAAGCCCAAAATGTACCGAAATTGACGGAAAATCGCAGTTTTCCGAATATTTTTCTAAGACAAGTGCCCAAATTCACTCGCTCTACGGATAGAGCGCGTCGAGCCGCTTCTAATGATGTAACGCACGGCTATGAACACTTAAAGTTGGAGTCAGGAAAAATATTTTCGGTTTTCGCCTTAAACAAAATTGCGTTTTTGAGCGTAAAAACGCTAAGTAAATAGCTTTTCGCTATCAAAAACGAAACTTCGCCACCGGGGCGCAACCAGTACGTCGAACTACGATTTTTAAGCTACTAAAATAATTTATTCACTTGTAAAAATAATTTTGAAAATAATTTTGTCGAAATTGTACTAAGTCCCTATAAAATTATGCGAAAAATGTCAAAATTTCACGTTTTTTGTATAGAACGTGGGTCCTATTATAATTTATTCGCACAATGGGTGCCGAGACGCTTAATTTGATGTATCGCACGCAATAGTAGGTCACCAAAAAATTTTCAGTTTTTGTATGCAGTATGGCCAATTCGTCTCGCTTAGGTGGATTTTGAACAATCTCGATCTTGGACGGTCGGGCGTTTTTCTTGATTTTTGTCGATAATCGTGTTTTTTTCTGTTGCAGGTACGTGCGGAGACGTCGGGCAGAGGTGAAACAGCCACGGGATGTGCAGAAACACGCAAGATGGACGAGACAAAATTCAAAAACGCTCAAAAAAAGCCCAAAATGTACCGAAATTGACGGAAAATCGCAGTTTTCCGAATATTTTTCTAAGACAAGTGCCCAAATTCACTCGCTCTACGGATAGAGCGCGTCGAGCCGCTTCTAATGATGTAACGCACGGCTATGAACACTTAAAGTTGGAGTCAGGAAAAATATTTTCGGTTTTCGCCTTAAACAAAATTGCGTTTTTGAGCGTAAAAACGCTAAGTAAATAGCTTTTCGCTATCAAAAACGAAACTTCGCCACCGGGGCGCAACCAGTACGTCGAACTACGATTTTTAAGCTACTAAAATAATTTATTCACTTGTAAAAATAATTTTGAAAATAATTTTGTCGAAATTGTACTAAGTCCCTATAAAATTATGCGAAAAATGTCAAAATTTCACGTTTTTTGTATAGAACGTGGGTCCTATTATAATTTATTCGCACAATGGGTGCCGAGACGCTTAATTTGATGTATCGCACGCAATAGTAGGTCACCAAAAAATTTTCAGTTTTTGTATGCAGTATGGCCAATTCGTCTCGCTTAGGTGGATTTTGAACAATCTCGATCTTGGACGGTCGGGCGTTTTTCTTGATTTTTGTCGATAATCGTGTTTTTTCTGTTGCAGGTAAGTTCGGAGACGTCGGGCAGAGGTGTGAAACAGCCACGGGATGTGCAGAAACACGCAAGATGGACGAGACAAAATTAAAAAAAGCTCAAAAAAGCCCAAAATGTACCGAAATTGACGGAAAATCGCAGTTTTCCGAATATTTTTCTAAGACAAGTGCCCAAATTCACTCGCTCTACGGATAGAGCGCGTCGAGCCGCTTCTAATGATGTAACGCACGGCTATGAACACTTAAAGTTGGAGTCAGGAAAAATATTTTCGGTTTTCGCCTTAAACAAAATTGCGTTTTTGAGCGTAAAAACGCTAAGTAAATAGCTTTTCGCTATCAAAAACGAAACTTCGCCACCGGGGCGCAACCAGTACGTCGAACTACGATTTTTAAGCTACTAAAATAATTTATTCACTTGTAAAAATAATTTTGAAAATAATTTTGTCGAAATTGTACTAAGTCCCTATAAAATTATGCGAAAAATGTCAAAATTTCACGTTTTTTGTATAGAACGTGGGTCCTATTATAATTTATTCGCACAATGGGTGCCGAGACGCTTAATTTGATGTATCGCACGCAATAGTAGGTCACCAAAAAATTTTCAGTTTTTGTATGCAGTATGGCCAATTCGTCTCGCTTAGGTGGATTTTGAACAATCTCGATCTTGGACGGTCGGGCGTTTTTCTTGATTTTTGTCGATAATCGTGTTTTTTCTGTTGCAGGTACGTGCGGAGACGTCGGGCAGAGGTGAAACAGCCACGGGATGTGCAGAAACACGCAAGATGGACGAGACAAAATTCAAAAAACGCTCAAAAAAGCCCAAAATGTACCGAAATTGACGGAAAATCGCAGTTTTCCGAATATTTTTCTAAGACAAGTGCCCAAATTCACTCGCTCTACGGATAGAGCGCGTCGAGCCGCTTCTAATGATGTAACGCACGGCTATGAACACTTAAAGTTGGAGTCAGGAAAAATATTTTCGGTTTTCGCCTTAAACAAAATTGCGTTTTTGAGCGTAAAAACGCTAAGTAAATAGCTTTTCGCTATCAAAAACGAAACTTCGCCACCGGGGCGCAACCAGTACGTCGAACTACGATTTTTAAGCTACTAAAATAATTTATTCACTTGTAAAAATAATTTTGAAAATAATTTTGTCGAAATTGTACTAAGTCCCTATAAAATTATGCGAAAAATGTCAAAATTTCACGTTTTTTTGTATAGAACGTGGGTCCTATTATAATTTATTCGCACAATGGGTGCCGAGACGCTTAATTTGATGTATCGCACGCAATAGTAGGTCACCAAAAAATTTTCAGTTTTTGTATGCAGTATGGCCAATTCGTCTCGCTTAGGTGGATTTTGAACAATCTCGATCTTGGACGGTCGGGCGTTTTCTTGATTTTTGTCGATAATCGTGTTTTTTCTGTTGCAGGTACGTGCGGAGACGTCGGGCAGAGGTGAAACAGCCACGGGATGTGCAGAAACACGCAAGATGGACGAGACAAAATTCAAAAACGCTCAAAAAAGCCCAAAATGTACCGAAATTGACGGAAAATCGCAGTTTTCCGAATATTTTTCTAAGACAAGTGCCCAAATTCACTCGCTCTACGGATAGAGCGCGTCGAGCCGCTTCTAATGATGTAACGCACGGCTATGAACACTTAAAGTTGGAGTCAGGAAAAATATTTTCGGTTTTCGCCTTAAACAAAATTGCGTTTTTGAGCGTAAAAAACGCTAAGTAAATAGCTTTTCGCTATCAAAAACGAAACTTCGCCACCGGGGCGCAACCAGTACGTCGAACTACGATTTTTAAGCTACTAAAATAATTTATTCACTTGTAAAAATAATTTTGAAAATAATTTTGTCGAAATTGTACTAAGTCCCTATAAAATTATGCGAAAAATGTCAAAATTTCACGTTTTTTGTATAGAACGTGGGTCCTATTATAATTTATTCGCACAATGGGTGCCGAGACGCTTAATTTGATGTATCGCACGCAATAGTAGGTCACCAAAAAATTTTCAGTTTTTGTATGCAGTATGGCCAATTCGTCTCGCTTAGGTGGATTTTGAACAATCTCGATCTTGGACGGTCGGGCGTTTTTCTTGATTTTTGTCGATAATCGTGTTTTTTTCTGTTGCAGGTACGTGCGGAGACGTCGGGCAGAGGTGAAACAGCCACGGGATGTGCAGAAACACGCAAGATGGACGAGACAAAATTCAAAAACGCTCAAAAAAGCCCAAAATGTACCGAAATTGACGGAAAATCGCAGTTTTCCGAATATTTTTCTAAGACAAGTGCCCAAATTCACTCGCTCTACGGATAGAGCGCGTCGAGCCGCTTCTAATGATGTAACGCACGGCTATGAACACTTAAAGTTGGAGTCAGGAAAAATATTTTCGGTTTTCGCCTTAAACAAAATTGCGTTTTTTGAGCGTAAAAACGCTAAGTAAATAGCTTTTCGCTATCAAAAACGAAACTTCGCCACCGGGGGCGCAACCAGTACGTCGAACTACGATTTTTAAGCTACTAAAATAATTTATTCACTTGTAAAAATAATTTTGAAAATAATTTTGTCGAAATTGTACTAAGTCCCTATAAAATTATGCGAAAAATGTCAAAATTTCACGTTTTTTGTATAGAACGTGGGTCCTATTATAATTTATTCGCACAATGGGTGCCGAGACGCTTAATTTGATGTATCGCACGCAATAGTAGGTCACCAAAAAATTTTCAGTTTTTGTATGCAGTATGGCCAATTCGTCTCGCTTAGGTGGATTTTGAACAATCTCGATCTTGGACGGTCGGGCGTTTTTCTTGATTTTTGTCGATAATCGTGTTTTTTTCTGTTGCAGGTACGTGCGGAGACGTCGGGCAGAGGTGTGAAACAGCCACGGGATGTGCAGAAACACGCAAGATGGACGAGACAAAATTCAAAAACGCTCAAAAAAGCCCAAAATGTACCGAAATTGACGGAAAATCGCAGTTTTCCGAATATTTTTCTAAGACAAGTGCCCAAATTCACTCGCTCTACGGATAGAGCGCGTCGAGCCGCTTCTAATGATGTAACGCACGGCTATGAACACTTAAAGTTGGAGTCAGGAAAAATATTTTCGGTTTTCGCCTTAAACAAAATTGCGTTTTTGAGCGTAAAAACGCTAAGTAAATAGCTTTTCGCTATCAAAAACGAAACTTCGCCACCGGGGCGCAACCAGTACGTCGAACTACGATTTTTAAGCTACTAAAATAATTTATTCACTTGTAAAAATAATTTTGAAAATAATTTTGTCGAAATTGTACTAAGTCCCTATAAAATTATGCGAAAAATGTCAAAATTTCACGTTTTTTGTATAGAACGTGGGTCCTATTATAATTTATTCGCACAATGGGTGCCGAGACGCTTAATTTGATGTATCGCACGCAATAGTAGGTCACCAAAAAATTTTCAGTTTTTGTATGCAGTATGGCCAATTCGTCTCGCTTAGGTGGATTTTGAACAATCTCGATCTTGGACGGTCGGGCGTTTTTCTTGATTTTTGTCGATAATCGTGTTTTTTCTGTTGCAGGTACGTGCGGAGACGTCGGGCAGAGGTGAAACAGCCACGGGATGTGCAGAAACACGCAAGATGGACGAGACAAAATTCAAAAACGCTCAAAAAAGCCCAAAATGTACCGAAATTGACGGAAAATCGCAGTTTTTCCGAATATTTTTCTAAGACAAGTGCCCAAATTCACTCGCTCTACGGATAGAGCGCGTCGAGCCGCTTCTAATGATGTAACGCACGGCTATGAACACTTAAAGTTGGAGTCAGGAAAAAATATTTTCGGTTTTCGCCTTAAACAAAATTGCGTTTTTGAGCGTAAAAACGCTAAGTAAATAGCTTTTCGCTATCAAAAACGAA